>JAFEMH010000403.1:450000-795011 GCA_022495995.1 Adenophora triphylla var. japonica | reverse complement strand
GCATCTTAAAGGCATGATTCAGCAGATCAGCGCAGTTTTACATTGTTGATTAAATGATTTATATCTGATAAACTATTATTACCACATTTTATTGATATGACAAAGAACAATTGTCCTTTTCCGAATATCATGTTTATATGTTGTGGGATCAGTAAGCGGAGAGGCAGGCAATTTTCATAAGGGGGCAGAAATCATTATCACTAGCCTATAACGAGGGTAAAAAATTGCGCACTTTTTTCTGCACACAAACAGGGGACAAGTTTCAATAAATTGCACTAAAAACCCCAACATTCATGAAATTTTTGCCCCTAATGAAGCTGGTTTAGCCCATTCTTTTGCATGGACTGACTGCTCTATAAGCTAGCCTTATTATTGTTAAACTCATACCAAAGCTAAATGTTTTGTCTCTCTTCCATCCACTTTCCAAGGCCCAGGGAATATAGTGGGGACAGTACACAGAAAGATTTCCTTTTGTGGGGAAATCTTAAAATCATTCCTTTTGCAAGTATCACAATTTTCAAACATGTAATGGAATAGGGACTTGAATATAGAAGTCATCATAAGCGCCGCATTTGTCTCCACTATAGATAATGTGCCTTAGAGCCCACGAAAGCTTAGCATGGTTACTAGATTGTTTCCTCAAGAACGCCCCGAAATCATTCTATTTCTAGATGACTCTCACTTATGAGATTTGAAACCTTTATACCCTGCTTACTTCTTAGTATGAAAAGTCTCTAGTTCCATTTGGTTGCTATATCTTATGAAAATACGCACTGAACACACAAACCAAGCATTGTATGTTATACGTAGGGGAAAACCATATGTTGGTCATGAAAGAAATCATGTTTTTGCAATGTTCTCATTGAAGTATTTTTTTTGTAATGTCCTCATTCAAGTACACGTTTTTTGCAATGCCCTCACTTTGCTAACGAAGACGGCAATTTTATCACTGGATTTTGGCACGTGATATCACGTGACTAACATCCGTTATAAATTTAACTTTCTGTCAATTTTTTTTTAAAAATTCATTTTACTTGTCTTTTTATTTTTCCTAATGTACCATAAAAATTGTTTTATTTTTTATTTTATTTTTATCTTTTTATTAATTTTATCTGTATTTTATTTTTATTTTTCCTAATGTAACAAATATTGTTTAATTTATTTTTTTTAATTTTAATATTTTTATTTATTTTATCTGTATTTTTTTCTTATGTACCTTTTTTTAATTTTATTTTTCGATTGCTTTTGCTTCTTTTTCTTTTTTCTTACAAATTAAAGAGGCTCGTTGGATTTAAGTTAACTCCACTAACGAACCCATTATTTTTTAACGGGTGTTAGTCATGTGCCATCATTTAAAAAATCCGTTAAAATTTTGGCAGCTCCGTTAGTGGAGTGAGCGCATTACAAAAATTTGGTACTTGGATGAGGACATTGCAAAAAAAAAAAAAAAACTTCAATGACGACATTGCAAAAACGTGATTTCTTTCATGATCAAAATATGGGTTTTGCCTACACGTAATACAAAAACCCAAAAAATACAACCCAAACACTCAAAACACACATTCTCCGTCCCAAATGACTTTTCTATTTTTTTTTGCCATTACTACGAAAGAATTTTAAGTAACTATTAAAGGTTGATTTAATTATACTAATATAAATCTAAAACTCGTAATTGATATACCATCAATAATACTATCAATAACAAGTTTTATATTTTCATTAGGATAATTAATTAAATCATCCTAATATAATTGCTGAAAGTTCATTTGTAGACAAAAAAAAATGGGAAGATCATTTTGGGACGGAGGGAGTAGAACACAAACGAACGAGTACGTGCACACACACACAACAGGCGAACATGGACACCTCATGCTCTATGCGGACACACATCACTAATACACACGCTGTGATCACACTATAACCAGAGACACACAGCATACTAACCAACAGTGCATACACAGATGCACGTAATATGCATGCATGCCCAGCATAAAATATAAGCTACTCTTGAATCTTAGTTCTTAAATCCAGTTAAACCATGCCCAGCATAAAATATTAAACCACACTTGAATATAAATTCTTAAATATAATTAAACAGTATATAGGATTCTTTTCAGTACATAAGAGTAAGTAAGAAAGTTGGGAAATGTAGAAAGACCAACAACCAAAAGCACTATAGGGGGAGTGATGAATGACAGGGCCACTAAGTCTAGTGTGATGATTTTATTGGACTCCCATGAGCTATGGGTTGGCCTCTTATGTCCCTAGTAGTAACCAACAAGTCAACAACTGATGCACTTGCTAATTATAAGAATTTAAAGTAGCCTTAGTGAGAAGAGAAAAGAAGGGGGAAGGAAATAATTTTTATGATCATGATGTAGACCAGGTGATGGATTTGGACTTGGACATCTCTCCAACAATTATAAAGGTAACAAAAGTTAAAACTTCCATCTTCTAAAACAACATGATGATAATTATGATTTTTGCTTAAAATGTTGAATTCCTCATTTGAATTTTCTACCCTCATTCTTTTGCTTCAAATGCAGGATTGGTTTAGTGCTCTAAACACTCAGTTGGATTAGTAGTGTACTTTTTTGTTGGGACCTACTAGATTAAGATTTTGTCTAGCTTGATATTTTTGTTGGCCTTTGGAAAATCTGATTGGATATATTATGAATACCGACATTAGGGAGAGCTAATGTTTTGTCCGAGTGGTAGCTGGATTTGCTTGCTAATCATGAGTTTGGTTTTTAAAGCTACTAATGCCCACCCCCACGGGGGGGGGGGGGTGGTTAGGTGTTGGGGGTTGTCTGTGGACTTGCCAAGGGGGTGTGTCTAGTTGAGGGGTGTGTGTGGACCGAATGAAAGAACCACCTTAATGGTTGAAACCAATTGTTAAGGGAAAAAAAGTTGCTTTAGGTCAATCTGGGTTAGTTTAGAGTTAAATTAAAAAGCTTAATCTCAAAGTGCCCCTACATACACAGAACACTTTAGGGATATAATGTTTGACCAAAGGTTAGTCCACTTTACATAATAAAAGTTAGTGGCCTTTTGACTGTGGCCTCTACTATATAAATACTCCTGAAGATGCAGTTTTGAAATGTTCTGATTATCTTATGTTTATTAGAAACTAGCCTGTGGAGATATGGCTGACTAAATGTAGACTAGCTAGATTATGAAATACGTAGAATTTTAATGTTTATTATCATTGAGACTAGCATGCTGCAATCTTTCGGTGAGCAACTTTCCCCTTTAACTCGTATAAATAGAGCAAATAAGAAAAGGCAAATGATTTGCTTGCAATAACCAAAAAAAAAAAAAAAAAAAAGAGTTGGGGAAATTCCCAAAAACCCTGGTATATCTATTTATTCCTTTTTCTTTTATCTAACTTTGGAAGGTTCAAATCATTTGGTTGTCTATTTATCAAGTGGAGATGGGATTTCAATTACCCCTATATCTTCACATTAAAGCTAACTTTATTTTTAGAATTACTATGATGGAATATGACATGTCATTATAAATGTGGGACCCTTTGAAATCTTTTTGTTATCATCTTTAAATTCTCTTAGGACCCAAAAGATCCACCATTAAGTAAGAGGATTTCAAATGTGTAATTATTAAGAACAGTTCTTAATCACATGGATACCTTGTTAGCTATCTTCTTAGCTTCATGATAATCACCAAAGAAAACTTTACCTATTTTTAGAGTTATTCATGATATATATATATATAGTATATTGCAAGAGTGTGATTGATGAAGTGATGTGTTTTACTTAGCCCCAGGGGAACAGTCAGTGGGAAAGGAAGCATTCTTTGGGCTTGCAACCTCGGCGTGGAAAGTTCGAATTTTGGCGAGCTGCTTTGGGCGGCGGAGCAACCAATTAAATTGGTGATGTAAGAGTGATGTAAGCGCCACGTAGGAGGGCTCCTTGAGGGCCGAGAAGTATAAGGGGTGCTACTACCTGACTACCTCGGGCATATCCGCGGTTTACCTCCGCCGATCACCGAGGGATCGGTGGTTCGGGACATAATAGTCAGACGAAGTGGGAAACACAGGTATAAAAAAAAAAAAAAAAAAAAAGGTGATGTGTTTTACTTGGAGTCAAGTTTTTGACTTGAAATGGGTTTTACTTTCTCACATGGAGAGTTTACTCACCTTCAAAGCCTTAATGATTTTGTTCTCCACTAAGGAAATGCAGTAGTGTGATACTGAAAAGGCCTGCCTATGAGAGATGGACCCGTGTATGTGTGCGTGTGTGTGTGTGTGTTTGTGAAGTCAAACACTGAAGGAGCACAATAGTAGTGATTGGGTGGGAGTGAGTCCAGGTTACAACCTTTGTCCAACATGTCAATAAAGATGGACATATACCCAGATTTGGCACTGCTCTAGTAGAGCTTTGCTCCTGCTTCCTGCTCGGGCGATGCAGATTTGGTCATTCCTTGCTTGACGGACGAATTGATTTTCGGATTTAGCATAGCCCACGAGTAACAAATTGATCTCGGTCATTTAAGGTTTAAGGTGGGAGGCAAATTGCTCAGACGAGCTCAGGACCGTTCGCTGCAGGAGGGCTAGCTTGCAAGAGCTGTCCCTTGTCCACATTTACCCATAGCCCCGTTTTAATGCCCTTTCTTCACACATAAATTTTACTCCATTTGTCCTGACTAAATATTGATTTCTTAGATTATTTTGTACTTTTCAAAGACATTAAGGAAGCTTGATTTGTAAGCCATTTTAATACAACATGTAACATAATTACCTTCGTTATCCTACTTACACTGTACAAAGTATAAACATATGTTGGAAAGAGTATAATAAAGAAGAATTCAGTTATTTTTTCAACCCATAAAATAAAGTGGTATTTACCAAAGACTAATTTTGAAAGATGAATATTACAAAAAAAAAAAAAAAAAAAAAAAAAACACATACAAGTTGAATATTACAAAAAACTCCTTGAATATTATAAAAAAACTCTTCTTTTTTTAAATGACATTTATCAGTTGTTTATAACTGATAAATTCAATTGATAAATGACATTTTTCGGTTAAACAACTAATAAATGCATTTATCAATTTTTAAAGATTTTTTTGTGTTTGGTATTTTGGTTAAATAATTGATAGTATATGCATTCATAACTGATAATCAATTGTTTATATTTGATAAATACATTAATCAGTTATTTTAACAGATAAATGCAAAAAAAAAATAAAAAAATGTAGTTTTTTGTAAAATTATAACTTACATTTTTTTAATTGTAAATAGCATCTTTTTGATGGAGTTTTTGATAAAAAACAACTAAAATAGAGGAACTCATATTTGGCTATTTTTTTAAAAATTAAAACACCCCGTCTAGAAGGATTTGAGTAGGTTCGTCGTGTTGCATCATTGAGATACTTGACTTTGATAGATAGACTATCCGAGTGGAAGAAGGAATGATTATTCAAAATGAATCCAAAGATACAATTCCGGGTTTTTTTTTTTCTTTTCTAAAAACGCCTATCTCCTACGTAAGTCTAACGTAAGTCTAAGTGCTAATATTACAAAGCGTCTTCCTTTTATATTGGAACTTATAAATATTTAAACCGGCTTTTATAAACATTAAAACAAACATTTGTAACACTTAACTGTGTTTGTTAAAGAGTGTGTGGTAAAAAATGTGTAAACAAAAGTGTCAGTGATAATATTATAAGTCAATACTATATGTTAAATAGTTTGACAATAGTATTAATGAGTCAGTGTTTTCTAACAAGTTTCGATTGTTTATGAAAATGTCATCGCATGTCTTAAAATAAGTTTATGTTATTTACAAAACTTCATGAACGTGTTTTTCCTACAATTTTTGGCTACAATTCCTTACACATTTTTGACTTTTTTTTAGGTAATGAGTTTTTTAATAAATGGCCCTGCGTACTATTATTTTATTAC
This sequence comes from Adenophora triphylla var. japonica, assembly GCA_022495995.1. Classification (NCBI taxonomy): domain Eukaryota; kingdom Viridiplantae; phylum Streptophyta; class Magnoliopsida; order Asterales; family Campanulaceae; genus Adenophora; species Adenophora triphylla. The sequence goes on along the minus strand of JAFEMH010000403.1, from coordinate 789,088 downwards.
ATTTTAACATGTATACTGTCAAAACTCACAATGTCACTTGCGTACTTTCATTCCATATCAATTTGACCAGGTTTTTTTTAACTGGTGTTGAAAATATACCGAGATTGTCCATGTTGGAAATAAAAGGGAGTATAAACGTACATTATTGAATTAGAACCCCTCCTCCCCCAAATTTTTTTTTTTTTTAAAATCCAAAGTTTAAAGGGGTTATAATAAATATATAAAGATTGAAGTTCAGATGGGTGGAGTTGTGGAGCGATGCAAAGGTGGAGGTTGGAGAAATTTAGCAGGGGTGTGCAAGAAAATCGAAAAAACCGAAAATCGAATCGAAAAGACCGAAAATCGATAATACCGATTAGTGTTCGGTATTAAATTATAGCAAAACCAATTTTTTTCGGTTCAGTACGGTTTTATGATTCAAAAACCGATTATCATATCGAACCGAACCGAAACTAAAAGATCATATTATTTTTATATGATTTGTTACATATGTCAAGTATATTGTTAATTTATTATGTTATGTTACGAGCATATATTTTATTTATTTATGCTCAAAAATATATTAATTGTTATTTTTACAGTTGTTAATATAAGTTGTGCAATTAGATTTATGTTCCATTTCAATTATGAAGTATTTATTTTTGGACTATTATTCTTTAAATTGAAGAATTAATCTTGTGTCATTCGAACTTTTGGATTTTGAAAATTGTTTTCCTTCGGAAAAGAAATTTCAAATAGCATTTTTGAGAAACCCCAATAAGCATAAAACCCTATGACTCTATAAAGACCTTTAAACAATTTAAAAACCGAAAAAACCAAACCGAGCTTATACCGAAATCGAAAACCGAAACAACCGAACCGATGAAAACCGATAACTAATGGTATAAGTTTTTAATATACCGAAGTATTTCGGTTCGGTATCGGTTTTACCCCAATACCGAACCGAACCATACCATGCTCACCCCTAAAATTTAGGGGGGCGCTCGTCAGGTGATAGGGGAGGAAAGGAAACGGGGGCTTGGAGAGAGAAATTGAGATCTAGATCTAGATCTGAAAGAGAGGTGTGGGGAGGAGGAGGTGGCGGTGGCGAAAGTGGGGGATGGCGTGAAGGGGGTGGGGCATGAGATTAGGAAGAAGGTTTTTTTTGTTGGTGTGTAATTTGAAATTAGGTTTAAGTTAATAGATTTAAAAATAAAAAAAAGAAAAAAAAAAGGAAAGGGGAAGGTGTTTGTAACTTAATATTTTAATTTTAGCATCTATAGTTCAATAATGTACATTTGTAACTCCTTTTATTTTCAAGTTGGACAAGCTCGTTAAATTTTTACACCAGTTAGAAAACTTGGTCAAATTAATATAAAATGAAAGTACGCAAATGACATTGTAAGTTATGACAGTACAAAAATTAAAATACAATAAATTAATAGTACGGAGCAGCGTTTGTTAGAAAACTCTTTATAGTTAATATATCAACCAATAATTTGTAGGAGAAATTTAAGCTTGGTAGGATTTATTATTTCTGTTTGCCTATGTCATTCATTTCTGATCATTCCAGGCAGCATGACATGTATGTAGATAGGTTAGACAATGGTCCAACAGTCCCCCTTTACAATAATTTACCTAGTGTGTGCTTTATTATTTTGATAAAGAAGCTTGTATCAGATTTTGTTCCTCTTTTTTTTTTTTTTTTTTTTTTTTTTTTTTGGGTCTTTTTTCACATTGTTGGATGAATGATACATTTTGATGTTAACTGTTTAAATGAGTAAACTCATCCATCACCCACACCAGACAAAGGCCAACTCTTTAATAGAGTGTTTTTTTTTTTACTGCCCAAAATATGAATGACTATTTTTAAGAAAATTTTGTCCAAGAATGAATGCCTTTTTACGAAAAATTGTGTTCCTAATTTTTTTTATCAAAAAAAAATCACTATTCTTTATATACTTGCAAAATTAGAAATTCAAAAGTAGATTTTCGTACATCTTATTACTGAAATTTTTGCGGCACTGTGATAATTGTTGTTGTTAGTGAATACCCTTACTAGACTAGACCAAGCCTGAAGTCTGCTCATAGTCTATGAATTCAGTGAGCTAAACAACTTGTTGAAAAACCCAATTAATTAGCAGTTGATAAATTGAAATGGTCCCATAAAAAATAGTGTGAGGCAAAGGCTTGTTGGTAGCACTGAGACAACCCTTTTTCCAGGAAGAAAGGCACAGAAATAAGGAAATGTTGTTAGTCAGCTTTGGAATTTGGCCCATTTACATGCCTATTGTGAGGTTTCTTGTTGAGCTTTTCCAGCGTTTCACGCTTTCCACATTAGCCTGCCTGATGTGCTCATCAATTTTAACCATTCTATGCTAATCCACTTCTATTCCTTTCCCAACTCTACAACCTTTAGTACTAACTCCCTCCCTCTCAAAATAAATACTCTCTCCGTGCCACTACAACCTTTTCAATTACTGTTTGCATAATAATTAAGAAAAAATATAGTGTAGTAGGTGTTGTGAGTATGTATGAAAATGAGGTAGGAGAGAGAAAGTGGGGTAGAAAATAATAATTGAATTGTTGTTGTGAGTATGACATATGAGTCCCATTAATAAGTAATAAAACATTTCCATTTTAGCAAGTGTATGATTTATAATGAGACGTCCAATGATGAAAATGTGTATTTTGTAGTGGCATCAATCACTATATTATAGGTGCGGACTAATTCGGAATGAGTTGTCGGGTAAGATTATAAGTGCGGCAAAGTTTTTCCTATCAAATTTTAATACTTTTGATTTCTCGGACCCGAACTTAAAACATCTGGTTGAGATAAAACAACCTTGCTATGTGATCCAAGTAAGACATAACTGCTTTATAACAACCATTTCATGTTGTATACTCCCTCCGTCCCGGCCGACTTAGGATTTTTTGAAATGGCACGGGGATTAAGGAAAAGGTAAATGTTGTGAGTGTAATTTAAAAATAGGAGAGAGAATGAGTGGAGGGAATAGTAAATTATAATGGTGTTGTGAGTATTAAAATAATGTAGGAGAGAGAATGAGTGGAGAGAATAGTGATTTAAGGTTTCCATTTTGGGCCGTCCTAAGTCGGGTGGGACGTCCAAAATGACAAAAAGTCCTAAATCGATCGGGACGGAGGGAGTATTTAATAAATTAGGACAAAAAATTTTGCTAATTGTGATAGTGATACTGTAAATCGAAGGTAGGGAGTATACTTAAAAAAACGGAAATTCAAAAAAAAAAGGGCGGGTGGGCATAGTGGGAAAAGGGCACGCCAATCACGCATAGAGTGGGTAGGGTCACGCTGGTCACGCTTACTTGAGAGTGCATGATGAGCCACGTTTGGTTGGTTAGCTGATAATGCCAAACTGGGCTAGCCTATATCCTCCGTTGCCCCCGTTTTGAAGGGAATAAGGGGGACAAGTCTTCTGGGCCCCCACCCCTTTCCACTATCTTGGTCCCACTTTCAAAATTTATTTTTTCTTTCTTTTTCATACTATTTTTTATTAATTATTCCCTCAGATCACGAAGGGTTAAATCTTTCCTTTTTAGTCAGCAGACAATAGAGTTCGTTCCATAAATGGCAAGTTTTTGAATATATTTATACCCTTATCAACTCCATATATTTACAAAAAACCCATTCATTATACCCTTATATATTCTCTCTCCTATTCCCTACCACACATTTAACTACTATTCCTCCCACTCATTCTCTCTCCTATTAAATATTTTTAACTTTTACATTTTCTCTCCTATTCCCTACCACATATTTAACTTTTACATTCTCTCTCCTATTACCTACCACACATTTAACTACTATTCCCTATCCCACATTTAACTTTTATTCATTTTTTAAAGAATTTCTTAAAAAGCGTGAAATCCACCCCATATACCCATGGTCTGGGACGGAGGGAGTAATAAATTATAATCTACTACTGCAACAACTACAACAGCAACAACAAAACCTTAGTCCCAAAATAATTTGAGATCGGCTAACATGAATCCTCATATGTCATCGTGAAAAAAAAATTAAAAAAAAAAATTAAAAAAAAAAAATAAATTAAAATAAATAAATAAATAAATCAACCCCCCACATGGGTTTTTGCCCTCCACTCCTCCCTCTTCAACACCATACTTTCATCCACTCCAAGTAAACTCATATCATTTTCAATCACTCTAATTCAAGTTTGTTTGGGTCTTTCCCTATCCCTCGTCATTTTATCATTTTTCCACCGTTTTGGCCTCCTAACCGGTGCATCACTCGGCCTCCTTCTCACATACCCAAACCACCTTAGACGATTTTTCCTCATTTTATTCTCAATGGGAGCAACTCTTACTTTACCTCTGATCACTTCATTCCCCAATCGATTATTTCTTGTATGACCGCACATCCATCGAAGCATACACATCTCCGCCACATTCATCTTATGCACGTGACACTGTTTCACGGCCCGACATTCGGTGCCGTAAAGCAGTGCCGACCTAATTGCCGTGCGGTAGAATTTTCCCTTTAATCTATGGGGCATGCCGCGATCACATAGGAACCCTGTGGCACTCTTCCACTTCAACCAACCTGCTTTAATCCTATGAGCCACATCTCCATTTAATTCTCCATCCTTTTGGATAATGGATCCAAGATAGCGAAAAAACTCAGAAGCTTGGATAATATTTCCATCAAATGTGACTGCCCCTGCCTCCCTACTTTCAAATCTGCTAAACTTACACTCCAAATACTCAGTCTTTCTTCTGCTCAGTCTAAAACCTCGAGATTCCAAAGTGTGTCTCCACAACTCCAATTTACTTTCAACACCCTCTCTTGTCTCATCAATCAGCACAATATCATCTGCGAACAACATACACCTTGGTATATCATCTTGGACTGACCTCGTCAATTCGTCCATTATCAAAGCAAAGAGAAACAGGCTAAGTGCGGAACCTTGATGCACTCCAATCTTTATAGGGAACTCTTGATCTTCCCAACACTAGTGCGTACACAAGTACTAACTCCATTATACATGTCCTTGATAATATCAATATATTTATTTGAAACACCCTTCTTTGCTAGTGCCCACCAAAGTACCTCTCTTGGCACTTTATCATACGCCTTCTCCAAATCAATGAAAACCATATGCAAATCTTTCTTTTGATCCCGATATTTCTCCATGGTTTGTTTCTAAGATATATTGCCTCCATAGTCGATCTTTCTGGCATAAACCCAAATTGGTTATTCGAAATATCAACAATTTTTTTCAGCCTTTGTGCAATCACTATTTCTCAAAGTTTCATAGTATGACTCATTAGTTTGATCCCCCGATAGTTGGCACAATCTTGGACATCACCTTTATTCTTATACAAAGGGATCAGAGTACTCTTCTGCCACTCCAATGGAATTGTGTTACTTCCATATCTTGTTAAATAACTTTGTTAACCACTCTATTCCCCTCTCCCCGAAATATCTCCAAACCTCAATTGGCATTCCATCCAGTCCTACAGCTTTCTTCAATTTCATCTTTTTCATTGCCATTTCCACTTCACTCTTTTGAATTCTCCGCATAAAATCTCGATTAACCATACTCGAAGAGATATTTAAATCTTCAATATCCTGCTCTTGACCGCCATTGAACAAGGTATCAAAGTATGAACTCCATCTATCTTTTATCTCTTTATCTTCAACTATGACTCTTTGGTCTATATCCTTCACACATTTAACCTTTCCAATATCTATTGTCCTCTTATCCCTCATATGAGCGAGTCTGTAGATGTCCTTTTCCTCTTCTTTTGTATCCAACTTATCATAAAGTTCCTGATTCACCTTTGCTCTTGCGTCGCTTACTGCTTTCTTAGCTTCTCTCCTAGCTTCCTTATACTTCTCATAGTTCTCGTCGCTCCTACATTTCCCCAATAATTTGTAGCATTCACGGTTGTCCTTTATTGCTTGTTTTACTTCCTCGTTCCACCATGATGTGTCCTTACTTGGTGGCACGTTTCCTCTAGATTCTTCAAGGACTTATTTCACCACCTCCTTTATGGTATGTCCCATCTTAGTCCAAGTCGAATCTATATTCGTATTCTCCATATTATCCGACCAAATATCGGTATCGATCATCTTAGCTACAAATTTCTGTTGATTCTCCCCTTGAAGTCTCCATCACTTGATTCTAGGGTCTACCTGTGGTTTTCTTTTTCTCGAAATTCTCTTACTTCAAAAATCAAGTACCACAAGTCTATGTTGAGTTGTTGTGCTCTCACCCGAAATAACCTTGCAATCTGTATAACTCTTTCTACAAGCATTTCTTACTAAGAAGAAGTCAGTCTGACTCGCATTACCTCCACTCCTATAGGACACCAAGTGAGATTTTCTCTTCTTGAACCAAGTGTTCATTATACTCAAGTCATATGCCATCGCAAAATTCAGGATACTATCTCCTGCTTCAATCCTCTCCTCAAAACCAAAACCTCCATGTATGCTCTTAAAGCCATGTTGACTAGACCCTACATGCCCGTTCAGATCACCACCAATGACTAATTTCTCACCACTAGGTACTCGTTGCACTACCTCCTCCAAATCTTTCCAAAACACTTGTTTAATATCTGCATCCAACCCTACTTGTGGTGCATAGGCGGAAATAATATTTATAATCTCATCACATATCACTAGTTTAATGCCCATAATTCAATCACTCTTCATGTACACTTCCACCACATCATTAATATACTCCTTATCAATAATGATACCCACTCCATTTCTACCCTTATTCTTTCCTGAGTACCAAAGCTTAAAACCCCAAGACGATATTTCTTTTGCTTTCTCTCCAACCCACTTAGTTTCCTGTAGACACATTATGTGAATCTTCCTCCTCCTCATAACTTCCACCACCTCTGCTGATCTCCCTGTCAAGGATCCAATGTTCCAAGTTCTCAAGCGCATCCCACTATCCTTACACCTACCATGGACTAGCTTCTTTACATGCACTCTTCCGCCATGCGGGAACCCTTGCACATTTGACACTACGTCCGATAACCCCTCCCACCTCCGACCTCAACCATGCTTTGCCAACTCCGGCGAACCCATTCCCTCCCTCTCCGGCGAACGTCTCTCTCCCAAACTCTGGCAAAAGTCTCCCTCCTCAACAGATCTCCGGCGATACCCTCTCCTCCCCAACTCTGGCGAACCCCTTCCTTCTCCCTCCTCAATAGATCTCCGATGACACCCTCTCATCCCCAACTCCGGCGAACCCCTTCCTTCCCTCTCCGAAGACCGTCTCCCTCCCAAACTCCGGTGAATGTCTCCCTCCTCAACTCCGGCGTTCGTCCTCCCCACCTGTTAGTACCCGGCCCGAAAAAAGGCATTTAAATGCTTGGCCCGGTTAATTAATAAGAAACCCTAACAAAACCCTAAAAATTCATTAATTCGTCCGTACCTGCGCCGTCACTGTTAGCTTGGAAAGTACGCCAGTTAGAAGTGCCGATCGGCCCTTTACCCGTGGTATGGCCGATCGACCCTTTTATATAGAGCCGATCGACCCTTCAGCCCTAGTGCCGATCGACCCTTTAGAGGCCCAGCCCAAGTACCGAGGTATTATAAATAGGGGTGCCCGGCTCCCCATATTCACACACAATTTCATACGGGAGAAGCGAGACTACACTTGCTTTACCCACAGTTATTCTTATTCTCTTCGAATCGCCAAGATTCGACCCCAAAGTCTTGCTACAATTGGTAAGACTCTTTTTAATATTTTTGTTCTTTATTATTATTGTCTTTATTATTATTGTTTGCCTGCTTAGTATATTTTAATTGCTTTATTTCTTGCTTATGTCATATATGCTAGATTTAGGGTTGTTTTAATATATTTAATTATGCATAGCCGAGGATGATCTAAGGTTTCGCCTAAGAAACCCGAATGGATCTAGGAACTATTTCTTTCCTTCCACCTTAGTTATAATTGTCCCATGATCAACAATTCCCCAAGGATGAACGTTGATTAGTGCACCTTCCGAGGGCCTAACTCAAAGGTTCTAGGGTGTGATCATCAATTAATTCTTTCTCTCCCCTCCTCCTTATGCATGATCCCGTTTCTTCTATCTATTCCTGTAAACACCGCACACAACCAACACCCCACATGCTAGAAAGACCGATCCGTCGGGCAATAGGAGTGATAGCGTTTCTTCTTCTGTTGTAACTTGACCCCCGAACCCAATTAACTGTTTAGCCTTTTTTCAAAGCTTTGGGCTATATCAAAGTGGCGTGGCGACTCTCAAAATTAAACTAATATTTTTAATATGGTTTAAAGCGAGTGTCACTAAATGAATATCCCATTTCGATCCGACATTATATGATTAATTATTTCAAACTTCTGAATGCGCGTTGCATCGGGACGGGGTATTCACAGTGGCGACTTTGGAGAATTTGTTTTGAAATCTTTCAAACTAAGTGGGTCAGACTTTCGTTTTCTTGTATGGTGTTGTATTTTTCGCTTTCTTTTTATTTTCTTTACTCTTAACTGTTGCATTGCATGCATGCATTCCATGTAAATAAAAAAAAAAATCTTTCTCTTTTTTCTCTAAAAAGAATTAGACTTCTCTACCTCACACTACCACTAGAGTCCGTGTCACACTGCACAGACACCCTTTTTACCCTTCGGAGAAGCCAAAGTGCGGGAAGTGTGGTGATCATGTCGCCTCCCTTCCGAGTCTCACTTGGCCATCCACTCATCAGTGCGCTTCGGCTGCACGGTGGGAGCCTAAAACCTAACCCTTGCGTCACCCACTTTTCTAGGAATACACTCCATATGACCGGTTGGTTTGACTAGCTTTTTTATATAGACAATTAATGGGATCTTTATGTTAAGTCACCACGAACTAATGATAAGTCAAGATCTATCGAGAGATTAAGAGCACTAAAAAATTGATTTCCTTTCAAAGGACGTGCTATGTGAGGACGAGTTATATATTGTTAAAGGATCTTGACCTATCATTGGTTTGTGGTACTTTTCATAAAAATCATATTGACTGTCTATACGAGAAGGTTAGTCGTTAGGATTCACCACTTTAGGATATTTAGTTAGTTGCGAAAAAGGGGTATCCCTTCCAACCTTTGTAGGACTAAAATGTACAAAGCTTTTGTAAATAAAAATTTCAAGCTAGTACACTGCATTGAGTCAACCCCTCTCCTAAAACCGAGTCATTTACGATACTTCCGCGAGCTAAGGTCGGGCCGCGTTCTTCATTCAACAATGACAACCTTGCCTCCATCAACTACTCCAAGCGCTTTTCTTTGCCTCTGCAACCTTAGGCTCTACACCGGTCACTTCAATGGAAGGTCTTGCCAACCCCAACTTCAATGACATTCCGCTTTGCTCTGCACGCCTACTTTGCCGATTTAACCATGAGGGTTGAGAAACTTGAAGAGCAGAATCGCACTTTGAAGAACCACAATCAAGAGCTGAAGGATCATTTTGTTGAGGAACTCAGTAAAAGGGGACATAAGGTTATCTTGATGGGGAATGAAGTGGTCGATGTTGAAGATGAAACTGTCAATGCTCCTAATCCCGCCAATCCCAATGCACCTACCTTCCCTCTACCCAACTACGTTCCAAGCAGCTACAATAATGTTCCACCACCTGTCATGTATGGGAGCTCGAGCAAATCCAAAAGACCTTATCAACCTCCCCGACACACCCAAGGACCACTTTGCTAATCTACCCCCTCCCACTTTACCCTTCAATTATTCCGGCCATCATATCCCTACCTACTCCACCTCCCCTACCATCACTCAACCCCCAGCCATGCAGAACTCCAACATTGCTACAGACCCGACTGTGTTAGCGTTGATTGAACAAGTGAAAGCATTGACCGAGCAAATGGGAAAGCAAGGTGTGTCCCCCATTAAGATGCTTAATCCGAGCAAAGTCGCACCCCTACCTCAAGATTTCAAGATGCCCAAGATGGCCATGTTTGGAGGAGTTACTTGCCCAAAGACACATTTAGACAGCTATACGTTGGCGATGAGGGCCAAAGACTGTACACCCGAGCAGATGGCGAGAATGTTCCATAGCACATTGGAAGGAGTTTGCTCTCCGTTGGTTTCTGAAGTTGAACGAGGAGGAAAGGGACACATGGGACAAGGTTAGTAGGGTGTTCTCCGAAAAGTATCAAGCAAACATGGATTGGCAAGTGAATCGAGCTGATTTGGAGCACACGCTTCAAAAGAATGGAGAGTCGATTTATGACTTCTACAAGCGTTGGAATGATAAGTTGAGCGAAATTCAGTATCCGCCCAAGGAGAATGAACAGAAACAGATTTTTTACAAGTGCTTGTTGCCTGGACACAAGTTGGCAGTTGGTAATGGTTACTTTCCCAATCTTAGGGAAATGGTGGATTCAGGCGTACGTTACGAGAGTGGCATCACCGGAATCACTCCACCAAAAGACACTGGGGCTGCTAATAATTCATTCTGCTATAGAGCTTCCGCAAATACCGCAGCAAAGAAAGAGCCCGTGGGGCAAGTAAATTATGTGCAAGGGGAAGCTGCTTTGGATGTTCAAGCCGTAATGAGGGGGAATAACAGTATTCACCGCGAGAGGGAAGTATTTGATGATTTTGGAATGCCAATGGGCAAGGTTTTCGAAGTGCTAGTAAAGAAGGGCTTGGTCAAGCCGCTTGAGAATTATGAACCGTTAAACCCGAAGGAAGGCTTAGATGCTTCTAAGTATTGCCACTACCACAAGTACAAGGGTCACACTGCGATTACGCCTTCGGTTCAAACGTTTAGTACAAGACTTGATTCGGCAAGGTAAGGTGGAGAAGCCGAAGTCTCCAAATGTTGTGGGGAATCCTCTCCTAACAACAAGATCCACATGGTGGAAGGTAATTTTATCGGCTTGGTAGAGATGGAAGATGCTTTTGAGAAATTGGGTGTCGACGAAGAGGTATTCTCGGCTATTGTCGAGAAAAGGATTGTTCGTGCCGAAACTCTCAGAGTATCTTTGGTTTTGCTTTGAAAAGGAGTGTGCGAAGCTCATCATTGAAGGGAAGGTAGAGAATCCTAGTAAGATAGTTGGTAGTGATGTTGCTATGGTAGAGAAAGACCTCATTTGATCCGGTCAGTCTGTTGTGACGGACGGTGAGGCGATCGTGTCGGTTTGTAATTTGAGTTCAATTTATAAAGAATTTTCTTGTTATATCTTTGTCTTTTGAGGAGCTGTCCGGAGAAGTTGCCTCGTTAAATGATGATTATGTGGAAGAGAGTCCTAAACCTCTCTCGTTGGCTGAAATTCACGCGAAGTATCGACATGGAAAAAGTGGGGTTAATTTACTCACGAGGTCAGGAAGGGTGTATCAACCGAGAAGATAAAGGGGCGAAGAAAGTGTTTGGTCCGAAAGCGAAGTAGTGAATCCCGATAAAGAAGACCCTATTCTCACTCAGCTGAAGCTAACTCAAGCCAATATATCCTTATGGTCCTTGCTAACGTCCTCGTATGCCCACGAGGATGATGTTGGAACGAGAATCTTCTTTGCGACTTTGGTGCAGTACGTACTGAAAGCCGAGAAGATGTAACGCGAGATGATCGGCAACATACACTTTGGGAATATCATTACATTTTCAGAGTTGGACATGCCGGAGTTTGGATCGGATCATAATGAACCACTTTGCACATTACTATTGAAGTCAACGGAAAAAGGTTGCCACGTATTTTCATTGATAACGGTTACTGCGGTGAACATCTTGCCTTCCGGGATGATGGACGTCCTTGATCTAAGTCCCACAGATTTGAGACCTTGAGTTCATTCCGTGCGAGGATACGATTCTACTAGCCGGTCGGTGTTGGGAATAATCGGTTTGCCTCTTACTTGCGGGACCACTACTATGATTCTTGAGTTTCAAGTCATAGACATACCTTCCACCTTCACCATCTTCTTTGGGTAGGCCATGGTTGCATCATATGAATGGAGTCCCTTCCTCATTGCATCAATGTGTGAAATTCGATCGGGCGATCAAGTGACGATCATTTACAGCGATACGGTAACATCTCGGGGATCAAGCAGGGAAAGCCGGTCCTACGAGATTCGGCACGAAGAGGGTAGTTCAATGTTCGGCGGTTTTCGGCTAATAGCACGAGCACGGAGTTTGCGCGGTGGACCTCACAAAGACATCGGACGAGTACGACCAGGCTGTTAGGATGATGAGAAACATGGGATTTGTACCGGGGGCGGGGCTAGGTGAACATCTCCGAGGGACCTACGCAAGCAATGGAAGCTGCGATCATCGCGGCGAGGCACGGTTTAGGCTATGTTATTACCCCTGAAGATCGGGTGAAGAAAAAGAATTGAGTTCCTCAAGAGGGCAAAGCTACCCTACGAGAAGCCGAGAGATGAGGCCATACCGCCTTTCCCTCAATAGTTACTTTGTCAAGGAGGGCGAAGAATTCTCTTGCATGGAGTTTAGCGAGCCTTGGTTTGATCACGCGGGCGAGGCTGCGAAAGGTTTCGAAATCTTCGGGGATACGAGAGGTTGATAGGTCGAAGGCGAAGACGGTTCTCATGGATCCACGTCAAAGAGAGGCAAGGTTGTCACGATCGAGGCCGGTACATCATCAAGGCGAAGATGAGTTGGTCGATCGGCTAGGGCGGTATCTTTGGATGAGCCGTTGGTTGAGAACATTGCGGTTTCGGAGGATGCGAGAAGAATGGGATGGTCGGAGAACATTGCGGCATTTGGGGAATGCGAATATAGAAGATGATATGGTTGCGATCATTGGGGCGGAAGCGGGCGACGATACGGATCCAAGGACGTTGGTGACACCCATGGTTGGAAAATTTGAAGAATTGGTGCGTATTTGGCGGACCCGTAGCCACGAAGGAATACATGGTTGAAGAGGCTGGGGTGATGCCTCCTCTGTTGAGTCTCCCCTGATTCCCCCAAGTCCTCTTGTTTCTTGAGTCATCTGTTTTGTTTGAGTACGATGTGTTTTCTTTTGAGTTTGAGTCTTCTTCCAAGTCGATGACCTCACGTCGGAAGACTATGAATTAGTTGCAAATGTTGTTTTCCCTTTCGCTATGAATGAAAAACTAGATCTTTACGAGTATCCCCTCATAGCCAATCTTCTTAATGATAAATTAACTAAAAATAATGCTCAACTTAATCAAATTAACTTAGTTAATAATGACTCATTAGAAGAAGCGGACACACTAAACAATGAATATATTAAAGAAATTTCTAAGCAAGTTATCAATCAAAAGGAAGGTCGAGCCCAGTGCCGATGAGGTGTTATCATGTATTAATTTGGGAACGGAAGAAGAGCGAGAGAGACACGGATTGGAAGCTTCTTCGAAGGGACGAAAAGGGAAGCATTGATTGAGTTTGCTTAAAGAATATTCGGATGTGTTCGCATGGTCATACAAGGATATGGAAATTTGGATAACTCGATAGTGGAGCACGAGAATACCACTAACACCGGACGCCAAGCACTGTCAGCGAAACTACGCCGCATTAAGCGAGAATGGTCTCTGCAAGTTAAAGAAGAGATAGAGAAGCTCCTCGGGGTAGGCTTTATCGAGGTTATTGAGTATCAGACGTGGTTATCTAATATTGTGACGGTCGATGTAAATCGAATGGCAAGGTTAGAGTTTGTGTTGACTTAGAGATCTCAACAAGGCTAGCCCCGAAGGACGACTTCCCGTTGCCCAACATCGACATGCTAGTAGATGCCACTTTGCTAACTACGAGGTCAAGTCTTTTGTAGATGGTTTTGCGGGATATAATCGGATCAAGATGGCGGAGCGGACCGGAGAAGACGGCTTTCACTACACCATGGGGAACATCTTGTTACCTTTGTAATGCCATTCGGATTGAAAAATGCGGGGGCTACATACCGAAGCGGTCACGGCATTATTCCATGACATGATCCATAAGGAGATTGAGGTGTATGTCGACGATATGATCATTCATTCCAAGGAGTCGACGGTCGGCATTTCATTGATTTGAGAAAGTTCTTCGACAGGAGGCTGCGTGAGCACGATGCGTTTGAATCTGCCAAGTGTACATTTGGAGTTATTCGAGGAAAAGTCTGGGTTACATGGTCACTTAGAACGAGGATTGAGGCGAGATCAAGGAAGATTCAAGCCATCATGGAGATGAGGCCACCACGCACGAGAAAAAAGAAGTTAAGGGATTCGTGGGACGGTTACAATACATCGGCCGCTTCATTAATCAATTGACTACTATGTGTGAACCGATTTTGAGTGATGAAGAAGACCACAAGTATAGATTGGAATTTGGAAATGTCAAGAAGCCTTTGAGGAAATCAAAAGATACTTGGTCAATCCCATCCTTCGCCCCCACATTCGGAGAAACCGTTGCTATTGTACCTAACGATGGCGATACGGTAGTTGGGGCTATCTTTGGCACAAGAAGCCAAGGACTCTCGGGTGGAGAACGCCGTTTATTTTGTTAGTCGAAAGTTGCGGGGAGTGAGCTAAACTACTCGGCATTGGAAAAAACACATCTTAGGGCTAGTTTGGGTGGTTAATAAGCTCGAAGCATTACTTGTCAGCGCATCCGATTCTGCTAGTGTCAAAGATGGATCCAATTAAGTATGTGTTTGACAAACCTTCTCTGTCCATGAGATTAGCCAAGTGGTCGGTATTTGCAGGGGAATTCGATATCACCTATGTGCTTAGAAAAGCGGTTAAAGGCGAGCCATGGCGGATCATTTAGCGAGTTTCCAAGCACGGAAGAACGGGGGCTTGAGCCGGAATTTCCGGACGAGGGGATTTTTAGCATTGATACGGAAGAGAGATGGCAACTATTCTTTGATGGAGCCGCGAACAAGAGGGCAATGGAGTGGGAATCCTTTTGGTTGATCCCAGATGAGCACACCCCCATCGCCATCAAGTGAATTTTACAACCACCAATAACGCGGTGAATACGAGGCATGCATAGCCGGTTTAGAAGCGACCTTGGAGCGTAATGTAAAGGAGTTGGAAGTATATGGAGACTCGGCTTTAATTATCAATCGGAACGTCTAAGAAGTGGAAGGCTGTTGACCCCTACTGCAACGAGATATCGAGACTCATATGGAAGAGCTTGTCAAGCAATTCAAGGAAGTGACATTCCATTATCTACCCGAGAGACAGAAATAGATTTGCCGACGCTTTAGCTCTGCTGGCTTCTTTGGTCGAGATCCCTCACGGAATGTACGTAAAACCATTCGAGTTGGCCGAAGAGAGAACCCCGCTTGCTGCTACGAAGCCTCTGGCTGCGAGATTCAAGGCGACATCGAGGAGAATAAGGATCCGTGGTACGCACAAATCTATGAGTATCTCAAGAAGGGTGATGTGTCTTTTCTAGGAGACGTGAAAGCCAAGCTTGCGGGCATTGAAACGATTGGCGGGACGGTTTGTTCTACTAGATGATATGTTGTACAAAAGACACTACGATGGTCTCCTGTTACTCTGTGTAGACGAAACGAGCGAGAAATGATCATGGAAGAAGTACACGATGGCTTGTGCGGTCCACACATGAATGCCGAGAATGTTGAGACGAGAAAATCACACGGTTGGGTTATTATTGGGTCACTATAGAAGCCGGCTGCATCCGGTTTGTGCGGAAATGTCCCAAATGCCAAATGTGTTCCAATTTGAACCATGTGCCCCCTCACGAGTTGTATAGCATGGTAACCCCTTGGCCATTTGCGACATGGGGATTGATGTGATTGGCAAGATTACACCGCAGGGAAGCAATGGGCATTGTTTTGTATTAGTAGGCGTGGATTACTTCACCAAGTGGATCGAGGCAAAATCTTACAAGGTGTTGACTTCCAAAAAGGTGGCACGGTTCATTAAGGAGGACATCATGTGCGAGATATGGAGTACCAAATGAGATTATCTCGGACAACGGGTCCCTTCGGCGGAGATTGTGACAAGTTGCGGCGAGTTCAAGATTACCGGCTGAAGTCTTCCCCTTATAGGCCTCGGACCAACGGAGCGATCGAAGCGGCTAACAAAACGATTGAGCGAGATAATCGAAGAACGGCGGTCGAGGTAGGGGCGGCCCGAGAAACTACCATTGGCACTTTGGGGATATAGAACCTCCGTTCGTACGGCTACGAGCGAAACTCCTTTTGCTCGACATATGGGATGGAGCGGTACTCCGGTTGAGTTAGAAGTCCGTCTTTGAGGATCTTATTAGAAAATCAAGTAGCGAAGTTGAATGGCTCACGCGGCCGATATGATCGATTGGCCACACTTGACGACGTAGACTCAAAGCCATGGAACACATCAGAGCCTATCAAAGACGGACGGCAAGGGCTTTCAACAAAAGGTGCGGCCACTTAGACATTAAGGAAGGAGATTTGGTTTTGAAGCGGCAACTTCCCAATAAGTTCAATCCTCTTGGGAAGTGGGCCCCTACATGGACCGGCCCGTATGTGATCAAGAAGATATTTTCGGGTGGAGCGGTTAAAATGGCGGATTTGGATGGTAACGAATTCAAGGAGCCTGAACCTCGGCAAGCTCGAGACAGCTACTATGATTAAGCTCTTCCTCCCCCTCTAAATAAAAAAAAAAAAAAAAAAAAAAAAAAAAACGTAAAAAAAGAAGCCCGCTAGCTTGAAAACCCGCAAAGGGCGGTCTAGCAACAAAAGAAAGGGTGCGTTCAAAAAGCTCGCTAGATTGAAAACCCGTAAAAAAAAAGGGCGGTCTAGGCAAAAGTTAGAGCAAACAAATAAAATAAAAATTATCCCGCTTCTATCTTCCCTTTCTAAAAATAGTAGCTTGATGAAAATGAACTACGACGACTGAGCCCCTTGGTTCTCATTGTAAAAGGGAACGTGGCGGCCTTAATCGGCGCGGTCCAAAAAATAAATAAAAATCCAATCTGTTTTTACTAAAGCAATAAACTTTTTCATTCCCACAATCAATGCATGATTACACTTATTTGATGAGTCTAAGCTCGACTATACTAATGACTAAATAACTTGCAAAAGAAACTAAAAAATTAAAAGACAAAATAAAAAAACTAATGTGTCTGCATATGACTGTGGGTGGATACTCGGACATATAAGGTCTACTCCTTGGCACTAGGCCCCTCATCTCAGATCCTTCTTCTTCTTGGCAGCTCGTCGAGTCGGTTTCTTCTTATTCTCTCTCTTAAAATAAGGCGAATACTTCTTCTTCAATGGGGGAACCTCCTCGATCGCCTTACCTTTCAACTTCCGCTCCATCCTCTTGGGAGGATTCTCCTCCACTGTATCTAGAGAAATCCCCAAAGCCTCCCTGTCTCTGAGAAAACGGCTCGAAGATATGTTAGGAACCAATCTCCGTCTCAAGTCATACAAAGTCTCCTCATCGGTCCCAAGTTTTCTTCATACCATGTCAAATAAGCATGCGACAAATGAGTGCTAAGGGTCCATTGTGCAAGATAGACTCGTGGCATCCCATGAGAACTCCATAAGCTTACCATCAAAGCGAAACACCAGCGTCCGTTGGAAGGACTTTGGCGAGAATCATCAAACTCGAAGTGCCCCAAGTTTGAGGACGGACTGCTCCATGCCATATTGCCGAAGTACCCGCTCTGCATAGTAAAGGTGGTGGTCTCAAAAGTGGTACACGAATCGAGGCATTGCCCAGGCGAAGGCTCAGAATGAAGGAGAGGCCCCAATCTTTGTACTCGCCAATGAATCCTAGCGGTATCCACCTCCGCCAAATACATCTTCCATTCCCGTTCGACAAGCGGAAGCGGATCAATCTTCCTCCTACAACCATGAAACCAAGGCCTAACACTCGAAGGTGGAATCTCTAGAACAAAAAGTCGATCCTCGAGCCACGTGGTCGGTAATTTGGCTTGCCCCTAGTCATAAGCGGAGCACCTAGCTATACGAGATATACCATGAAGTGTCTCGCCCAAGAGAACCGGAACAATGCTCCTCCCGAACGGGCACGATCAACCATATCGAGCATCCATTTGGTAGCTACACCCACATAAGGAGAAAACGAGAACCTTGGAAAATAAGCGAGAGGGCCGAGGCAATCCAAAGCAAAATCCGAGTCGAAGTCGTCACCATGAGCAAACCTCCCAGGCAAATCACGAGATATCTATGTCTACACCTTCAACCAAACCTCTAGCCACGGCCGTAGGGATGCGCGAAATTTGGCCACCCTTGTCACCAACGGAACTCGATCTGCGGAACCGCTATCAAGCGACATCATCCCCTCCACGCGAGCAAGAAAATCCTCGTAGGTGGGTGTAATCTCGTTGTAAGAAAAGTTGAAAACGTGATTGGATTCGTCCCAGCATTGCGGCATGTAGGAGATTCCAGTTGGGATGCATGGGCAAAAGGGACCAAATACACTTTACCCCAAAACGTTTATCAAAGGCGTGACGAACAGAGCGAGGTACCTTGGATACCCAAACAGCCAAATCACTCTCAAAATTACTTTGCTTCTCCATCAAAACAGAAGGGTGAGAATTCATTGTGTTGATTGATTCACGACAAAAGAAAAAAAAGCAACAGCAATAAAAGAGATAAAGAAAAGAATAGAACAGTACGAAAGAAGAGAGAAAAGAAATTATGTTTGTACCCGTCGGATAACAAGGGGATTATATATAGGTTTTGAGTGTGGGAATCCGTACAGGAAAAGGACAGTAAAGAAATCCGTGCAGGAAAAGGAGGGCCGATCGGCCCATTACTCAGAGCTACAACCGCCGCCTTTTCAGCATAGGGCCGATCGGACCTTTAATTTTGGGCCGATCGGACCTTTTTATTTGGGCCGATCGACTCTTTGGTCTCTCCAGAAAGCGGCTCAACTTCAGCAGCTTCAACAGATCCCAAGGCCCCACCTTTTTGTTCTTTTATTTTATTTTATTTTTTATCTTTATTCTTTATTTTTTATTATTATTTTCTATTTTCAATTTTTACTTTATTTTATTTTATTTTGTCCAATGCAGTGTACAAAAATAGATAACGTCCAAAAATAGAAATGTACATAAATAGAAAATGCTAACTCTTATATATTAAATCCTTAGAACATTACATAAAGCATTCATCAGTGAGTCAGCATAAAATCTAGAGTCTGCATGCTCCTACGTTTTCCTAACAGGTACTACACAAAAATGAAAAAATCTAATGACCCCGACGGGAAGTCGAGGCACGACCGCGAGAAAACCCGGATGTCGAGCTACCATCGCCACAGGGCCTTTGTCTCAGCTGTGCCGGATCCACATCTACGATCTCACGGGATTGGCAAGAAAGTGCCGCCACTGCACTCCTCGGCGGACGGGTCGAGTACATTACTATGCCTCACGGACCGCACATAAGACTCCCGAGTAACACCGCAAAAATCAAGGGCAAGAGTTACATCACGGCTAAAGCATAAGTACCGGTACATGAAGAAGAAAGGTAAAAGGCATACCCCGCCCGGCACCAGGGAGGAAGCTGGGCACCCTCCACCTCATCGGCTTCCGTAGGAGTCAAGTCTACTCGCACCTCCCCGTCGGCCATATGCACATAGAAGTGATCAGGAAAGGGAGGCATATCTACTATCTCGAGAGGTGGAGCATCCATCGGCTCAGGGATAACCGGATCCTGCTCCCCCATACCCGCCAGCGGCACCTGGCATCCGCGGCGGCCGCCGCACCACTGCGGTGATCTCAAAAAGAGAGCCACAAAATCTACATAAGGCATGTCAAGGCGGAAGTGATAAGCGGGGACCCCATAGATACTCCATCCTCCTTCGGCAATCGGTCAGGGTACCACATATTCTTGGGAGGGTGCTTTGGGCGCATAAAGAGGAGCCAGCGCATGGTCTTTGTCTCGACACCCGCTCGCCCGAGATACATCTCATCGGCAAGCAATCCCACCGGCGATCTGCGGGAGGCAGTAACATCCCGAACGGCACCAACAGCCTCAGAAGCCTCGGGAGTCCAAGGGAAGAGTAAAAACTCAGGTCTACTGGGACCATCAAACACGGCCCTCAAATCAGATTCACGAACCGTCTTCGGATACCCCTCAACCCGGTTTTCCTTCCTCCAGTACCGCAAGACGGGCACATCCCGAGTCTGGTCCCGTAAGGTGAAAGGCGCAACGCCGAAAATCTCATAAACCCAAGCCTACAAAAAAGACGAGAAAAGCGAGATATTTACAAAGACGAGAAAAAACAAGTGACAAGTAAGGGGTAATGAGAATGACAAGAGTTAGCATACCTCCAGTACAAAGTGAAAAGCATCAAAAGAAGAGGTGTTGGACCTCGAGACAGTGTCGAGGGCCGGTACAGTTCGGCCATGCCAGCCCCTCCCCAAGAAATATACCGCACTAAGTCCAAGTCGAGACAAAGCACCCAATAAAGAGAATCGGCACAGGGCCCGAGTTGGGAAAGAGGGCCACCGATAAGCCGTACCAAAGGAATCCGGACAAGTGCGTCCATCCCATCTTGGCCAGACTACTGTACCGATCGATAGCGGTCTCAACAAGCTTGTACGGCTTTCTGCGTCAACACCGAAATTTACTGCTCGGGCCAACGCTAGCGCCAAGCAGTGGATCGACGAGCCTTATCAGAGTGTAGGGTCTCATCAAAAGGCAACACTACATCTGTAAATCTCAACCCGGTGAGGACGGCGAAGTCAGTAGGAGTGATCGTAGTCTCACCCCAACTCAGATGAAAAGTATGTGTCGTGTCCCACCAAAACTCACGACACACCTTCACCACAGCATTACACTTCCGGGTCTGACCCATCAGTGAAACCATATCAAAGAAGGGGCCCAACCCCAAGCTCCACACCATCTCGCGAGGACCACCCTCACCGTGGCAAAAGCGCCGCGGCTCACCAACCGCCTTAAGGGAACTACGTCCCTTCATCTTCTTCATCTGCAGGTAAACACAGCACAGGTATGTGTCATTACTCGCATTTTAAATAATAAAATACTTTGCACATGTATCAATTATTATGTTGTTAAATAAAAATTGTACCTTCATCCCGACGGGGCGAGACCGGTGGATCCATGAAAATTCGGGCCCGCGTAAAAGTCCGGCGGTTGTGTAACGAAAGAACGATCTCGAAGGCCGATAATTACGCGGCTCGCCGCCTCCTGGCCTCGGCATTCCCGCCGGCGTCACTCAGGTCACTCTCCCGGCATCAGGCATCAACCTCCTCTTCATCATCATCACCACCATCATTTCCACCATTCCCGCCATGGCCGCCATCGTTGCCGCCATACCCACCGCCATCACCGCCATGGTGCCGCCACCAGCACCACCGTGACCACCACCGCCGCCGCCATGGCTGCCACCTCCATAACCTCCATAACCTCCATAACCACCATCAAAACCACCACCCATATCACCAAAACCGCCCCTAAAAGCGCCGAACCGCGGCTACCCGGCGCCGGTGTCCACTAGCTCCAACTCCTCCCCCATAACCATGAAAACCACCTATACCTCAGGTGTATGAACCCGATGGTGAATAATCCGGTTGATTGAGCAATCGTTCCAAAGCTGCGACGTCGGGATCCATGGCAAAGCAAAAATCTCGGCACAAAATCAAGGGAACTCCGGCGAAAAGTTTCAGAGAAGAAGGAGAAGAGTAATCGGAGAAGAAGAAGAAAGTGAATTGGAGAAGGAGAGTACACAACTCTTAAGGCCGATCGGCCGCTTTTTTAGCCAATGGGAGTCAAGGGCCGATCGGCCCTCCCATTTTGTGTTTCTTTCACGATCGAACGGCGGGATTTCTCTGGCGACCCCGATCCTCGTCAAGATGTCCTCGGCCAATCGAGCATAGGGCCGATCGGCCCTTCAGCCTCTTCGCCTGACGCGTGTCTCCTCGGTCAGAGAGAGTTGACCGGTTAATTTAATAACCACTTCCCCCTTCCCGAGGAACTCCTCCTTTTCAAAACCAATTCCCCCATTTTCAAAAAATCTTCCCATTTTCAAAATATGACCGTTTTCAAAAAAAAAAAAAACCTTTTTTTAAAAAAAAAAAAAATAATTCCTCTTTTTTAATTTATTTCATAATTCCAAACTTTTTTGTTTAAATTAATATTTTTTCGGGATGACTCCCGCAAAAGTCAAATACTTGGTTTTTGATTCCCACACAGTTTTTTCCCACATTGCCCCATACACTTTCTCTCAGTACGTGAATCAAGACTATACTTGAAGTTCCTTTCCACACATTTTCACACGGAGAAATCAAGACTACACTTGATTTGTTCCATCACACACGATTTTCAAGGGAAAAATCAAGACTATACTTGAGTTTCCTTTCCACACACAACATATTTTCCCACGGAGAAGGCAAGACTATACTTGATTCTCCTTTCCGTACATCTCTCAATATTATTCGAATCGCCCTTAGATTCGATCCCCAAAGCCTTGCCACAAATCGCATCTTTGGCTTGAGACGCTGCACGTCCGCCACTCTCGGGTACTAAACGCCCACGTTTTCGAACTACGACTTGGCTTGATTCCCCTTGGGATACGTAGGTAGCCCGACGTGGGTCCAGCCACTTGACCTACCTGGTCGTCCTTTTGCGACTCAGCTCGAGTCCAAAAGCCTCACATCCACAAAGTCACTTTCCTTACCTCCACGAAATCCCTTTTTCCGGGACGGATCCTATTCTTTTATCGTCGACCCCACTTGTCTTACAAGAAGCGTCGCCGAGGGCTCTTGTTAGTACCGGCCCGAAAAAGGCATTTAAATGCTTGGCCCGGTTAATTAATAAGAAACCCTAACAAAACCCTAAAAATTCATTAATTCGTCCGTACCTGCGCCGTCACTGTTAGCTTGGAAAGTACGCCAGTTAGAAGTGCCGATCGGCCCTTTACCCGTGGTATGGCCGATCGACCCTTTTATATAGAGCCGATCGACCCTTCAGCCCTAGTGCCGATCGACCCTTTAGAGGCCCAGCCCAAGTACCGAGGTATTATAAATAGGGGTGCCCGGCTCCCCATATTCACACACAATTTCATACGGGAGAAGCGAGACTACACTTGCTTTACCCACAGTTATTCTTATTCTCTTCGAATCGCCAAGATTCGACCCCAAAGTCTTGCTACAATTGGTAAGACTCTTTTTAATATTTTTGTTCTTTATTATTATTGTCTTTATTATTATTGTTTGCCTGCTTAGTATATTTTAATTGCTTTATTTCTTGCTTATGTCATATATGCTAGATTTAGGGTTGTTTTAATATATTTAATTATGCATAGCCGAGGATGATCTAAGGTTTCGCCCTAAGAAACCCAATGGATCTAGGAACTATTTCTTTCCTTCCACCTTAGTTATAATTGTCCCATGATCAACAATTCCCCAAGGATGAACGTTGATTAGTGCACCTTCCGAGGGCCTAACTCAAAGGTTCTAGGGTGTGATCATCAATTAATTCTTTCTCTCCCCTCCTCCTTATGCATGATCCCGTTTCTTCTATCTATTCCTGTAAACACCGCACACAACCAACACCCCACATGCTAGAAAGACCGATCCGTCGGACAATAGGAGTGATAGCGTTTCTTCTTCTGTTGTAACTTGACCCCCGAACCCAATTAACTGTTTAGCCTTTTTTCAAAGCTTTGGGCTATATCAAAGTGGCGTGGCGACTCTCAAAATTAAACTAATATTTTTAATATGGTTTAAAGCGAGTGTCACTAAATGAATATCCCATTTCGATCCGACATTATATGATTAATTATTTCAAACTTCCGAATGCGCGTTGCATCGGGACGGGGTATTCACACCACCTCAGTTCACCTTCTTCCTTCGCATTTTTTTACCATCGCCGCTCACCAAATCTGGAATATTCAGACAAGCTGGATGCCGACAACTACGCAAGAGCAGCTGCCAAGCTCCGGCTGATTCATCTTCCTCTTTTCATGCCATAGACCTGACGGAAAACTCCGGCCGACTCATATTTCTCTCACTGTAACTGAGAAGTTTTCTACAAAATGTGTATGACCCAAGATGAAAATAAGTGGCCAAGGAACTAGTTTTCTGTTTTGAGTTTATGATTAATGGAGAATTAATATACATATGAAAGGTTTGAAAGTTTTTTTTTTTTGACTAATTTCAACCTAAATGGGTGAAATGAGGATAAGATTCCATTAATGGTAAGGTAGCTGGGAAGTACTGAATTATGCTGATATTTGTTCAATGACTTGGTTGATATATGGAATCTGTTTGGTGAAATGAGTAGAAAAGATTTTCACTTAGTATATCTGGTTAATTGGCTTTGTGCAACTTTAATCCACTGTTAGAAATTTGAAGGGATTATATTTACAACATACTATCTATATCATATAATACAATTCATGATCATATAATAATAGATTATATAGTGCCTCTATCCTAAAATGATTGTACAAAACGATTTCAAATTTGCTCATTATCAAGAGTAAATATCAAGAGTAAATATGAAAATTGTTGGACATTCATTTTGGGACTACGAAAGTACTGATAAGTTCTCAGTTGTTTAGTTGCTAAAGTTGGTGGTCGCCGGAGTTGATCATGTTATTAGTAGTTTAGTTGACAACTGAGAATTTACTGATAAATTATCAGTTGTTTGATCGCCGAAGTTGATTGTGTTCTTAGTGGAGACAACTGAGAACTTACTGATAAGTTAAGTTTTCAGTTGTTTGGTCGCCGGAGAGGTCACCGGAGTTGATCGTATTGTTAGTAGTTTAGTTGACAACTGAGAACTTATTGATAAGTTATCAGTTGTTTGGTTGCCGGAGTTGGTGATCATCGGAGTTGATCGTGTTCTTAATGGAGACAACAGAGAACTTACTGATAAGTTATCAGTTGTTTGGTCGCCGGAATTGGTGATCATCAGAGTTGATCGTGTTCTTAGTGGAGACAACTGAGAACTTACTGATAAGTTAAGTTCTCAGTTGTTTGGTCGCCGGAGTTGGTGGTCACCATATTTGATCTTGTTCTTAATAGTTTAGTTGACAACTGAGAACTTACTAATAAGTTAAGTTCTCAGTTGTTTGGTCGCCGGTGTTGGCGATCGTTGGAGTTGATCGTGTTCTTAGTAGTTTAGTTGACAACTGAGAAATTACTTATAAGTTCTCAATTGTTTAGTTGCCGAAGTTGGTAATCGCAGGAGTTGATCGTGTTCTTAGTAGTTTAGTTGACAACTGAGAACTTACTGATAAGTTATGTTCTCAGTTGTTTGGTCGCCGGAGTTATTAGTCGCCGGAGTTGATCGTGTTCTTAGTAGTTTAGTTGACAACTGAGATCTTACTAATAAGTTAAGTTCTCAGATGTTTGATCGCCGGAGTTGGTAATCGTCGGGAAGGTCGCGCGGAGTTGATCATGTTCTTAGTATAGTAGTTAAGTTGACAACTGAGAACTTACTGATAAGTTAAGTTCTCAGTTGTTTGGTCGCCGGAGAGTTCGCCGGAGTTGGTGGTCGCCGGAGTTAATTGTGTTCTTAGTAGTTTAGTTAACAACTGAGAACTTACTGATAAGTTAAGTTCTCAGTTGTTTGGACGCCGGAGAGGTCGCCGACCAAAAAAAAAAAAAAAGTCGCCGGAGCTTATCGCCGGAGTTAATGGTTGCCGGATGTGTTGACTGGAAAAGATGGGGAGGGGTGACCTAAGGTGATGGTGGTTGGAGATAAATTAAATTGATAAAGAGAGTGGACTTAGTAAAATGATAGGAGGGTGAACTTAGTAAAATGCTGGGAGGGTGTACTTATTAAGCTAGGGATTATATGGTTAAGCAAAATACAACTTGTCCTAGGAGGTAGTATTGCTTTGTTAGAGGGATTATATGGTAAATGCCTCTTATGATAATACTCCATAATTTTGTTTCTTAAAATGGATGAAAGTAAAAAAAAAAAAAACGGCAGCTATATTTTCATTATGAACTTATTTAAAATTTAACCAAAATTTATGAAATTTGATTGTCTTCACGAAAATATTATATATAAAATCTTAATGGTGTATTAATAATAATTTCTAAATCATGAAAACGATTGAATTTTCATATATTTTTTTCAAAATTTAATCAAATCAACTAAAAAATATATGACACTTGAATCATCGGTGTGGTATGCAATAGAATCCTAACTAATGAGTCAGGAAACGATACATATCATCCTTAGTACAACAATATGTTGATCCCTATCAAATGTGACCTAAACCACGAACAAACGACTATCCGGGCTGGCCTCCGGCTAATACCCTCCGACGTCATGATGAGATGTTGTGTTATGATCTTATATAAAATGTTTTGAACCACATAATCTCAAAATATCCAAAAATACATTACCTTTTAACATTAGATGTTGTCTGGTTTATATAGTAGTGATTTAGGATCGTATGAATCCCTTAAATTGTGGAAACAATGTAGGCGTAACGATCTCCGTGATTGTAGTAGACGGTTACGGATTAAGTCATAGATGCACAGACATTTCTGTAGGTCGAGGTCTCATGAATAATCAAGGTTGACCTGCATTTGTGCCTTAGCAGATAGAAATTGTATAAGTTGATGATCGTATGTCGGACGGAGCTAGGTCGGAACCAATGATGGTTGGACAATGATCTAGGTCAACTGATCTTTGTCGTTGGGCTGTGGGCATTGGGGTAACTGAACTGGCCCATTCAATAGTAGTGTCTTTGTAATGTCTAAAATGTTGGGCTTCATATGTTGGGCCTGGCCCGTCACTTTTATTTCGTTCAGTGGCCCCCAACTTTCTGAGTTGACTTTGTCGACAAGTTAGTTGTAAACAATTTACGTGAAGGCTTACATAGGTCGCTGTTGGATGGTCAACTGAGTAGATGTGGGTCGCTCTCGACCATTGACTTTTGACGGTTGGATACGCTGTCTAATGCGTCGTAATTTCTGCAATAATGGTATGGTTCTAGCGATTGGACAACTGTGTTGGTAACCGTTGCTAAGCATTAACTGACATAACAAACGGTTATGTCTCCTACCCTTTCCAAATCTTGTAAGGTTTTGGAGTCATATAAAAGGAAAAATCCTTTTTCCTTTCAAACTTTACAATCCCTAATTACTCAAGCATCCAACAAGAACAATTTGATTTTATGGCATAATCGAGCTCTCCATTTCATCTTTGAATTCCTTCTTCTTCAAATCAATCAAGGTACCCCTCCATTCCTCTGTATTTAGGTTTAATTTCAAGTTTATCCTTTTGTTCTGCAATGGCTAGTACCTTCAGCTTCGAGCTAGGTGTTAGGTATGGGTATAACTCCCAAAACCTTAGGATTTATAAACGATTAGAGGGTCCATGGAGAGAATTGACTAGAGAGGAGTGCATTATCATTATAAAAAGATGGGGTTTGTTCCATGGTGAGGTAGGGTTCCCAACAGGAGAGAGTATGGGGGATTTGGAGGCGGATGATCCACGGATTGTTCGCTTCCGTCTTTTCAATAAATTGATCGACCATCTTATTATATTTACATAAAGTCTAATAAACCCCCTTTCCCTAGAGAGAGGTTAGCATTCCCAGGGGAATCTAGGTCGCCCATAGGTAGTTCGGAACATGCTTTGACTAGGACTGATTCCCCTGTTTCTGTGTCTTCTGTAGATATGGCAGCTCAACAATCTTCGGTTTCTACTTCGTCGAGATCCACCTCAGGCAACATCGTGGATAAATTTTGCTCGACTGTCGTTCCAGGTCGTAATGAGAGGGGATATGTGGCCCCCAGGCCGGCAATAGGGAGGAAGAATGCGGAATCACGGATCAACATTCTTCATAGCTTCTTTGAGGTATCTAAAGAGGACTTCCACCTTACCCATTATACTGAAAGGCAAAGGAATGCCCAATCTTGGATGCATTGGGCTCTGAGTTCAACCAAGGTAGACTTCTTCTATGGTCAATTTGAGGCCGACCTACGCCTACCCCTAAATCCCTTTATCTGCGAATTTCTCGAGTGTTTGGCCGCTATCCCCTTGCAATTAGGCGCCAACACAGTTAGGGTTTTAGTCTGCTTTGCCATGGTATGCAGGTTCGTTGGGTATGAGCCATGTATGCATGTCTTTAGGAGATTCTTTAAGGTTGTGCAGAATGAAAAAATCTTCGGCATTAGTACCCCGACCAAAGCTAAGGCCCTAAAGTTGTTCACTAACTTGCTCGATAAAGTTTCTGGGTGGAATACCTATATGATCCTTGTGGAGAGTAGGAAGGGATAGGAGTTCCCCTTACTTGAGGCTGATACACCTCCCATGAAGGAGGAAGATTACTGGGTCCAGAGTGGAGTGAGGAGCTCACTCGTAGGTTGACATTGGTGGCTCGGAGGAGCACCATAAGCTGGGCAAGATTGGGGTCGTACAATGACTTCTTCATCCATCCAGGCTGGGATGTTTCTAGGAGGAGATGGGGAGGTAGCCCCCCTAGTGCCAATTATTAGGAGCCTTAGATACCCAGATTGGGTAATTCATGAGAGGGAAAAATTCGAGTCCCAATGCCATTTCTGCAAGAAAAAGCCTGGCCATTGCAGAAGTCTGTTCCACTATAGGGTTAAGTACCTTTATGTTGTTCTACAATTTTTCTGTCACTTTGCTCGCTCGTTCTTTTACTGACTGTTTTCCCTTTGATTGTGCAGTTTTAACCTTTAAGCAGGAGGCCATCATGAATCGCATTGTCGATCTAGGCGATAGAAGGAGTAGTAAGAAGGCACACGGAGCTGCCAACGCTCGAGCCAGCTGTGAGAAGGAGTGGGAATGGTCAATATTTTTGGTCGCTTCAATTCTGATAATTGTTGTACTGGCTATCTTCCTTTTGTTGTGCAGTCTTTTGCTCTTACTGAGCAAGCCAAGATCAGCTAGAGGGATTCCATAGAGAAGGAGCAGATAGCCTCCATAAAGTACTCAAGGAAGGCTAACGAGGCCACCGAGCTGAGTGAGAAGCTTGTGGACTCCGATTCCCAACTCCGTGCTATTCGGGCCGCTTATTCCAATGTTTAGAAAGAGAGAGATGAAGCCCTAGTCGACTTGAAAGCGGCAAGGGAGCAGCTTGCTCCTCTTCAGGAGCAGGTAGACTCTTTTGCTCCCACTAAGGTTGCTCTGGAGGAGGAGGCAGCTGCGGCCAAGCTTGAGAAGACCAGGCTGGAAGAAGAGTTGGGGGGAGCTAAATGGGATGATCCTAGAGCGTAACAATCGTATGATCAAGATGAGTGAAGATCACCAGGCTGCTCGGACCAAATGGGAGGAGGAGGCCCAAGCTATAGAGAAGGTCGCCGTTGAGCAGTTTAAGAACACTGATGAATGCTATCACATCATAGTGTCTCGAGCTAGGGATTTCTATGATGTTAGTCGGCAATATATGGCTCGGCGGGCCTTGGTCGACCCTTCTATTGAGCTACCAGTTCATAAATTGGCCGAATGGGCCCATGCCGAATGGTATGATGAAGTTGCTTGGGCTGGACACTCTCTCGTTCCCTTTAATGCCAATGACCTGGCTGTTATCGCCCAACAAGATGCTGAAGATGGGTTGGAGCCTTGGGTCACCCCTCCAGTCGAGCAAAGAAATTTCAATGTTATACTTCAAGAGTTGGAGAAAGCTGATGAAGCAGAGAAGGAGGATGAAGAGTTCACCCAAGACAACGTTTTTGATGAAGCTGATCAGATGGAGCAACATCATCCCAATGATGATCAAGAGGATTGATCTTTTTGTTTTTATTTAAGCTATGTAAATAACAAGTTCCAAACAATTCCTTTTATTGTTTTTGGTTGTCAATGCCTTAGCCCGATTTGGGAGACATTTTAACTCTTAACTTTATTTTGACATGTCCTAGCCCACTTTTGGGGGACTTTTCATTAATGCTAGTTGACTTGTTGAATCATTTTGCTTTGATCCCCATCTCTCTCTTTTTGTCAAACAAGATTAACTAGGAGAAAACGACCAAAGTCTTAATTAGACCAGTTTCCCGCAATGAAGATGACTAAGGTTTTAATCGAACATGTTTTAGAGGAATGAGACTGACATAAATCTTCAGTCGAACCTGTTTAAGAAAGAGGTTGACTTAGGACTTTAGTCGAGACGTTTTAAGGAACGAGACCAACACAAGTATTCAGTCGAACCTGTTTAACAACGAGGTTGACTTAGGACTTTAGTCGAGCCTGTTTAAGGAACGAGACTGACACAAGTATTAAGTCAAACCTGTTTAAGGAACGATACTGACACAGACCTTAAGTCGAACCTGTTTAAAAATGAGGTTGACTTGGGAATTTAGTCGAGCCTGCTTAAGGAACGAGACTGACATAAGTATTTCGTCTCACCTGTTTTAGAACGAGGTTGACTTAGGACTTTAGTCGAGTCTGTTGATGGAACGAGACTGGCATAAGTCTTCAGTCGAACCTGTTTAAAAACGAGGTTGACTTAGGACTTTAGTCGAATTTGTTGAAGGAACGAAATTGACATAAGTCTTTAGTCGAACCTGTTTAAGAATGAGGTTGATTTAGGACTTTAGTCGAGCCTGTTTAATATTTTGAGATCGACTAAAAGTTGGACCTGAATTTAATAAGACGTATGTGTAACACATTTGTGAATAGAACTTCCATTTTATTGATGAAGTATGTCGTTACATAGAGAACTCTATCAGAAATAATATCTAACTAAGTGGCTAGCATGCCAAGGATGTTTCAATTCGTCACCACTTGGATGGCCAATCATGTAGGTCCCTTCCTTAACAATTCTAGAGACTACGTAGGGTCCTTCTCAGTTCGGAGATAACTTATTATGTTCAGCTTTCCTTCCAGTTACCTCTATCTTCCTTAGCACGTAGTCCCCGACGTTGAATGACCTCTTCTTGACCTTCTTGTCGTGATAACCCTTAGTTTGTTGCTTGTAATTTACCATTCTAAGCTGAGCAGTCATCCGTTTCTCGTCTAGTAGGTCCAAGTCGAGCAATCTATTGGAGTTATTCTGGTTCTGATCAAATAAAGCCACCCTAGCTGTAGGAATTCGTAGCTCGGCAGGTGTCATGGCCTCTGACCCAAAAGTAAGGGCAAATGGGGTTTCCCCTACCCAAAGAGCAAGGGGTAGTTCGTCCAACCATCTGCCAACTCGACCAATCAGGCCCTTACTTAGTGCTGTCAATACTAGTTTGTTTGTTGCTTCTGCTTGCTCGTTGCCTTGAGCATAAGTGTTCGACGATTTCCATTGTTTAACCTCTAATCTATTCATTTTTGATTCAAAAACTGTGGAAAACTTTAGCCCATTGTTTGAAACAATTGAATGTGTCACCCCAAAGCGGCACTAAATGTAATCGTGGATGAATTTGATGGCGTTTTTCTCTGTTATTTTTGCCAAGGGCTTTGCCTCAATCCATTTGGTGAAATAATCAATGGCCACAATTACATACTTACAATTTCCTTGGGGGGGTGGGAAGGGTCCGATGAAATCCATTCACCACATGTCGAACGGACAAGCTGCGATCACAAGTGTTTGTTCAATTGTAGGGAACCTTGGTAGGTCAGCATACCTCTGACACTTGTCACACTTTTGCACGAAATCACGAGCATTCTCCCTTAGATGAGGCCAATAGTATCCTAAGGTGAGTGTCTTGTCTGTCAAAGTTCTGGCCCCCGGGTGTCCACTGCATACTCCACTATGCATATCGAGCAAGAGTTGAGGAACTTCTTCAGGGTGTACACATCTTAACAATGGTATCTCGCATGTTTTAATGTAGGCCTTCACTTCATCAATCCAACACTTAGAGCCGTAGACCGAGCATAGACCTGCACTCGTTCGTGTGCTGGATGCTACAAGTATGAGATTGGTTCTCCATGCTACTCGTTTGATGTAGCTAGTTTGGAGAGTAGGTCGGCCAACTCATTTTCTTCGCGGCCTACCCTTTGTATTTCCCAAAACTCCAAGCCTTGCACCAATCTCTTCACCAGCTCGGAGTACTTGATCATAACTGGGTTGATCACTTCATATTCTCCTTTGACTTGATTCACGATCAGTTGGGAGCCACAATAAGCTATAATCTTGGTCGCTCCAAAGTACTTGGCATGTTCAACTGCTGCGATCAAGGCCTCATACTCGGCCTGGTTGTTAGAGGCTTGGAACTTGAATCTTAGAGCTTCTTTAAAGGCTCTACCCGTCTCTTGCTCGACCAATACAATTCCAGCTCCACTAACATTCTTAGTAGCAGACCCATCTGAGTAAACCTTCCAGCAATCGTCGGGTAAATTGGCTACTTGCTAGTTTGATTGTTCCTTCCCCTTCAAGCTTTCCTTTGGGGTGCTCTCCCTATTATCTTCCTTGGTGAACGTAAGCTCGACCAAGAACTCTGCCAAAGGTTGAGCTTGCAAAGCTTTTCGAGGCCTATATTCAATATTAAACTCCATCAATTTTATGGACCAGTTGAGCGATCGACACAGAACTTTACGTCTTATGCAATATCTTCCTCAAAGGAGCGTTTGACAAAGACGATAATGGGGTGAGCAAAGAAGTATGCTCGTAGCTTTCTGGCTGCAACCACCAAGGCATATGATACTTTTTTAGCGTTGAGTACCTCCCTTTTACGCCGGACAAAGCCTTACATAATAAACTAGTTTTTGAAGGCCTTTATCCTCTCTGACCAGAATTGCGGCCACTGCTCGATCTCCAGCTGATAGGTAGACGTATAAACTCTCTCCTTGGATCGAGCTGCTCAGCAATGGGGGAGAGGCGAGGTATTCTTTGAGCTGCTAGAACGACGAGGAACATTCGGTCGTCCATTCAAAGTTTTTCGTCCCCCTCAAATTTTTGAAAAAGGGGAGAGACCTTTCAACTGATTTGGCTATTAAACGACCCAAAGTTGCTACCCTACCATTCAATCGTTGGACCTCCTTGATGCTTGTAGGCTCTTGCATCTCCACCAATGCCTTTATATTTTCTTGATTTGCTTCAATGCCCCTTTGCGACACCATAAATCCCAGAAACTTTCCTGTTGCTACCCCAAATACATCTTGCTTGGATTCATCTTCATGTCATTTGCTCGTAGATTGGAAAACGTTTCCCTTAGGTCGGCCATATGACGACCAGTCTTAGTTTGATAACCATATCGTCGATGTAGGCCTCCATATTTCAGCCAATATGACTAGCAAAGACTCTATTGACCATCCTCTGATAGTTAGCTCTAGCGTTCTTTAGCCCAAATGGCATCTTGGTGTAGCAATATATACCTCCACCAGCTTGGAAGGCTGTATTTTCAATGTCGTCCTCGTGCATTCTAATCTGATGGTATTCCGAATATGCGTCGAGAAAACTGAGGGTAGCGTGCCCAGTAATTGAGTCGACCATCTTGTCTATCCCTGGAAGTGGGTAACTGTCTTTTGGGCATGCTACATTTAGATCATTGAAGTCGACACACATTCTCCACTTCCCATTGGCCTTCTTGACCATCACTAAATTTGCCAGCCAAGTAGTGTAGGACGCCTCCTTTATTATACCTGCACTAAGGAGTTTATTTACCTCTTGTTTGTTGGCCATTTCTTTGTCTGTAGCAAAAACACTTAGCCTTTGAATTTTGAATTTAACGGTGGGGTTGACCTCCAAGCGATGCACATCGACCTCTTCTTTGACTCCCCTCATGTCCTCTACTCTTCAAGCAAAGACATCAGTACTTTCCTTCAATAGATCGACTATTTCCACCCTTTCTTCTGGTGACAATTATCTACCTATTCTGTTTTTTTGCTCGGGGTAATATGAGTTAACTTCTATATCTTACAGCACGTCTACTGGTTCCAGTTCTAGGCTATCTCTAAACTGCAGAGTCTCAATGATGATCTCTCAGACCCTTTTTCTTTCCTCAGCTCCCAATTTTGGAGCTTCCTATTCGATCATGTCATCTAGCTCAGCAGCTATTTCCCTATTGGAGGCCCCTGAATTTTGGTTGACTTGGAGGCATAGGTCGCCAATGATGATCTGGTCGACCAGAATTGTATCTGCTGCGACCCAAGTGTTTTCAGAGGGACGTGTCGGCTCAGTTATGACAGGGTCATGTGAGGGATAGTTTGCCTCTTTTATACACTGAATCGTGGATAATCTGGAAGTAGCGGTGACAGATTTTGAGAATTTCCAACTGGCCTCTGGAGTGTCAATTTCCAACTCCCTCTTCTTCTTGGATTGAAGTACGTGATCCAGATACTCTCTAGCCGTGCTTATGACGCACCCAACTCCTAACATGGTGGGAAACTTGACCCTTTGATGGGGAATTGAAGGCACCATCCCTAAAGCGACCTGCCCAGGTATACCTAGTATAACATGATAATCACTTATAACATCAATGACTATAAATGTTACCTTAGTTGTTGTCCTTAAGGGATGCTGTCCGACGTCGACCTCCAGCTCTATCTGTCCTTTGACATCAACCCTGTGATTGGTGAAGCCCTCTAGTCGACCTGAGTATGGTGACAACCTGGCGTCTGTCAATCCCATGTCTAGGAAGATTTTGTAATAGAGAATGTCATTGCAGGCCCCCGTGTCGACCAAGATTCTACTTGACGTGCAGTCATCAATGAGCCATATAACCACCAAAATCTGCTCCCTTGCAACTATGCTGGCAGCCAGCTCATAGGGATATAAACTAATTACCTCATATTGAACGCAGCTCCTGGGAGGCAAATAAGGAGCTTTTTTTAACCGAAAGATCTTGTGCTTGAGGGCAGTGTTGCTTGTCTCTTCAGCAGTTACCCCCTAAAATCAGTCTAGATTGCCTCGGCTATGGCACACCTCTTGTAGGTCGATCTCCTCCAGCAGGATGATCTCCCTTCACAAACCTATTCAACCTTCCTTCACTCACCCATTTCTGGATGATCCTCTACAGACTCATACACTTTTCCGTGGTGTGACCAGTGTCCTTATGATATTCATAGTACTTACCATTATCCCTTCTGAATTTATTTTGAGTATTCATTAGGGCAGGGGGACCTAGGTCGACCATGTTCATGATCTCAGTCCAACTAAGTGTGAGTGGGGTGAAGCTTTCAGGGACTCTTTCAGTCGCCCTAGTTCTGTTTTTCCCCTTGTTGTCATTATTCTTTGTCTGTCCCCCATTTATCGTCTCACTAACTTCAGGATGTTTTGAGCCTTTGTCTTTCTTTCTCTCCTTCCGTTCCACAACTATGGCCACATCATAGGCTCTCTCAAATAGCTCTTTCCTCGTGGTCGCCCTCTTAACCTAGAGCTCATAATCCAGATCGGGAGAGGACACTCCATTTCTAAAATAGTTGATGAGCTACATATCTGTGAGGTCTTCCTCAATTTGATCGACCAGCTCCTTAAACCTGGTAAAGTAACTCATGGTACTCTCCATCTTGCCCTGAGTCAAGTTGTTTAGGCCGGTCACCGTTTTCTTACGGGCCCACGCGGTAGAGAACCTTGCAGGGGGCCTTCTGTCGAGCATATCCTTGGCCAAAGGTCGAAGAGTACAGTCATTTCGTTCGACCTTCCCATCGGTTGCTTCCCGATCTGCCTCCATATTATCTAATCTTCGTTTCAAGTTGAGAAGCTCCCTAACATCCAGGTCGCTTCTTTGATGGGAGATAGAGTTAGACCTTTTTCTCTCCTCACGGTGGGGTTCCCTTCTAGAGAGGGTACTCTGTCTCTCATTCCCTGGGAGAGTTACCTCTCTTCTTTCCTGACGGAGAAATGACCTTTCCCCCCTTGGTGGCGACTTATGCTGAGCCCTGTCAGCTACGAGCTACATACTCTGAGCTGAGTCGGCTTCCTGTTCCATTTTCTGGTTGAGCCTATCCCTTAGGTTGCCAGTTCGGTCTATGGAAATGTGGGAGGGGGAGGCATTTCAGTCCTCCTCTGTTCACCAGACGGTCTATGGCCTCCGTTAGCCTGTATATGAGAAGTGAGAGACTGAGCTACCATTTGCGATCTTCTGTCATCCTTTTTAGGAGACTCGAGTAGCTCGAGTAACTCGTTCTGTACCTCGAGCAAGCTCTGCAATAATCTAGCTTGTTCCAACAAAATTTCTTTCCTACTAAGGTGAAAAGCTGAGGGACCTGCAATGTCTCCTGCAACTGTTCGACCTGTTTGGACCCGCTTTGGTTGCTGGCTTACCCCTTAGTTAGGCATAAGGCTTTTCTGCCTTCTCCCATCTTGCAAACCCATACCATCGGCCACACTGTTAGAACGAGTGGCCCTTCTATTGGGATGCCCCTGTGGAGGAAGAGGCAAGTTTGTATAGCGATTTTCGGCACCTGCATCTGTGTTTCCCACATTCTCGCGCATTGGCTTACTGGATGAAGTAGCAGTATGCCCGTCAGAAAACATGTTAATGATTGTGTGAGGTTTCGAGGTTTAGCATTGTCATTTCCCGGCAATGAAACCAAACTGATGAGACAGGAAACGATCCAGATCAGCCTTAGTACAATAATAGGTTGATCCCTAGCAAATGTGACCTGAAACCACGAGCAAACGACTAGCCGGCACTACAAGAAAAAGGACTATTTACGGCGGTTAAAATCCGCCGTATATAAAACGCGCCCCGCCGTAAATACTATTTACGGCGGACTTTCCGCCGTAAATAGTCCAACGTATAAAGCCTCGCCGTAAATACTATATACGGCGGTATAACCGCCGTAAATACTATATACGGCGGACACACCACCGCTGTAAATACTATATACTATTTACGGCGGACATACCACCGCCGTATATAAATGAAATACGTACATATATTATAGTGTATTTGAGTGATCTTTATACGGCGGTATAACCGCCGTAAATACTATATACGGCGGACACACCACCGCCGTAAATAAGAGACGAGTCGTCTGCTCTGTAACGAGTCGTCCCAATTGAACCCCCCACTGGTTCCCTCATCCCCCCTTTGTAGACGAGTCGTCCATGGCTATTTTATACGGCGGATTTAGTCACCGCCGTAAATAACTTCATAGAGACGACTCGTCCCACATGGCACGAGTCGTCCCATTTAAACCCCCTACTAGTTCCCTCGTCCCCCCTTTGGGCACGAGTCGTCTAGGGGCTTATTTACGGCGGATGAAAGGTTCCGCCGTAAATAAGCCTATTTTTTTTTCCCAGGCCTGTATAATTCACTTTCCCAAAAAATACGTTCACAAAAACCAAATTCAACCTGTACACACACAAATGCAACCTGTATATAACCAAAAATACACAAATGCAATCAATGTTTACAATATACATATTAACACAAAATTAATGTTGAATGTATCCAAACATAATAACCATTATACAAATAACGTTTGTCATTTCCAAACATAATAACCATTAATGTTGAGTGTATCACAAAAACCAAATTCACCACCTATTGATTACCGTCTTTTCCACGTTCCATCAAATGACGTTTCAACTCATCAATTTGTTGTTGTAACTGTTGTCGTTGCTCCTCATTTTGTCGGCGTTCCTCCTGAAGTTGCCTTTCAAAATCTGCTCTGACGGATGCCACCGCCTCCAATACAGCTGTCTGAGTAGTTGGGGATTTACCAAACACCTTAGTTTTATTAACACCGCCTCCCATACATCGCACTCTCCCGTGGTCATCAGTGCCCATCATACCAACAAAAATCTTTTCACGCGCCGTGGGAGAGTTTTGTTGCTCCTCTGGCAGCTCATCAATTGCATCATTAAGCGTTTGCTGTAACAAAAACAACATGTTCAATATAAATGTTTTAACTTTAATTAATATTATGAAAATGAAGTTAGAAATGAAAAAAGTATTTTATAGAATAACAAAATCAAATGTAAAAGGTTGAAACTTTAACTTACAATCATTTGAGTGGTTTCTTGATCTCGCAGTGTTTTGCCGTGCGCGTAGCTATGAACAAGCTTACGCGATCAGTTGGTAAATCCTTGTCGTCTCTCTACAATTTATAATAGAATCATTTGACCAAAAAAATATATTTATATACGATACAAAAAGAAACATTAATTGACAACTGAGAACTAAATTGAACGATGACAAACCTCTTTTATGAGTTTGGGATGGGACGTTTTTCCGGTCCGGTTCAGGCACGCTTGCTTTTCTCGATTCAATTTATTTGTTTCGATATTTCTGGAAAAAAAAAAGAAGATAATATTAGTATTAATTTGACTACTTATATAAGACATTCACGATAATAGATTGAGATTAATTTGAAATATACCTGAGCCTTGTCCGTACCCCACATCGCAACAAGTGCAGCCCATTGATCCGCAACGCACCCACGGGGTAGGTTAGCCAATGCGTCTTGGTCGGATTCATACATCTTATAATGAGAT
This sequence comes from Adenophora triphylla var. japonica, assembly GCA_022495995.1. Taxonomy (NCBI): domain Eukaryota; kingdom Viridiplantae; phylum Streptophyta; class Magnoliopsida; order Asterales; family Campanulaceae; genus Adenophora; species Adenophora triphylla. Next base: position 750,883 of record JAFEMH010000403.1, on the reverse strand, counting down.
TTCAACTGAGTAATATTCATAACCGAGTCATATAACCGATATAATATTCATAACAAAGTCATAACCGAGTAATATTCATAATCGAGTAATACTTATTATATGCTTGTCTCACTCGGTATTTCCAAATACGCCACACTTTACTGAGAGAAAGAACCATAACCGGGTAATACTCCGGAGGAGCATTTGTATTATCCTATATACACAATTCAACAAAGAAAAAAAAAACAATTATTAGAGAATCATAAGACTTTTGACTACGTACTAGAGATTTATGTAAGAAATATGGATTACAACTTACCAAAATGTCATTCCATACGGCGTTTATGCACTCATGGTCCATCTGAGGCCACTCTCTAGTTAATGGGAAATGTTCCCCATTTCTAGCAAAAATTCCTATCTGAGTAGCTAGTTTTAACATACCAAACTTGCTCAGCTTGAGATGCTAATATGAATGGTTCATCACCAACTCGATTATCCTTATACAACTTGTGATTGAAGTTTACAAGAGTAAATTTTTGCTCATCTTCCATCTTGCCTGTCCGGTTATCAACCCAATCACATTTAAACAATACAAATCTTATTGAGTTGCTATAACGAATTTCAAGGATCTCAATCAACTCCCCGTAGAAGTTAACATCCCCTACAATGGGATTATTATCCTTTCGGCTTGCAAAACTTGTCACACTTGCATTCAGCATGACTCCACTATTTTGAGTTTTCCTCCGTCTATCGACATCCTTCACTCGAAATCGAAAACCATTTATTATGTAAGACTTATACCAGCCTCGCATCCATATGAGGACCCAATGCAAGACTCATAATTCTTTCGGGCACTACATCTTTCGTCGTGCATACCTTTTATAAAAAATAAAATTTAATAAGAAAATATTTAAAATGATAAATTGAAACTATTATATGAAGGTGGTTTCATACTTACATAATCCTTAAACCAGCTAACAAACTTATCATTATGTTCTTTCTCTATAAGATGTCGTTGATTACGAGGTAGTGTCTCCCTCAAATGTACACGATGCATTCTGAAGCGCATTGAAAATATGAATTAAGTATTAATTTGAAATATAAAAGATATAAGGAATGTAAGCCTCATGTAAGGAATCACTTACTCTAGGTATTGTTCAACATCTTCAGTATTGAAAAGCACATATCTATGCGCTTGTACTCGTGTGATGTAATCAAGGGTAATTACCTCTTCTTTTCCTACAAAGCGGCCTAACTCATCACCTTCATCATCATTTCTTCTAGGACGATTGGACTTTGTCTCAATGTCATCCAAATATTGCGTACAAAAAGTCATGCATTCTTCACCACAATTGCCTTAGCTATGGAGGCCTCGGGATGGGCTCGATTTCGAACATATAATTTTAATGTAAGTAGAAACCTACAAAAACATTTACTTATGCTAAAGCAAATGTAAAAAGGAATTTAACTTTTTTCAAAGTCAATTTAATATGGATATACCTCTCACCTGGATACATCCAACGAAATTGTATTGGGCTCCGCTAGCAAGGCCTCCTCGGCTAAATGTACCGGCAAGTGCTCCATAACATCAAAGAAAGCCGGTGGGAATATTTTCTCGAGAGCGCATAGTGTGACACCCATCCGATCTTGTATCTTTTCGAGATCGCAAGTGTATTCACCTTTGAGGATAATTGCCTAAAGAAATTTGCCAACTCAATGATGGCTTTTACAATAGAAGTAGGCAACGCTTTTCGAATGCCTAAAGGGAGTAGTTGTTGGAGCAAAATATGACTATCATGGCTATTAAGACCCCAAATAGCTCTTTCCTCTAGATGTACACAACGAGATATGTTTGACGAGTAGCCATCGTGACTTTGACTCCCTTTAGAACTTTCAAGAATGTGTCTTTATGCTTCTTACTCATTGTAACCGAGCCTGAGGCATAATTTCTTTGCCGATGGAAGCTTTTGTATATGCAATGGTTTCCGAATGTTCATCTCTTTTAGGTCCTTTCTTGCTTTATCATTATCTTTTGATTTCCCCAGCATTACCTAAGAGTATGTAGCACATTATCACACACATTTTTTTCAATGTGCATAACATCAAGATTATGACGAACATGATTATTTGCCCAATATGGCAACTCAAAGAAGATACTCCTCTTTTTCCAATTGTGACACAACTTAGGAACCTTTCTTTTCTCCAACTTGGCTTGTTGCTTCTCACCCTCTTCTCTTTTCCTCTTTTTAATAACATCTTCTATTTTATACTCTTTGTTTCCATATTTTCAACTTGTTTAAGCAATTTTGTTCCAAACAATAACTTGGGCTTATCTCTCACTTCATGAGTACCATCAAAAGAGCCTTTATCCTTACGAAAAGCATGACTCCTAGGCAAGAAGCGTCGATGACCAATATAACAATACTTGCCACCATGATTCAACCATCGTGCTTGAGGTCTCACATTGCAACAAGGGCAAGCATATTCACCTTTAGTGCTCCATCCAGACAACATTGCATATGCAGGAAAGTCATTTATTGTCCATAATAGTGAAGCTCGTAAAGTAAACAACTCGTTCCTTGATGCATCATAAGTTGATATACCATCTTCCCACAATTCCTTCAACTCATCAATTAACGGTTGGAGATACACATCTATCTTGTTGCCCGTCCCTTTTGGGCCTTGAGTAAGCACCGACAAGAAGAAATATGGTTGTTTCATGCATAACCAAGGTGGAAGATTGTATGGCATAAGCACAACCGGCCAAGTACCGTGAGATATAGTCATTGTTACGAAAGGATTAAATCCGTCGATGCTAATCCCAATCTAACATTCCGAATTTCACTTGAAAATAATGGATAACGTTCATCGAATTCCTTCCACGCACGAGAGTCGCAGGATGCCTCAAAGACACCATCGTCTATTCTTTTCTCGGCATGCCATCTCATGAGTGTCGCGGTCTTAGATGACCAATACAACCTTTGCAACCTTGGCTTTAAGGGAAAATACCATACTTTCTTCATCGCTACCTGCTTGGGAAGTTTATTCTTGCCACTTGTTTCCGCACCTTCACCGCTACCCCTTCTTCTTGTTGCTTATATCTAGAGGCTCCACAAATTTCACATTTAGTAAGTTTTTCGTTTTCATTTCGAAACAACATACAATGATTAATGCACGCGTCCCACGTTTTATAACTAAAGCCCAAATCCGCAGTCATCTTGTACGCCTCACGATAGGAACTTGGCACTTTCGCCGATCGAGGCAATGCCCTAATGAAATTTTTTAATAAAGAAGTAAATTCCTTATCTGGTCACTCGATAATTAGCCTTCCAAAGTGCATAAGTTCTACAATAAATGAGAGTACCGTAAACTTATCACACCCTTCCCACAAGGCTTGATAAGCATCTCTCAAAAGTCTAAGAAACTTTGCGGTGGATGCATCCGATTGTACGATTTCTTCAATTCTGGTGGTTACTATCCGGCATACCCATCCCTTCATGTACCAATCGCCTCATACAATCTTGCACGCCCAATTCAATTTCAATGCCATCTTCGGTTGTCCTATCATTATTATCATTCTTACGCGCCGAAATGTACTCTTCCCGTGCCTAATCCAATTCTTGTAATCTTTTGAAATCCCACTTCAATACAATGTGATCTCACGGTTGCACGGTCATTTTGGTAAGAATTTGCGCATTTTTACAAGGACAATATATTTCTTTAACACCAACAGACTTTTTGAGAATTCAAAATCGAGAAAGTTGTCAACCCCAGACAAATACTCATTTGAAATTCGATTATCCAAATCAATCCAACTTTTGTCCATATATGACTTGACTTGATATTTTTAACGTTAAAATACAACCTATATATAAGACCGAGAGACACAAATTTTAGAATAAAAATAAACTCATAAACAAACATAGTCTAAATATGTACAACTTTTGTCCAAATATAGATAATACACATTGTTGGAGCCTAGCCTATTAGTCGAACTTGGGCCCATGATATAGTATAACCCTATGACAACATTCATTATCAAGCTTAATTTACAATTATCATTACTAAATGCTAGAAAAATAACCTAACTCAACTGTGTTCTAATTTCAAAAGGATCAACACTTTGATTCTATTTCAATCCATCTCTTCAACCCCTACATTATGTTAACCAGACAAACAAAGCATTATAAAAATAATCCATTACAATTACATACTTGAGAATGGAGTAACATTAACACTAGGGTACTAAACAAGTAAGGCTTGCATAACATTCCTGTATGGTTCTATATAAATATCATTTGAGGTTAGCTCATGTGATGATCAAACCAACTTAGAAAAAAAGATGAATTTCATGGGGCATGGCGAACACCAAAATTGAAATTGCAATTACCAATCTACTCAAGTTTGGCTCTTTCATTTAAAATCAGCATTAGAATTGATCTAGTCAAGCTTGAACATCGAAGTTGGTGTTCTACAGAGGTCTCTCATAGCCCTAAAACCTACCAAACATATGTACTTACATACTCGGTTCTTGCATTACAAAATCTTAGCTTACCATTATCAACAACAACAACAACATCAATAATAACTCACAACACCAAGAACAAAATATAATATATCGGAGTACTAACATTATTGAGTTAAAAAAAAAAATAAAAAAAAAATAGAGACCGAAGCAATACCAACGACAACAACAACAAAGAACATCAACAATAACTCACAACACCAAGAACAAAAAAACCCAGAAATTAAAAGTAAATTAGAAAAGGGAAAAGAAATGTATACTGATTGTTTGTTGATTGAAGAAATCAAAGCTCAATTTCCCAGGCTGGAGGAGAGAGAGAGAGACTGAGATACGCTAGAGGAGAGAAAGAGAGACTGAGTACAGACCAAGACCAAGAACAATAAAAACCAAAAATTTAAAAGTAAATACCAACCTGCTGATTTGGAGGAGAGAAAGAGATCTTCGTGCCCTAGCTATGGAGATCTTCGTGCCCTAGCTGCTATGGAGGAGAGAAAGAGAGGGAGAGACAGAGACTACCGCGAAACTGAATAGGGAAATTTGGTTTTCCGGTATTTAATAACATTTACGGCGGATATTGTACACCGCCGTAAATAATACACATTATTTACGGCGGACGCGTATTAACCGCCGATAATAGTTACCTATATACGGCGGCTACTAATATACCGCCGTATACAACTTCATTATTTACGGCGGAAGCGTATTAACCGCCGATAATAGTTACCTATATACGGCGGCTACTGATATACCGCCGTATATAACTTCGATCTCATACACATACATGTGAAGTATACGTATTTATTTATTTACGGCGGTCTAGACCGCCGTATATATTAGTTATATACGGCGGTAGACATAACCGCCGTATATATATGATATATACGGCGGACGCGTGTCCACCGCCGTAAATGAGCGCCGTAAATAGCCTCCTTTCTTGTAGTGCGGGTTGGCCTCCGGCTAAGACCCTCTGATGTGATGATGAGATGTTGTGTTATGAGCTTATATAAAATGTTTTGAACGACGTAATCTCATAATAGCAAAGAAGACATTACCTTTTAACGTTAGATGTTGTCTGGTTTATATAGGAGTGATGTAGAATCGTATTGAATTCATTACATTGTGGAGACAATATAGGCGTAACGATCTGCGTGATTGTAATAGACGGTTACAAATTAAGTCGTAAATGGATGCACGTTTCTGTAGGTCGAGGTCGCATGAGTAATAAAGATCGATCTGCATTTGTGCGTTATCCAGATAGAAATTGTATAAGTTGATGATCGTATCTCGTACGGAGATAGGTCGGGACCAATGATGGTCGTACAATTAGATAGGTCGAATGATATTTGTCGTTGGACTGTGGGCATTGTGATAACTGGATTGACCCATTCAATAATAGTATATTTGTAATATCTGAAATGTTGGAATTAATTTGTTGGTTGGCCCGTAACTTATATTCTGTTCACTAACAAAACTTGATCTATAAGTATTGCCGAAGTCCTCATTTACAAAACATACACTCAAAATAACCTCAAAATGAAAAGTTAAAAAAAGGGTTTTAATGAAACAAAAAGGAAGTACAAACTGATTAGGAAGAATATACGAAAGCAATACTATATAATCTAACCGGCAAAATGAACAAACCTTAAAAAAGAGAAGATTCTTAATTCGAACAAAAAAGAAAACATGAAGAAAAGAAAAGAGAATTATTGTCTTTAATGCTTTGTTCTCCATCCTCAGTAATGCAGCTTTTATCTATCAATTAAATGACCATGGCAGAAAGCAAACACAAGGTAAAATACATAATGGTAAAATTGCCAATGTATTCTACTTCCTGACAATCATATTGAACACACAGAATACATAAATTAATTGAGGCTCACACACCGTTAATGAGGGGTTAAGGGTGTTTGAAGTGAAGTAATTATAATGTCTGGGGTATAAACGACTTTTTTTTTACTAACAAGGACGTGCTATGTTGGTAGATGATATTTGATATAACACTTTTATTCTTTTCTTTTCGGTCGCATGCCTCATTTCCTGTATAAAAAGATGAGTATTTGACGAATTTTAAGGACGTGATATGGTACGATATATTCCCATATTGACCGAGTGAGAGATGTTGGACTTGGAGTCTTTTAGTTTCATCGTAACGATACGTTCAAATATGGGATAACACTTGTTGTTGAATAAAACAACTATGTACAATCCAAACGAAACAGTGACTCTATGATCTAATTCAACTATATATTTTAGGCTTATTATATTATAGACTAAAAAATGATAGTAATTCAAAGTTATAATTCTATATACTTATATATATCAGCCAAATTACTTTCTCTAAATTCCTATCGAGAGACTTGAATGATGAGTGTGAAATTATAGTTAAATATCCAATTTTGTGATTTCGGCTTGACGATCGCAGGCATGATTGTTCATGGGTTTGTAGCACAAGTGAAATCTTTTGCAATGCACAACTCAAACTAATCTCTAATGAGACATTTTGTTGTACCTATTATATTTTTAGTCCTAAAAAAAGGGGGGAGAAATATCATTTCAGGATGGGGGAGAATGTATTGGTTAATTTGGTTAATAAGGCTAAAGGGTTGAATAAAGAATGCGTATTGAGACATTTTGGACATTTTAAAGGTTGGCGCCAGGGGTGCATTCAATGCAAGTATAAGTATTAAGTGTAAGGCTCTAAATTCAAATACAAAAAGTCGCTTAACAGAACGGAGAGCAGAGATGACAGACAGACAGACAGACAGAGGGTTCTTCATTACAACCAAAATTTATAAACCTTCAATTCATACCCTTGTCCGGACTTTAGATAAACTCTACAACAACAGTACATTTTTGTAATAATTTGGTTAGTTAAATTATTGATCAAGTATACTCCTTCCGTCCCGAAAAACTTTACCCCTTTATTATTGAGAACGGAAAATAAGAAATAATGTTATTAAAATATGTGTTGTGAGTGGGAGGAGAGAGAATGAGTGGAGAGAATAGTAAATTTTTTTTCCTTTTTAGGAAAATGGGACTTTAAAGTGGGACGCCCAAAATAATAAAAGAGGTAATGTTTTATGGGATAGAGGGGGTATAATGGTTTGTTGATCACCCGTTCTCAACTGCACAACAATTTCTTTTTTCCTTTCTTTTTTTTTATATACAATCTGGTTTGTTAGATTATTTATTAAAGGTATAATAGTTTTTTACTCATTACATTTATTTGTGTTTTGTGAGAGATTTAATATGAACCGTTGAGCAATTCGACTTATGTGTCATTAGACTGCGTATGCCATATCATATGCCCAAATATGTATCGGTCATTAGTTATTTGACCACACAAAGCATTTTTACCCGTTGAAATTTATCATCTACACAAAATTCTCAATGATTCCTTATATTATTAATTTAATCTCAACTTAAGCTTATTCAAAAGAGAAAATTACCTCGTAGTCTCACAATCTCAATACATCTACCTTCTAACACAATGAAAAATCATATTTACGTTCTAATCTTACCTCAAAAATATATTAACCATATAATTTCTCAACCATAACCCTAAATAAAACACCCACCTCTGATCACACGTACACGTAACACACACTCCCCTCTCACTACTTTCTCTTTCTGCCCTCCCCCTGGTCACCTATTGCTCCGTCAACCTCCCTCCTCCCCAACTCCGGCAACCGTCTCCCTCCCTAACTCTGGCCACCCCTTCCCTTCCCCCTCTGTCCAACCCTCTCCTTTGCGACCTCCGTCACTCCTTCCCTCCCTTGATGGTCTTCGCCGTCGCGTCTTCATTTTCTCCGGCTCCCATGCGTTCTTAAGCAACGTTTGGTTTTCAATTAGTAGTGATTTCAATTTCTTCTTGTTAAGCAATAATAGTTTTTTTTTTTATTAATAGGGGTGAACATACCAAAAGTGTCGAGTTGGGCCATGCGAATAAAGCCCAATCACGGACAACCTCAATACCTACATTCGCAATGAAGCTAGCCCAACCAGAGCAAGGCCCAAATCCCATCTCAAGTATCCGTCGACTAAGTCCACGTCCGACCTACCAGGTCCCGACCTAACTTAGTCCGACCTCATGATCCATACTACAATTCGGGTACGAACCATGCTCTACCCATCAGTCAGGTTGACCATTTCTTAAATGGCGACCTCGACCTAATCCACAAGCGTCGACCTAGCAGGCGAATGTACGTGAAGTCAAACCTTTCCATAACCGATTTCTTACGAATCAGGAGCCGTTATAGGACACGTTCACATTACTTGTAACTGTCCCTAAAATCTCGGAGCTCATGTAGCACCACCAAAAATACAACGGTCATCCCCTATAAATACATCATCACTATCAACGGTACAAAGGTAACTGCCATTTTTGCTATTGGAATTCATCTATTCAAAACATTTTGAGCTTTATACAACTGTATTCTTACTCTCACGCCCGAGGGTCTTCGCCGGAGACACATCCGGCTAGTCGTGGGTTCTGATTTCAGGTCAAGGAGCCAGGTGATTCGTCCTGCCGCGTGGAGGAAGATTGATAAGCACAATTCCTGCAGCATCAGTTTGGTTCCATTGCCGGGAATCGTGCTTAAAGCTTGACCTCGAAACTCTTCTCAACCCACAACCATGGTAACCCCAGACGGGCATGTGGAAGATGCTTCTGAAGAATTCATTGAAGTGAACAACAACACCAATACAAACGCAGGAAATCTCAATGTCAATGCTGAAAACACGGACTTGCCTCCTCCCACCCAATCGTCCTCATGGTAGAGCCACGCGCTCTACCGGTGTTGTTGATGGCGAGAGGATTGCACGACACAAGGAGAGGGAAAAGGCATATGGAAGGACAAGGAGTCCCACCTCCTCTAAGCGTCCAGCGGACGGGTGAACATGGGAAACGGGCGGGTCCTTCAAGTAATCCCATGAGCAAGAAAGAAATGATGTTGGAACGAGCTCGGATCTTGGGCGACTTGATAGCCGTGGAGGAGGCGGAGCGGCCGACATACGATCGAAAGAGTGGCTCCCACTCGGGTCTACGATAGGCATCGGGCCGGGAGTGCTAGGCCAAATGAGGGTGTGGGACGAGAATGGCGAGGACGGGATAGTTCGGCGAGCTCCTACTATCGTTCACGTGCCAGTAACGACTGAGGGCTAGCCTCAGCGAAGCGAGGAGCAAGAGGCTCGGTCGATTTGAGGACGCAATTAACCGCCAACGAAACGAGACGCATTTCTCCGGCCACGGACACGAGAGATCGGGGTCTCATAGAGATAGGAACGGGCGCAGTCGCCTATAAGAGAGGAGGCGCGGTCGCCGCTCGGAGATAATAGGCGCAGTCGCCATCCGGTCGATAGGCGCAGTCGCCACAAGGAAATGACGAGCGCGAGATCTCCGGTTCGATCGAGAGAGGGCTCATTCTCACGAGAGACGGGAGGAGTAGGCGGGTAACTCCCCGAAGTGAAGGTCGGAAGTCAAATCTTGTTCCCCCTCCGGGAGATGAAAGACCGATGCTCGGGAATGGTTGTTGATGAAGAAGAAATTTGAACAATGGGAGGAGGAGAAGAAAAAGGAGCTGGAAAGGTTGAACGAGTTGATTTTGCTCTTCGACCTCTGTCCAAGGAGATGAGAGACGGTCGACCTCCTCCAAGTTTCGGACTTCCCTTTGGGAAAAGTACTGGAGCCACCAACGCAAGAAGTCACATAGCACACTGGAAGCCACGATGTGTTTTGTCGCCAATGAAGACGACAATATGTGCAAAGCCACGATAAGTACCCTCGCGGAGCGACTTTGACCTGGTTTAATGGGTTAGCGGTTGGCGGCATAAACACTTGGACGTGTTTAAGAACAAAATTCTGGATCGCTTCTCGGCAGTGGAGCTCGGAAAGTAACGGTGGGCGATCTAAACAACTTGGTGCGGGCCAAAATGAAAGCTCCATGAGCTACTTCACCAAGTTTAAAGAAATGGTTGACAAGATTGAAGAGGATCTCACCGACGGAGAGGTGATAAATTGCTTCGGAGTGGTATTTCCTCGGAAGCCGTGGATTATGAGCTCACGGTTCGTACGGTCACAACTCGACGGGAGTTGTTCGAAAAGGTGTATAACGTTGCTCTGGCCGAGGAAAGGAAGGAGAAGAAGAATGGTAAGAGCCCCGAAGGTTGAGGTTGCCGATGATAAGAAAGACCCCAACAAGAATGGAGGAAACAATAAAAACGGCAAAAACGGACAAGGGCTACGGAGAAGGTACCCGAGGCTTTCACTCCCCTTACGGTGAGTCGAACGAAATTATGAATCTTTGTCGAGCTGGCTCCTCTGTCCCAATGAACCCGAGGTAACAAGTTCGGGAGAGACAACAACAAGTATTGTGATTACCACAAGGACACGGGTCATCTAACGAGGAAGATTGTTTGGGTTTGAAACGTATTATCGAAGAATGGTTGACTGGGGAGGCTCGACGCTTACGTGAAAAGGCCTCGAAGCCGGTGGGGGCGAGCAACCGCAGAGTGGACGGCAAGGGCCGAGGCTAGATTGAACACAGGGGTCATTGCGAACAAGCAAGCAACGCACGGCCATCAAACACAAGATCTTTCGGCTCAGCAAAGCCCAGCATGTACCTCGAGGAGAGATGTAAGAGATGAAGTGATCGGTTTCTATCCTCATGAATTGGCAACTAACATGGCGGCTAGAGAGCAAGTTCTCGTCATCCCGAGGTCTCATAGATGGATGTACGACGAGCGGACTCTTAGTCGACACGGGGGCTGCGAGGATATCTTGTTCTACAAGACTTTCAAAGAGATGGGTCTTAATGACGAACGGTTGGAAAGATATGATGGTAGGTTAGAGGGCTTCACCAACCATCGAGTTGATGCTAAAGGCCGAGATAGAGCTCGACGTCGACCTAGGCCATCACCCCCAAGGATTGTGTCAAAGGTACAATTTATCGTGATTGATGTAAATAGTGACTACTGTTGCCATACTTGGTATTCTGGACGGTCGCTCTTGGAATGGTGGCATCGATCCCTCATCGGCGAGTGAAGTTCCCCACACCTGTTTGGAGTAGAGGCTGCGTACGGGGCACGGCTCGAGCTTACTGGACCATGTTCTTCGGGAAAGAAAGAAGAGAGAGTTTGAGATCGAGACGACGGACGGTTATTTAAAGCTATCTCAATCGAGTCACCAAAACTACTCGCTGTCTACAATCACCAATGTGGAAGAAGTCGACCTATCGCTCAAATGACAAGGTCATGCTTGAGTCGACACGTCACTCGACACCACCGAGGTCGATCCGAGATGTAGTTATGGTCGACCAAGTCCTCATAGGCAACCTATGCCTCCAGCTCGACAATAACTCGGGGGCCACCACCACCAGCAAGGTTGCAGACAAGTTGGATGACATGATAGCTGAGGAAGCTCCACATTTGGGAGCTGAGGAAAGGTAAAGGGTCAGAGAGATAATAATTGAGACTCTGCAATTCAGGGATGGACCAGAGCTAGAAGCTGTGGACGAACTAGAGTCAGTAATTACCAACCTTTCCTACCCCAGACCAAAAAATTCGAGATTGGAAAGCAGCTATCAGTTGAGGAGCGAGCAGAAATCATCGAGCTACTCAAGGAGAGTAACGATGTCTTCGCATGGAGGGTAGAGGACATGAGGGGAATCAAGGAAGAGGTCGCCGTTCACAGACTTGAAGTTAACCCGACCATAAAACCTAGACCCCAAAAGTTGAGAAGTTTTGCTCGTGACAAGGAAGAGGCTATTAAAGCGAGGTACAAAAACTTTTAAGTGCAGGGATAATCAAGGAGGCCACTCATACAACGTGGTTGGCCAACGTGGTCATGGTGAAGAAATCAAATGGCAAATGGAGGATGTGCGTCGACTTCACCACTCTCAATCTTGCTTGCCCAAAGACAGACTACCCCCTTCCCGGGATCGACAAGCTAGTTGACTCCATTGCTTTGGTCACTCCACCCTCGGTTTCCTCGACGCTTACTCGAGGTTACCACAGATTAAGATGCATGAGGATGACATAGTCAAGACGGCATTTCAAGCGAGTGGAGGCATCTCTTGCTACAACATGATGCCGTTTGGATTGAAGAATGCGGGCGACTTATCAGAGGATGGTGAACAAAGTCTTTGCTTCTCAAATTGGTCGAAACATGGAGGCCTACGTCGACGATATGGTCATCAAAACAAAGACTGGACGTCACGTAGTCGACCTAAAGGAAACGTTCGCCAATTTAAGAGCAAACGACATGAAGCTCAACCCTAGCAAGTGTGTATTTGGTGTAGGCTTTGGAAAGTTCTGGGGTTCATGGTATCTCAACGGGGTATAGAAGCTAATCCGAGAAAAATCAAGGCTTTAGTCGACATGAAGGCTCCCACCGGTGTCAAAGAGATGCGGCGACTTAACGCAAGGGTAGCGGCTCTTGAGTCGTTTCATATCAAAGTCGGCGAGAGAGGTCTCTCCCCTTCTTCAAAGCATTGAAGGGGACGAAAAGTTTTGAATGGACGACCGAATGTCATTCTTCGTTCCAACAGCTGAAGGATTACCTCGCTACTCCACCTCTCCTGAGTAGCCCGACCACTGGTGAAACTTTGTTTGTGTATTTATTCGTGGGAGATAAATCGGTGGCGGCGGTTTTGATTAGAGAAGATGAAGGGCTTCAAAAGCGGTATACTACATCAAAGGCCACATCGAGATGTGGAGAGCGAGATATTATAATCTTTGAGAAGGTCGCTTATGCTCTAGTCGTGGCTTCAAGGAAGGCTGCGAGCTTATTTCTTGGCTCACCCAATTGTGGTTCTTACTAATGCGCCTTTGAGAAAGATATTGCACAAGCCGGAGAGTTCGGTGTCGGCGCTCAATTGGTCAATTGCCCTTCTTGAATTTGACATTGAGTATCGACCTCGAAAGGCTTGAAGGCTCAAGCTCTAGGCGACTTCTTGGTCGAGCTTACGTTCACCAAGGAAGACGACGAGCGGCGAGCTCCAAAGGAAAAGGTTAAGGGAAAGAACACGAGTGCCAACCCGCCATTGCACTACCCGACGATTGTTGGAAGGTTTATTCGAGATGGATCGGCGACCAAAAATGTTAGTGGAGCTGGGATTGTCTTGATCGAGCAGTGCGGAGCAGGTGTATGAGGAATCAGCCGAGGTTCAAGTTCGATGCTTCCAACAACCAAGTGAATACGAAGCCTTGATAGCGGCTATAGAGTACGCCAAGTGTTTTGGAGCGACTAAGATCATGGCTTATTGTGATTCTGGCGATAGTCAACCGAGGTCAAAGGCGAGTACGAAGTGCTTAGTTCCACTCTAATCAAATCTTGCGACACTGGTAAAGGAGTTGATAAAAGACTTAGTTACAGGAGATTCGGAGGATTGGACGGGAAGACAACGAGCTAGCCAGACCTCCTCTCGAAATTAGCTACTTCGGATGAGCCACATGATGAGCCCATCTCCTTCCTCGAAAATCCAGCTTATGAAAGGGTAAAAATTCAATGCATAGATGATCCCTTGAGAAATTGGACTCATGAGAAGTGTTGGATTGAGGAAATGAAGGCTTACCTAGAAAGCGGTGAGCTACCTGACGACGAGAAGAAAGCTCGAGCTATCAAAAGAAAGCTCCAAGATACGTCATTCGGAGGCGACCTATTCGGAAGATCCTACACTCGACCATTTGCTAAAGTGTATCCACCCACAAGAGGTCGCCCTATTGATACATGAAGTGCACAGCGGGATTTATGGCGGACACCGGGGGCGGGACCACTGGCGACAAGTTAATTACCTTGGGATACTCACGGCCACATATGAGAGGCGGCACTCACAACTTTGTTCAGCAATGTGATCAATGCCAAAGGTTTGCCAACTTACCTCATATGCCGACAACCGAGCAGACTCCAGTAATTGCAGCTTGGCCATTTGATATGTGGGGTGTCGACTTGATTGGACCCTTCCCTCCCGCCCGAGGAAATTGCAAGTACGTGATCGTCGCTATCGATTATTTCACAAAGTGGGTTGAAGCCAAGCCATTAGCTCGAATCACAGAGGAGAATGCCATCAACTTCATTCATGACTTCATTTGGTGTCGGTTTGGTTTTCCTCGGGCTATAGTGTCCGACAATGGTTTACAGTTCTCCCAAACCTTCGAAACAGAGATGAATCGAGTAGGAATCAAACATTGGAAATCTTCTGTCGCCTACCCCCAGGGCAACGGGCAGGCTGAGGCAGCAAATAAACTCGTACTATCCTCGCTCAAGACAGGACTCGTAGGTCGACGCAATAATTGGTTGGACGAACTCCCCCTTGCTCTTTGGGCAGTTCGTACAACCACTCGGGGGCCTACGGGGGAAACCCCTTTTGCTCTCACATATGGATCAGAGGCCATGGCACCTGCTGAGCTCAGATTTCCTACTGCTAGAGTGACTTTCTTCAATCAGGAGCAGAATGACATCAACAGATTGATCGACCTGGATCTGATCGACGAGAAGCAAAATACAGCCTACCTTCGAATGGTCAACTACAAGCAGCGAACTAAAAGTTACCACGACAAGAAGGTCAAGGCAAGGTCATTCCAAGTAGGGGACCACGTGTTGAGAAAGATCGAAGCAACGGGTAGAAGGACCCGACGAGAATAAGCTATCTCCTAGCCGGGAAGGTCACATGTGGTGACTCGAGTCGTCAAGGAAGGAACCTACATGATAGCTCACCCTGGAGGAGAGGAGTTGAAACATCCTTGGCATGCTACTCACTTGATCAAGTACTACTTCTAGTTCGGTTTCCTAAGTTGGAGCTCAAAAAGTTAGTTCAGTTCGCAACACTTGAAGTTTGTTCTAGTTCTAGTTTCAAATTGATGTAAGCTTGTTCCCTACTTCAATAAAAAGCGCAGTTTATTCGACCAAATGTAGAGTTACACTAACCCCAACAAGCTCGACTCTTAGTCAGCTTCGTTTTAACAAGCTCGATTCTTAATCAGCTTTGTTCATTTAACAAGTCCGACTCTTAGTCGACTTCGTTCTTACAAGCTCGACTCTTAGTCAGTTTGTTCTAATTAGCTCGATTCTTAATCAGCTTTGTTCATTTAACAAGTCCGACTCTTAGTCGACTTCGTTCTTACAAGCTCGACTCTTAGTCAGTTTGTTCTAATTAGCTCGATTCTCAATCAGCTTTGTCTATTTAACAAGTCCGACTCTTAGTCGACTTCGTTCTTACAAGCTCGATTCTTAGTCAGCTTCGTTCTAACAAGCTCGATTCTTAATCAGCTTTGTCTATTTTAACAAGTCCGATTACTAATCGATTTCTATTTAATTAGCTCGACCCTGGGTCAGCTTCAATATTGTGAACAGGTTCGACTCATAGTCAATCTCGTTCGAAAAAAGTTAATCAAGTTTGAGGTCGACCAAATCAACAAATATCAAGTCGCCTCTAAGCTCGAATTGACTCATTTGTCCTATCTATATCTAGCTCAATACTTATTTCAAAAAGTATACAGCATGCAATAAAAAGATGATGGCTACGATTAAATATGAGCAAGTCTCCCAAAGGCGGGCTAAGACTTGGGAAAAACGAGCTTACAAAAGTATCATGCCTCCCAAAAACTGGGCCAAGGCATTAAGATAATGTTAAAGCAAAAAACAAAAATGTTGTTGGGGACTTGTTCATTACAATTCAACTAAACAATTCAGGAGTCTTGACCGACATCAGTTTGATCGTCAGTTGCAGCTCGACCCTCCCCATCTTCTTGTTCTTTGAGGGCACTATGGGTTTACCCGACTACGAGTAAACACTGCTCATTTTCTTCTTCCATGGTGGCGGCATCCTCAAGCTCTTGCGAACCACATCAAAATTCCTATCGACAACGGGGAGCTTCCCACTTCTCACGGCCATCCTCTCGGTCTTCTGGGCTATGAAGGCCAAGTCGTTCTCAAGATAAGGAACAAGGGAGTGTCCACCACGGTGGCATGTCGTATTGGGCTTCATAGAACCAATGAGCTAATTGCTCGAGGGTGACCTCAGCGGTTGGATCCACCGTAGCCCGACGCGCCATGTGACGTTTACCCACCTCCGGGAAGTCACGGGCCTTGGTGACAATGGCATTATAGAACTTCATCTCCCTCCTTGAACTTCTCCGCGGCATCGGGGCCGGCCTTCTTGAGCCTCCTTCCATTTAGCTCGAGTGAGTTGTGCTCCTCGTTAAGCTCTTTCAAAAAAGAATCTTTATCTGCGAGAAGTTTGGAGACAGTGGTAAGCTCGACCTTCGTCTTCTCATGAGCAAGGCGCTCAGCATCCCTTTCTGAGGTCACTTCCTTGAGTTTGGATTACGTAGCTTCAAGGTCGGACGGGGCCTTTGTCTTCACCATCTCATTGGCTTCATACGAGTTGTCCAGATCGTTATACTTCTCCTTCATACCCGCAAGCTCTTTAGCCTTTTTGGAATAATCTTGAAGGGCTTGCCTCTCCCTCTCAATGGAAGCTCTCCAAGAGCTTTTCACACCTTTCGACCATGGTAAGATTCTACATTTCAAAGAAACCGAAGAAGTGTTAGCTCGTAATTTAAGTGGATCGAGTAAAGGGATAAGAAACAAGAATGAAAGAGAGAGTGAAAAATTACCTCACAATGAGCCATCCCAGAACGAGCTGAAAATTCCTCGGGGGTGATCCCCTTATCAGCGAAATGAGCTAGGAGGTCGACATCTATTGCCCTCCTAACAATAACTTGGCCCGGAGCTCATGTCGGGATAGCGGCGGCTCAAGGCATTGAACCCTTCTAGTGCGGGAACGTCACTCAACCTCCTCATCTTTTCATCCGAGAGACTCTTTCTTGGGGGAAAGGAAGGCTGGTGGAGGCAATTGACTCGAGGACACGAGACTTTCCCTTCTCGGATCGGGACCTCTTCTTCGAACTCAGAGGACGATCGTCCTCATATTCATCCATGTCATCATCATCAATATTGACAACCTGTAAAGGGCTAGCTCCCGCCATCCTAGCTCCAGAGGTCTCCACATTGGCATCTTGATTTGGGTCGGAGCTCAGACTTGCCCTAACTGACCTGTGGGAATCGTCACCCCCTTCATTAGCATCATTGGATTGGGTGCCGCTTTGCAAAGGGTCTTCCGGCTCGACCTCTTCCATTGGGATCACTCGTGACATCCTTCGGGAGCGGATTGTTCCTAGTAGCGACTTCTCTCTCTCTCTGCTCGCCTTAGCATTGGCAGTCCCATGAGCCCTCTTGGCTTTCTTCTTATCAGAAACCCCAACAATACGCACCATATTCGCTTCTTGTTCGGGAGTTAAAACTACACGACATCAAAGTAATCCAGTGTTAGCTCGGCAATTCAAAGCGGTTCTATGCAGGCTAAACAGTTCTACGAGTAAACAAGTGGCGAGGTAATTGATACGATTCAAAGCAGTTCTATGTACGAATTAACTAATTCTACATACGAGCAGGCGATTTGATAAGTACAGAGTTGCAATTCGAGATAGTTCTATGTACGAGCTAACTAGTTCTACATACGAGCATTCAACGTACGAGCTAAGAGTTGTGTATGCAGCTCAAAATATTTCTGTGTGCCAATAAAGAGCTACTTATGCAAGTTAACAGTGGACGAGCTAATGAATGCATGTCAAGTAAACCCTTACCACCAATATGTTCTCCATGGTCTTTGCAATAATTTTCGTCCTTCTGACAAAATTGACAGTTCTCCTTCAACCTACCCAAGGAATGAGTAACCCAGTCTGGATATACCTGGCCTCTCAACACAGGAACAAGGGGTTCTACCACTCCATCCCCAGGCATCATCCCAGCCTGGATATAGTTGTACTTGGTCGTCCCTAGCACCTCCCAGCTAATGGGCCCTTTCTTGACCAATGCGCGAGTTTCCTATACGAGGTTTGGTGCCGTGGAGGCTCCCAGTAATTCTCCTCGTCAATAACGTCAGACTTGTTATTTGGCAAGGGGAACTCCCATCCCAGCCTACTCTCTACAACTACCACATGGGAATTCCAGCTGCTATGCTTATTGGGAAGATTGGCAAACAACTTTGGAGAATTGGGTTTGGAAGGAGTACTAATCCCCAATCTGCCTTGTCGAGCTTTGGAGCGAAAAATTCCTTGAAGGCTCTCATGCAAGGTTTATGGCCTAGAAACCTACATACCATGGCAAAGCACACTAGTACCTACTGCAAGTGTTGGCCCCAGTGGAGGGGAAGAGCATCCATGCACTTGAGAAATTCGTTGATAAAGGGATCTAAGGGCAATCTCGGCCCCGCCTCAAACTCCGTCCCATAAAAGAAGGCCACCCTAGTGGCATCGGTAGTGAAGAGTACGGAACTTGGCCATAAAATCCGCCTTACTAAAGATGGTTACCCTATAATCCGCTCTACTTACTCCACGAAATCATAAACCATGTCATATCGGGACTCCATATTTTCTTTCCTCGAAGAGGCCTACGGGTATATATCCTCTCTCATTCTTCCCGGTACAACGGAGGAGCCAAACGCATCCACTATTCGAGGACTTGAAGAAGTTGAAGGCTGCAACTCCACCTTGAGTCGTCATATACGTACAAGCAAAAGAGGAAGCGGGGAGTCGGTCCTATGATCACATTCGATCGACCTACCTAAGGGCGACCTAGAGCTCCACTGGAAAACCTATTCTACTTCTAAGGAAAGAGGGTTTGTGGACATCCCTAACATAAAACAAGGTTATATGGTCGAGTAGCTCATGGAACGCAGATGGAAAGTGACAATATTCGAATCATCGGCGCTAGGTTTTCAACGTCCCCTACAATGGGCAAACCTATCTCATTTGAAATTCAATTCCCACCTAGTCAAGATAGAGGCGCATTCATCCAAGGACATCACTCTCCACTCACCGTTCACGTTCTTATACACCCTACGGTTAACGGTGCGGTACCCATACCAAGCTCTGGTTCACTCTTGAAGGTCCTAGCCATGGCGGAAATCAAAACAAAGCGAGAAATCAAAGCCCTAATGCAAGAGTACAAGATAAATACCTCAATTGATTGCGAAGGGAGAGTCGTGAACAAAGACGCAAGCTTGAAATTAATCCTGCCGAAATTCCGCAATTATCGCCGGAGAAGGAGAGTTTAGAAACGGTAAGAATTCGTTTCAAAGGGAGATTTTTGGTATTTATATTTTCCCAAATTTGGAATGGGAAAAGAAATTCGAAATTAATTTTCCAAAATTAAACGCTGAAGCGGTTTTCGAGTAAGACTACCAAGCGTCAGAATAGTAATCATTGCTGAAAAGCGGGGCTCCTTCATCTCTGACCGTTTATCGCCGACGTCCGGGATCATGCCACGTCATTTTGGTCGACTAAAGTATCAATATGAGTAGCGACCTGCGAGTAAAGCAACTCTCATCAAAGATTTCCTTAACTTCCAAGCCGACAAAGTCAACTCGAAAGTTGGGGGCCACTGAACATACCAAAAGTGTCGAGTTGGGCCATGCGAATAAAGCCCAATCACGGACAACCTCAATACCTACATTCGCAATGAAGCTAGCCCAACCAGAGCAAGGCCCAAATCCCATCTCAAGTATCCGTCGACTAAGTCCACGTCCGACCTACCGGGTCCCGACCTAACTTAGTCCGACCTCATGATCCATACTACAATTCGGGTACGAACCATGCTCTACCCATCAGTCAGGTTGACCATTCCTTAAATGGCGACCTCGACCTAATCCACAAGCGTCGACCTAGCAGGCGAATGTACGTGAAGTCAAACCTTTCCATAACCGATTTCCTACGAATCAGGAGCCGTTATAGGACACGTTCACATTACTTGTAACTGTCCCTAAAATCTCGGAGCTCATGTAGCACCATCAAAAATACAACGGTCATCCCCTATAAATACATCATCACTATCAACGGTATAAAGGTAACTGCCATTTTTGCTATTGGAATTCATCTATTCAAAACATTTTGAGTTTTATACAACTGTATTCTTACTCTCACGCCCGAGGGTCTTCGCCGGAGACACATCCGGCTAGTCGTGGGTTCTGATTTCAGGTCAAGGAGCCAGGTGATTCGTCCTGCCACGTGGAGGAAGATTGATAAGCACAATTCCTGCAGCATCAAGAGGAAACATAGAACATATCACATATCCCAGTGTATTGGGTGGCCTATTTTGTTTGAAATATCAATTTTACTCTACAAATTTTGTTCCTTCAAACTATACAAAGAGCCATACTGAAAAGTCAAGTTGACCATGTTCTAAAATTATATTTAGAACTAGAGCCGTCAAGTTGGGACGGTCCCGTCGGGACGTCCCGTCCCGCCATACAAATGGGACGGGATGGGACGGAATATTTTAGTCCCGTCCCGTTTTCGTCCCGTCCCGTATTGTCCCGTTCCCGTCGCGGGACAACTTATTTTTATCCCGTCCCGTCCCGTTTTCCCGTATTGACCCGTACAAGTATTATATGTTTATCATCGCTACTACTTTGCATTTCTATCTTCTTGTCCTGTTTCAGTTGTAGGCAGTATTATTTTTATCCCGTCCCGTCCCGCGGGACCCATGCTTGAAATGAGGCCATATTTCGGTACAAACCAAAAGACAATGTAGGATTATCTTTTCTGATAATCAAGTTTTTCAATGTCTGAACCCCAGGTTGGGTTGTGCATGAGCAGCATTGAGAAAAGTGTCATCATCTATTCCCTATAAAATGTGTCTAGTTTGCTGAGCATAGTAAAACTTTGTTGGAACTACTTTCTGCCTAGTTGCTAATGAAGTTTGCTTTATGAGTTTTTGAAAACGGATACCAAAGTAACTGTAAGATATGTCAATATCTAACAAAATGTCAACTGAAACCATTTCGAAATAATTAGTGGCATGAAGAGTTATAGAAGATTCAGAACAGTTTGCCTGGTTATTCTTTACAAGTTTGTTTTGTTCATGTCCTCCCCTCCCGTTGACCCGTCTCACAGGCCTGCTCTTATTAGCAGTTAGTTTTATTTAATCATAACATAAAATTAATGAGCACGTCCCTTTGTTTTTATTGTCAATTCTAAGCTATGCCTCCATTATCAGAAAAGCCTAGTCAACGTTATCCCTCCTAGTCAACGGGTCCCGCATGGGTCCCGCGGGATCCCGCATCCCGCAAATGGGACGGGATGGGACGGAGTATTTTAGTCCCGTCCCGTTTTTGTCCCGTCCCGTTTCATCCCGTTCCCGTCGTGGGACAACATAATTTCGTCCCGTCCCGTCCCGTATTCCCGTATTGACAGCTCTATTTAGAACCTTGTCTCTGTTGTGTGTGTATTACAACCGTCCCAAAAAAATGACCAATAAATTTTGAAATTTTATCCTGGTCAATAGTGAATTTGGAAATTTTTGGTCATTCATTTTAAAACGAATGGACTACTTAGGAAAATTTTTGTTCATTTATTTTGAGACAAAATAAATACTTTTCATTTATTGAATTTTTTGTCATTCATTTTCGGAGCGGAGGGACGAAAGAAGTAATTTTATTTATTTATAATGGTAAAGTAAATGACCCAAGTCAAATGTAGGTCCAAAAATTAGTCATGGTTATGATAAATGAAACTATATAATATAATTTATGGATTTATGAATTACAAAGATTAATTGCTGAAGTATATCACTAAAGAATCAATTTGGTTCTGATTTCATGTGCATTCTATACAAGTTTTGTTTTTGTTTTTTAAAGAGAGGAAAAGTATAAAGCAATTTTTTTTAATAGAAGATTATCAATAGTTTGGTGAATAAAAGAACTAAGAAATTCTCAATTGTTATCCAATTGAGTTGTTCGGTGAAGGAGTTTATTATTGCCACCTTCACTTTTAGAAGTTGGTTGCTACATGAGTTTACTATTGCAACTTTTACTTTTAGAGGGGCGTATGTATTTTCCTCTTCACGTTTTTCCTTTCTATTTTGATTTTATTTTGTTTAGTGAATAACTAAGAGGTTGCGAGAAATTCTCAATTGTTGATCAACGGAGTTGGTTGTCAGAGTTGGTCGTTTTCTTATTAGTTGACAACTGAGAACGATTGACAATTGAGAACTTCTTTGGACACGACTGAGAAAACCTCAGAAGTTTCTAATTGTTGGTCGTCAGCAGGAGTTGGTCGTCACCAGAGTTGATCATATTTTTATTAGTTGACAAATAAGAACTTACTAATAAGTTCTCAATTGTTTGGTCGTCGGAGTTGGTGGTAGTCGAAGATGATTGTGTTCTTACTGTTTTAGTTGACAACTGAGAACTTACTGATAAGTTCTCAGTTGTTTGGTCTCCGAAGTTGGTGGTAGTTGGAGTTGATCGTGTTATTAGTAGTTTAGTTGACAACTAAGAACTTACTGATAAGTTCTCAGTTGTTTAGTCACTGGAGTTGGTGGTCGCCGAATTTGATCGTGTTTTTATTAGTTTAGCTGACAACTAATAACTTACTAATAAGTTTTCAGTTGTTTGGTCGCTTTAGTTGGTGGTCGTCGGAGTTGATCGTGTTTTTATTAGTTTAGTTGACAGCTGAGAAACTTACTAATAAGTTCTCATTTGTTTAGTCGTCGGAGTTGGTGAGTTGATCGTGTTTTTAATAGTTTAGTTGACAACTGAGAACTTGCTGATAAGTTCACAGTTGTTTGGTCGCCGGAGTTGATCATGTTTTTAGTAGTTTTGTTGATAACTGAGAACTTACTAATAACTTCTCAGTTGTTTGGTTGCTGAAGTTGGTGGTCACCGTAGTTGATCGTGTTCTTAGTAGTTGACAACCGAGAACTTACTAGTAAGTTCTCAGTTGTTTGGTCTATGGAGTTGATCGTGTTTTTAATAGTCTAGTTGACAAACAAGAACTTACTGATAAGTTCTCAGTTGTTTGGTCGACATAATTGGTGATCGCTGGAGTTGATCATGTTTTTAGTAGTTGACAACTGATAACTTACTGATAAGTTCTCAGTTATTTGATCATCAGAGTTGGTGATTGCCAGATTTTATCGTGTTTTTAGTAGTTTGGTTGACAACTGAGAATTTACTGATAATTTCTCATTTGTTTGATCGTCAGAGTAAAAAAAAAGTCGTCGAAGTTGGTGGTTGCGGGAGTTGTTGACCGGAGAAGATGGGGAGGGGTGGAATAAGGTGATGGTGGTTGGAGAGAAAGTAAACTGATAAAGAGGGTGAACTTAGTAAAATGATGGGAGGGTAGACTTGGTAAAATGAGGAGTAGAGTGTACTCATTAAGCTGAAAACTATATAGTTAGATGAAATATTCCTAATATTAGGTGGTAAAATTAATAAGTTTGAGAAATTATATGGTAAATCACTCTGTTCAAAAATTACTTCATGACCAATTAATTGCATTGTAACGGCATGAGTGGTTCCAAATAATAGATGAGTAAGTTTTAGGGGAAACCTGTTTCTCCATAAGTTATAAAAAGCCCACTTTCATTCTTAAAAATATCAAGTTTAGACCTTAAAATATTGAGTTTAGGTCTTAAAATACCTAAAAAAATATAATAGTGAGTTTAGGCGTTAAAACAGTGAGTTTAAGCTAGAAAATAAAATAGCGAGTTTAGGCTTTAAAACACCAAGTCGATATATTTAAAAACATGATTTTTTATAACTTATGGAGAAACAGATTTTTTCCAAAATTTTTTTCTGATAATAGATTATCTTGGATAATAGTACTTCCTTCATTTCATTGTGTTTTTTTTTTTTTTTTTTTTTTTTAAATGGACTCTTTAAATGAAATATATAAAAAAACTATTATTAACATGGAGTATTTCACTAAAGAAAAATGTAGTAAAGAATGATTATACCCAATCGAAATTAGACTATTATGGTTATTTATACGGTAAAATTAATAATAAGTTCTATGATTATGATCTCATGTATATAATTACCCATCATTAACAATATCCAATTTAAAATTCTGAGTGAATTAAATATAGAAACACCATTATTATTTTTTACCAGTAAACATGATCATAAGGGGATGATAATAGATAGCTAAGTAAAGTAGCTCTAATTTTTATTTTTTTTTAAATGAGTTTTTTATTAAATGAATGACTTATTCTATTATAAGCAGAGGTGGAATCAGAGTCAAAATGGAGGAGGTTCACAAATTACATTACTCAAAAACTTCAAAAAAATAATTGTTTTTTACATGAATACCTACATCGATTATTCTTTTTTTGTCAAGGGGTGGACTGAGCTGATAAGTGGGGAATGCACTTAGTAGTAGTTTTTTTTTTTTAATTTTTACATGTTAACATTAATTTTGGGAATTTACAGCCACCCTTTAGGTGGTCTTGTGTCCGCCCACATTATAAGGGTGTGCATTTCGAAGTACTAATATGGTAAAAGAAGATTGTTTAACAAACCCATTTTAAGAGCAGCTTAGGGATGAATGAAATTAGGGCTCACTTTCTTGGATCCTGTGAGAAATATTTCCCACTATGTAACCAAATGTAAGTAAAAATGTTTTTGTGCTGAGATTAAAGGAAACATGGAATGATGAAAAGTAAAAATAAAAGAAAAGGGAGGTAGTACTGGTAATTCAAGAAAACCTACTTAAAGCTTTGGAAGAGTGAGCAAACCCAAGCTTTTCTTTTTCTTTACTTTTTCATCAGAAAATGGAAACTAAATACCTGCATTTTTCAAAGATGACACTCCACAATAGTTATAGGCTAATCCCAAATACTACCTCCGTCTCGTTCGAAGTGTCCCAAATGATCAATTCAAGTTAAGTTTGACTTAAACATTAATGCAAATCTAATCATTCTATTGAAATTTTAAAAATTGTTACTGATAAATTATTTAATTATTTATCAATAATAATTTTTAAAATTTCAATAGAATGATTAAATTTGCATTAATGTTTAAGTCAAACTTAATTTGAATTGACCATTTAGGACACTTTGGACGAGACGGAGGGAGTATAATTTATCACAAAATTTGTAATATTTTACAAGTATAATTAATAAAGAAGAAATAGAAGCAAACAATTAGGTATAAGCACCTATTATTGATATTTTTTATGTGATGCTTAAATTTCTTCTTGTTGCACTTTTAGGATGCTTAGTTGACACTTATTATTGACTAAAATGTTTTAATTTGAATAATGTCCGAATTATAATTGAAAAAACATTTGAACGTTAAAAGTCATTATTCACAAGGACGTTCGGTAAAAAAATTGATTACGGAGATATCAGTTCTTGGTAGTAAAAGTTTGGTATACATGATGTTCGAAGTAGATAATTCAATAGTTTAATCGAGATTTGCAAGTTTACATAACAATCATTATATTTTGGATGAGCCTATACAACAGATAACAGATGAGACGAATATTCGACTGTTGTGGTTATATTCATGTTTACCATCAATGAAAATTCAAATGATAATTTTTTTTAAAGGGAAATAAAACAAAACAAAAGCATGCGAAGTTGGTGGTGGGATGTGGAAGTTGCACGTTTTCAAGTTAAGATTGTTTTAAAGTTAAGAAACAAGGAGTATAGAAGCTAGCAAACAAAAAGAATTCTACACTCCTTACTTGACTGCCTGAAGATCCAGGGTAGAAGAAGAAGAAGGATTATATTACTCCATTAAAAATGTTACATTTAATTTATGAATATTTCAGAAAAAATATACTTTATTTATATATATTTTTTTATAATTATTTTTTAATTATTTAAAATATTAATATTTTATTTTGAACAAAATAAAAATGAAAGTGCGACATTTAAAATGAGGAATGTACAAATCACATTGATTTATGGTATTTCTATTTCTCTCTCCCTCTCTCTCTATCTCTTCACACCAAACGAAACCCACTCAAGAAATCAATCATCATGAATTACCCTCTCTCCCCAGCACCACTCCTAAAAAGCATTACTTCCCATCATCAACACCAAATTCATCCTTCCCTTAAATCTTTCCCCCTTTCCATCCCCATATCCAAACCCTCCATTTTCACTCCCCCTTTCTCTCAACCATGAACCATCGGAACCGCCGCCTCTTCCTCCTTCTCCTCCTCCTTCAGCTTTCTTTAACCCTCTCCGCCACCACCACCACTACCGCCTCTACCTCCTCACTCCCTCTCCAACTCCTATCTCTCCTCTCCCTTAAATCAACCTTTCAAGACCCTCTCAATTCCTTCCATGACTGGGACGCCACCCCTGCTTTTTCGAAACCCGGGTTTGAACCCGTTTGGTGTTCGTGGTCCGGCATTAAATGTAACCCCACAACCTCCCAAATCAACTCATTGGACCTTTCAAGGCGCAACCTCTCCGGCGTTATCCCGCCGGAGATTAAGTACTTGACCCACCTTCACCATTTGAATATTAGTGGGAATTCTTTTGATGGGAATTTTCAAACCGCCATTTTTGATTTGAAATACCTTAGAACCCTTGACATTAATCATAACAATTTCAATTCTACTTTCCCGCCCGGTATTTCAAAATTGACCTATCTTATACACTTCAATGCTTACAGTAATAGCTTCACTGGTCCGTTGCCGGAGGAATTCATTCGTCTACGGTACCTGGAACACCTCAATCTCGGCGGAAGCTACTTTGAAGGCGAAATTCCGGCAAGTTTTGGAACTTTTCCGCAGTTGAAGTACTTGCACCTCTCCGGAAATGAACTCAGCGGTCCAATTCCGGGAAAATTAGGGTTGTTATCACAGCTAGAGCATCTAGAAATTGGGTACAATAAGTACTCCGGTGGTTTCCCGTCTGAACTTGGATTGTTATCGAATTTGCTCTACCTTGATATCTCATTTTCTAATCTTTCCGATCATCTCCCGGATGAACTTGGCAAATTGACGAAGCTTGAGACTCTGCTACTCTTCAAAAATAACTTGACCGGATCAATTCCGGCAACATTAGGTCAAATGGAAGTTCTGAAGATTCTCGATTTGTCCGATAACAAACTCTCCGGCGTTATTCCTGCAGAATTCTCACAACTCAAACAACTTAACGCATTGAGCTTGATGGACAACCACTTAACCGGAGACATACCACAAGGTATCGGCGAACTCCCCAACCTCGAAGTCCTTTCTCTATGGAACAACTCTCTCACCGGAGCATTGCCGCAGAAGTTAGGCCTCAATTCGAAGCTTCAAAAGCTTGACGTCTCTTCAAATTCTCTCTCCGGTCCAATTCCTCCCAACCTCTGCCTCGGCGACAAACTAGTGAAACTCATTCTCTTCTCAAACAAATTTTCCGGTGCTCTTCCGTCGTCGTTAGCAAACTGTACTGCATTGTGGAGGTTCCGAATTCAAGATAACAAACTCAACGGCTCAATTCCTTTTGGCTTTGGCAATTTGCCCAACATAACATACATGGATATGAGCAAGAACAACTTCACCGGTCCAATTCCCAAGGATTTCGGCAATGCAATCAAGCTAGAATATCTAAATATCTCCGACAATTCATTCAATTCCGGATTGCCCGATAATATTTGGAGTGCGCCGAGTTTACAGATTTTCTCAGCCAGTCTAAGCAAGCTCGTCGGAAAATTGCCGGAGTTTAGAGGTTGTCGGAGCTTTTACAAGATTGAATTAGAGGGAAACAGATTGAGTGGAAGCATTCCATGGAATATTGATCATTGTGAGAAGCTAATTAGCTTGAATTTGAGGGGCAATTCGCTTACAGGAATCATTCCTTGGGAAATTTCAACACTTCCGTCGATTACTGAAGTTGATTTGTCTCACAATCATCTTTCTGGAACAATTCCTTCAAATTTCGGTAATTGCAGTACATTGGAGGGATTTAATGTTTCATACAATCAACTTACCGGACCGGTGCCTTCGTCCGGAGCGACCTTCACGAGTCTACATCCATCGTCTTTTATTGGAAACGAAGGCCTTTGCGGCGGACTTTTAGGTAAGCCGTGTGGAACCGACGGTTTGTCCGACGGAGCAGTGGAGGTACGCGAGGGACAGCCAAAGAGGACCGCCGGAGCAATCGTTTGGATCATGGCGGCAGCCTTTGGCATAGGCCTATTCATCCTAATCGCAGGTAGCCGATGCTTCCGCGCGAGTTACAGCCGCCGGTTCGCCACAGAAGACCGTGAAATCGGACCTTGGAAGTTAACCGCCTTCCAGAGGCTGAATTTCACGGCGGACGACGTGATGGAGTGTTTAACAATGACGGACAAAATCATCGGAATGGGAGCCACCGGAACCGTTTACAAAGCGGAGATGCCAAGTGGCGACATCATAGCCGTTAAAAAGCTATGGGGAAAACAGAAAGAGATGATCCGACGGAAGAGAGGAGTTTTAGCAGAAGTGGACGTATTAGGAAACGTCCGGCATCGGAACATCGTCAGATTGTTAGGCTGCTGCAGCAACAGCGAGTGCACAATGCTGCTCTACGAATACATGCCGAACGGCAGCCTCGACGATTTGCTGCATGGGAAAAACAAGGGAGATAATTTGAACGCCGATTGGCTCACCCGGTACAAGATAGCATTAGGGGTGGCGCAGGGAATTTGTTATCTCCACCACGACTGTGATCCAGTAATCTGCCACCGTGATTTGAAGCCGAGTAATATATTGCTGGACGGCGAGATGGAGGCGCGGGTGGCGGACTTTGGTGTGGCGAAGCTGATTCAGTGTGACGAGTCAATGTCGGTCGTTGCTGGGTCCTATGGCTACATTGCGCCAGGTACGCTTTTTTCTCTTGTTTTTGTTATTTCGTTGGTTAAGGTACAGTTTGCTACTGTGGGTGGGATATGGTTATGGCGTACGTTAGTTAGATATTATATTTCATAATTATTAAATTCGGTGGTAGGGTAATGTTTCGTCATGTTAGTTTAAATTCCTTTTGTTGTGTGACTAGCGTGCGCTAGGGTAGGGTAGGGTACGGTGGATTCATACTTTTTGCCTACTAGGGGTGCAGAGTTGTTTTTTTTTTTTTCCTTCAACAAAACAACATTACATAAATTTGTTGTCATGTAGCATGATTACTAAGATCTTCAAATTTATTTATTCGCATTTTCTAGAGATAGTGTAAAGTTTGTTGAAAAAAATTACTAATATAGAGTCGGATGGGCATGTATAGTCGATGGTTTGGATAGTCCGTTGATTTGAACTGATTTGAACGTTATATATATCTTGAGGATTTCCTCACACCCCATATCAAAGCCGTTGATTTGTTCTTAATCTAATCTTTACCCTCCAATCCAATTCGATGGACGAGTTCCCCAAATCCGTATAAAGTCATACTATGTGACATAATGTTATTCAAAGATGAAGGACCCATGTGTTGTACAAAGTGAAACATATGTTTCTAAATCCAATCATAAAAGAAACAGTCTGATTTTTTTACTCTGTAACTTAACCTGGAATTAGTAAAAATCCAATCATCACACTGGTATACATGTGATCTCCTTGACATCAGTGTGTATCATTTTGGTTTTGGAGTTTTTATTGTTAAATGTTTTTTATGCACTAGGGAGGGTAAAGTTATTATAAATTAAGATTTGAATTTTCTGTTTATCTGGGTGTTTGCTGCTTGTGTATTTCGTCCGTTCGTATTAATCTTAATTTATAATGAAATTTCCGTATTAATTTTGAAAAAAAAATATACTTGCAAAGATCAAGACGGACTTACAAAACGCATGTTAAAGATGAGTGTTGAGACTACAATTTTATCTTCTTTTACCGTTTGCCGCCGTTAATTTTGTAACTGATTCAGTTTTATTGTGCGTAAACTGAAGAAGAAGGCTCCTTTTGCTTTTAATTTTTGTGCTTTCTGTTGTCATGGGCCAAGATCCAACGGTGGTTATCCCCTTTCTGTTTTGGATTTATTTTTAACATGGCTTTGTATGTCCAAAAGTCAAATAAATTGGGCGGGTTAATTAAACTAAGAGCACAGAATATCACATGTATTCCAAATTTCCTGACCATTTAAGCCTATGTTTGACTTTGCAGAATATGCTTACACTTTACAAGTTGATGAAAAGAGCGATATATACAGCTACGGAGTAGTGTTACTAGAAATTTTGAGCGGGAAAAGATCGGTTGATTCGGAATTTGGGGACGGAAATAGCATTGTGGATTGGGTGAGGTGTAAGATCAAGACTAAAGAAGGGTTGAGAGATGTATTAGATAAAAACGCGGGCGCGTCTTGTGGATCCGTTAGAGAAGAGATGATGCTTTTGTTAAGGGTGGCATTGCTTTGTACTAGCCGGAATCCGGCTGACCGGCCTTCCATGAGAGATGTTGTTTCTATGTTACAAGAAGCTAAGCCGAAGAGGAAATCGCCGGAAGATGGTGGCGGTAATGTGGTGGGTAGTGGTGGTGCTAAACCTTTGGCACCAAAGCCAACCCTTTAATGTTAATATAATTGGTTTCCTTGAGATTTTTTTTTTTTTTTACTTATTTTGGGTTTCTTGTTTTTTTTTTTTTTCTATTTCTTTGGGGTTAAATTTGGGGATAGGTATAGGAGAAGAAGTATATTTCTTTTTTTGTTTTTTCAATGAAAGTTTCAAGTGCTTGATGCCTATTTTTATGATGTTAATATGTGAGTTTATTATTATTATCTTGCAATTTGAAACTAATTAATTGGCTACAAAATTATATTCCCTCCGTTCCATTTCAAGCTTCATTTTTGTCAAAAATGGATGTTCCGTTAAAAATTTCACATTTCCTAAAATGGCAAAAAAATTTTACTATTTATTTGGAATTAAATTTGGGGATAGGTATAGGAGAAGAAGTATATTTCTTTTTTTGTTTTTTCAATGGAAGAAAATATTTTTACATCAACGATGTAATGTTACTATTTGAGTGCATTGGATTCTATGGGGATTGTTGTAACTTTGTTTAACCTTTAAGTGAAAAGAAAGAAATTCAAGCATGAAATGATTACTCATTATGACATGGCTCAAGGTTAACACTCGTAATGATTTCACTTGCGACCAACGCCTTCTTTTTTTTTAATTTATCACAAAATAAAAATAAAAACTAATATTATGCTTCCTTCAAAATAAAATAAAAAATTTATGCTAAAATAATGCCAAGTTACTACAAAGACTTATCATTCACTTAGTCCAAAATAGATATTTATTTTTTTTAAAAAAATAAAATAAGTGATTATTTGAAATGGAGATAATAGCATGACATTTTGTCATTTTGAGTTTCTCATTCAAAATAGAACAACCTCAAAATTGAAATATTTTATTCGGTGAAATTCACTCGCACACTCACAACATTTTTTCACTTATTATTCGCTACCCCATTTTTTCTTTCATATCTCACTTTTGATACTTACAATACCTACTTTAATAATACTTTTTTTTTAATCCCCATGTCTGGAGTTGGCCATTTTGGGCCTAGGCCCGTGGGAAGCCCGTCTGGCCCGAGGCCCGCCGCCCGTGAGCCCGTAGTCTTTTATCCGTGAAGCCTGCTAGCTACATGGGACGGGCTTGGACAAGGTAGTTGGTGACGGGCCGAGCTTTGGCCCGCGGATCAGACGATCCGTTTGGCCCGTCCGTTCAAATTTTTTAATTTTTTTTGTAAATGTCTAAAATGTTCTCAAATATATCTTTTAATAAATTCGTTTGAAAGGTATTTTCGTCCAATTGATACATAACGGCTCATTTATCAGATTTTAATTTTTTGGGACATTTTTACCCCTCCCAACATCCATATTTAGGGGTAAATTTAGTACAAAATGATTTTATAATTAGTATAAATAGAAGAGAAAATCTTACCATTTTTCTCACAAAACAAATTCAATCCATTATAAAATTATCTCAAATTCAAACCATCAAATTATTTTCAAGACGAATGTTTGTGATTACATCGTAAGAGTTGAAGGTAATTTTATTATTTTAAGTATTTAATTGTTTACTCGTTAGTTAAATATTGTGTTAAGTAGTTAATTTTTTTAATCTTCATAAATTTTGAAAATTCCAAAAAAATTTACTTTTATTTCGAAAATTACAAAAAAATTATAATTGTTACTTTGATTGTTAGTAAATTATTGCCAAAAGTATTTAATCCTTATAAATTTTCGAAAATTCAAAAAGTATTTTTTTTAAGCGTTGCATTTTTAATTTTAATTGCTAGGTAATTTATATTGCTAGTTCTCATGAAAAATCTAGTTAATGATATATTTGCATATTCTCCCCCCCCCCACCACAAAATCAAAATGTATCCATTACGGCCCGCAACTCAATAAATAATTCCCTTTTGCATCGTAATGATCAAATTATGTTTGATCTATTTAATCAATCCTCGAACCCAACTCAATTTCGCGACTTTACTCCGGATTCGACCCCGAATTGGATGAATGTGCCCAACATAAACTATACATCTAGAACCTATCATCACATAAAAAACATAGATGAGGGTGGGGAGGGGGATGAGGATTACGATGACGATGTACAAGTCACCCATGAAACCGACACAATTTCAAATACACCTACTACTGATGTTGCCTCGGGTAGTGCACCTAGTGGGGGAAGGGGTAAGGGTAAGGGTAAGGCAAAGACACAATCTAGAGTATTCAAATATGCCCATTTATATGATTTAGTAATTATTGACGGTGAAATAAAGGTCAAATGTAAAAGGTGCTCAAAATTTTTAAACCCGACAGGTGTACATGGTACCTCCCATATAAAGAGGCACATGGATAAACATGATAAGGAAGCCGCTAAAGGGATAGATGGTACCGTGCAAGCGCAACTAAATATACCCATGTTAGGTGTGCATGCCACATTGTTGATCCAAGCTCTTAATCCTCCCCTAGATGGCACTTTATTTCATGTTAGGTGTGCATGCCACATTGTTAATCTGTGTGTCCAAGACTTGATCCGCTCACTAAAGCCTGTCACCAATAACATCAACACGGCCTCCCATGTTATCAAAAATTCCAGCTCAAGGTTGAAAATTTATATCGATTTGTGCACCGCTTATAACATGAAATACAAGAAATCTCAAGTGCCCGAGGATATTAAGTGGAACTCAACATATAAAATGTTGAAGAGAGCTGTCGAATATAGGGTGGTCCTCACGGAATACTTTTCTAGTAATCAAATGGACTACCAGATTAGTGAGTATGATTGGTCGATAGCTACTGAGCTTTTAGATTTACTTAAACCTTGGTGGAGGACAACCAAGATTTTTTCGAGAAGTTATTATCCCACCTCTCATCTTTTGTGCCGTGAATATGTCCTAAGTGAAGTTATTAGGCAATTTATATCACATGCCTTGTTTGAAGGTGCCATTATGCAAATGAAAAGTAAATTCACAAAATATTATGAACATTTTCCCGTAATTTTCCAATTAGCGAACATAATGGATCCTAGGATTAAGTTCTCCTCATTAGGTGGCTTGTTTGATGAATTTTATGAGAACACGAGGCCTGACCTTAACCCAGATGCCGTAAACACTTTGTTCATGAGCAAACTTAGGAAAATTCACACAATCCTATATCGTTTGTTCGACCACTATTGTAGAACACTAAAGGGATCAAACACAACATCCGAAAGAAAAGGGAGTAGAGCAACAAAAATGTTAAAAAAAGGATAGAGTTTCATGACAAAAGGAAAAACTTCATCCTCATCTAGTAGTGGTTATCAAAGTGGTGTAGATGAATTGCACCAATACCTTTAAAGCCCATATTACCCCTTAGATGGTGAAAGTTTTGAAAACTTGAATGTCCTACAATGGTGGAAATCGCATGCTAATATTTATCCTATTCTTTTGGTGATGGCACGTGATCTACTTACCCCTCCGGTGTCCACGGTAGCATCGGGGGTTGCTTTTAGTGCTTCAGGAAGAGTGGTGACGTCAAAGCGAAACCAACTCAAACCCGCTCTTATCGAGAGATTGATTTGTCTTGCGAATTGGGATGACGCAGATTTGAAAAAACAAGGCACATTCCGGGATCTTGAAGACGATGATTATGAAATCCTTGAAGAAGACAATCTCAACGAGGAGTTTTTGCAAGAAGGATACTAGAAGAAGAAGAAGAAGAAGAAGAAGAAGAAGAAGAAGAAGAATTCAACAAATTCAAAGACTTTGAAGCAATAACAATATTGAAGACCTAAAGCTTTTTGAAGACTTTGAAGATTTGAAAATCATAATTAGTTTGAAGATTTAAAGACTCATTTATTTTCAATACTTTGTTAAATTTGAAGACTTTGTTAAATTTGAAGACCGTAATTACTTTGAAGATTTGAAGACTCTTTCGACGATTTGAAGACTCATTTGAAGATTTAAAGACTTTTTATTTTAAGACTATGTAATTTTAAATTGTATCATTTGAAGACAATGAAAATTTCCCCCAAAAATTTATGAAATAAATTTTTATAGAGTTTCTATTATTAAATCGATTACATTATTACCTCATTTTCTTTATATACATTCATTTGTTTAGTTTTTTTTTTTAATATTTTTTATATACCTTTTTGAAAAAATATCAGTAATAAAAAAGTCTAAAATATTATTTCCTAGTCAATAAAAAATTAATAAAAAATAAAAATAAATAAAGGATAATCCGTCTCATCTTTTCTTTTATATACTTTTAATTGTTTAGTTTTTTTCTATCTTTTTTATATACCTATTTGAAAAAAATATCAAATAAAAAAAGTCTAAAATATTATTTTCTAGTTAATAAAAAATTAATAAAAAATAAAAATAAATAAAGGATAGTCCGTCCTCTTTTCTTTTATATACTTTAAAATGTTTAGTTTTTTTATATCTTTTTTTTATAGATTTTTGAAAAAAATATCAGCAATAAAAAAAGTCTAAAATATTATTTCCTAGTCAATAAAAAATTAATAAAAAATAAAAATAAATAAAGGATAATCCGTCCCTGTTTTCTTTTATACTCGTATACTTTAAATTATTTAGTTATTTTCTATCTTTTTTTATATACCTTTTTGTAAAAAATATCCTTAACAAAAAAAGTCTAAAATATTATTTCCTAGTCAATAAAAAATTTAAAAAATAAAATAAAAATAAAGGGTAGTCCGTCCCTCTTTTCTTTTATATACTTTCATTTGTTTAGTTTTTTTCTATTTTTTTATATATAAAATAACTAATTTTCTTATGTCTAAGTGATTTATATTTTAAAAAATATCTTATTAAATACTAAATTACTTTTTATTTTTTCCATATTTTTTCTGATTTTTTCTGATTTTTTTTTTAAAAATAAAAAAAATAGGAAACCCCGTTTAGCTGGTGAATCTTCAGATCCGGGCCAAACAGACGAACTTTGACGGGCGAAATAGAGCGGGCCGGGTCGGGTTTAGGCCCGTGGGAAGACACAGATTGGTGGGCTTGAACCCGTTTGAGAAACGGATTTGGTCCAAACGAGCCGGGCCGCCCGTTTGGCCATGTCCACCTATGTCATATCTTTAATCTAAAATCCTATTTTTGGGTGAGACGAATAGAGTGTTGTTTATTCGCAAGACATACAAGTAGGTCCCTTCCTATTTTTTATTATATACATACATATTGAAATTATTATTTCAATTTATTTATTTTTTTGATTTTTTTTAATGTAGGTAGGAAATGGTCTATGTACTTATTTTACTAAAAGCTTGGTCTCAATTTTTTAAGTCTCCATCTATATATTTAAAATGGGTCATTCGTTCATATTAAGATATATTGAGTAGTAAATTTTGTCTCTATAGTTGCTTTTTATACTAATCAATGTTTCATCTACTTTGTAATTTAAATAATTTTATAGCTCCCTTCATCCTAGAATGAGTTATATTTTTTTTTATAAATAATTAGTTTTTATTTTGAAAAAAATCAAAATTTTGCCATGAAGAGTTATATGTCGCTACATCCAGAGTTAAAAGGTAAATGATTTTAAATATTGATATGTAATTATGATAATACTTACCACTTTGAGTGTAATAGTAAAATAGGAGAGAGAATGAGTGGGTGGAATAGTAAAGATTCTTTGCCAAAAAAGGAAAGTTGAAGCTTTAAATGGGACACCCAAAATGACAAAAGGTGAAGTTATTAATGGGACGGAGGGAGTATTGAACGTGATATGTGCGTAATTGTAGTTAAGAAACAGGTGATTAAGGGAAGTAATTTGCCCACAGTGTTACTTAGTTTTCGCCAACGATTGGAAAAGCGTAATCTATCCTAGTTCTAGGTCTCCCAATCTTTCTCTTCAACTGCAATTCGGAACTCTGGACTCTAGTAATTCTCCAAACAAAAAAATTACATGAAACTTTCAAGTATCATCAATTTCGATTTTTGATAAGTTATTTTGTTCTTGAGCCGTATTCAACTTCTACATTCACGTTTGATTTTTACATATTCCATTAATGCTATTGTTATATAATATTTTAAGATTTATGCATAGATTAATATAGTAGTACTATTTCCTCCGTCCCAAAATGTATAATTAATTTTCATTTTTTAGAAAAACAATAAAGATTGTTATTTTTTTACATCCACGTTTGATTTTTTCTTTCTTTCTTTTCACGTGAGAGTTAAGGCATATTTTTTATAAATATATTATACTTCTAACACATTAGGTAAATGTATAATTAATATTCATAATTTACCTATATATATTTATTATATTTTTCCTATACTTTTACGTATG
Source organism: Adenophora triphylla var. japonica (assembly GCA_022495995.1). NCBI lineage: Eukaryota > Viridiplantae > Streptophyta > Magnoliopsida > Asterales > Campanulaceae > Adenophora > Adenophora triphylla. Next base: position 713,813 of record JAFEMH010000403.1, on the reverse strand, counting down.
TAATTTTGACTATGATACATATAATACATGTTATATAAAAAATACACAATATTTATATTCCACTTTTTTCATGCCGTATTTTTTGGCGTATTTGTAAAATAAAATTCGTACACAATTAATACTCATCTCCTCGCCTCCTGACATGAGATAAAGTAAAAAAAATCATGCGGTATACTCATCTTATTTTTTTTTAAAGAAGCATATACTCATCTCAATATATATATATATGATGCAGCAGGAAATGTGCTTATCAATCTTCCTCCACGTGGCAGGACTGATCACCTGGCTTCTTGACCTGAAAACAGAACCCACGACTAGCCGGATGTGTCTCCAGCGAAGACGCTCGGGCGTGAGAGTAAGATCACAGTTGTATATAGCTCAAAATGTATTGAATAATGAACTCAGAATACAAAATGGCAGTTACCTTTCACCGTTTGGTAGTGATGAAGTATTTATAGGCAAGAGTGATGTATTTTTGGGGAGGCGACATGTCCTCCGAGATTATAGCGGCAGTTACTTGGACGTGGGAACATGTCTATAACGGTCCCTGATTTATAGGGATGTGGTTATGAAGATTGTTCAACCAAATAAGCCGGCAAGTGTTAAGTCGTCACTTGTTGATTTAGGTCGAGGTCGTCACTCGTGGAATGGTCGGCCTGACTGTCGGGTAGAGCATGGTTCGTACCCGAATTGTGATTTGGATCATGAGGTCGGACTAAGTTAGGTCGGGACCTGGTAGGTCGGACCATGGGCTTAGTCGACTGATACAAGAGATGGGCTTTGGGCCTTGTTCTGATTGGGTCAGCTTCATTGAGAATGTGATGGCCAAGGCTGCTTGTGATTGGGCTTTACTTGCTGGGCCCAACTCGGCACTTTTGGTATGTTCAGTGGCCCCCAACTTTCGAGTTGACTTCGTCGACTTGGAAGTTAAGAAGATTTCTTTGATGAGAATTGCTTCACTCGCAGGTCGATGCTAGTCTTTGAAGTAGGTCGACCATGATGACGTGGCAACATCCTGATCGTTGGCTATGAACGGTGGGAGATGAAGGAGCGCCGATTTTTGTAATGATTACAGCCCTGACGTTTGGAACTCCTTCTCGAAAACCGCCTCAATCTTTAATTTTGGAAAATTAATTTTGATTTTTCTTTCCCTTTCCAAATTTAGGAAAATATAAATAGAGAAATCCCTCTTCGTTCGTAACTTTTATCGCTCTAAAACTTCTTCTTCTCCGGCGATAATCAAGGGATTGCAAAGAAGATTTAAATTTTTCTCTCGGCCTCAAAGAACGGACCTACTTTCTGCAATTAATTGAGGTATTTCCTTCGTACCTTTGCTTTAGGGTTTTAATTTATGTATTGTTCTCCGTTTCCGCCATGGCTAGGACCTTTAGTTGCGAACCAGGAGCGTGGTATGGTTATCGCATCGCTAACCGTAGGGCATGCAAGAATGTGAACGGTGAGTGGAGAGTGATGTCTCTGGATGAGTGTGCCTCCATTTTGACTAGTTGGGGATTGAATTACACCGAGATTGGGCTGCCCATTGTAGGGGAATTGAAAATGTGATGATTGACGACTCGAATGTTGTCGCTTTTCATCTATTCCATGAATTGCTTGACCATATCACCTTGTTTTATGTTAGAGACGTCCAAAAGCCCTCCTTCCTTAGGAATAGAATAGGTTTTCCAGGGAGTCTAGGTCGCCCTTAAATAGGTCGATCGAAATTGTTCATAGGCCCGACTCCCCTGTTTCTCCTTCTTCTTGTACGTATATGGCAACTCAAGGCGGAGCTACAAAGCATCTACTTCCTCCGGTCCTGAATTGTTGATGCATTTGACGATACACCATACCAGAAAGAATGAGAGGGGTTATGTCCCCCAAGGGCCATTACGTGGAAAGAAGAACCTCGCCCTCTGTGCACAAAGATGATTTGGGATTTACGTGAGGTAAGTAAGGAAGATTATAGGGTGACCATTTATACCCGTAGGGAGTTTATGAAGTTGTTTAGGTCGCCCTTTACCTCGATGCCACTAAGGTAGCCTTCTTCTATGGTCGGCTTTGTAGCCGGCCTTAGGTTACCTCTTGATCCCTTCATAAATGAATTTTTAGAATGTGCCAATGCTCTCCCCTTCACTGAGCCAATACTTGTAGGGTCCTTGTATGCTTTGCTATGGTGTGTAGATTCTTAGGATATGAACCTTGTATGAGAGTGTTCAAAGAGTTTTTCAAGATAAAGTATAGTGGAGAGGACTTGAGCATCGGTACCCCTCTAAACCTAAATCTCCCAAGCTCTTCACCAACCTCCCAAGTAAGCATAGTGGCCGGAACTCGCATGTTGTTGTGGTAGAGAGTAGATTAGGATGGGAATTCCCCTTGCCCAATGATGAAACAAAACCATAGATGAGGGGAGCTATCGGGAGCCGACTCCGGCATCTTAACTTGTATAGGGCTTTGTGTCGCTTAGTCAAGAGAAGACCCATTAGCCGGGAGCGCCTCGATCACCACCAAGTATAACTTCGTCCAGCCGGGATGATGCCCGGAGATGGAGTGGTAGAGCCCCTCGTCCCCGTGTTGAGAGGACAAATATATCCCGACCGGGTTACTCATTCTCCGGGGAGGTTTGGGAATTTGTGCCGCCGCGCAAGAAGACAAAATTACCGCAAGGATAATCGGGGAGCATGCGGTGGTAAGATCTTGTTCTGCAATCCTTTACTCGTCTATTGTTATCTTGTATTTGTATGCAACTCTTAGGTCGTCCGTTGCTTGCTCGTATGTAGAACTTAGTTAGCTCGTACATAGAACTATTACGAATTGCAACTTTATTAAATTACTTGCTCGTATGTAGAACTTAGTTAGCTCGTACATAGAACTGCCTTGAGTTGTATCAATTATCTCGTCAATGGTTTACTCGTAAAACTGTTTTGAATTGCCGAGCTAACACTTGATTTCTTCGATGTCGTGTAGTTTTAACTCCCGAGCAAGAAGCAAATATGGTGCGTATTGTTGGGGTTTCTGATAAGAAAAAAGCGAGGAAGGACCATGGGAAGGCCAATGCTCGTGCTCACAGGCAGAGGGAAGCCGCTTTGAGGACCAGTCAGCTTCCAAAGGACAACATTGGGATGGTGCCAATGGAAGGGGTAGATGAAGAAGATCCTTTGAGCTAGCCATACCTTGAGCGTGACTGAAGAAGGTAATGAATCCAACAGATCTGGCAGGCCTGACGTGAGCTCCGACCCAACTACTGATGCCAACGTAGGTACCTCCGATCTTTGTCGGAGCAGAAACCAGTCCCTTGGATGTCGTAAACATTGATGACGACGCCATGGAAACTGAAGTTGATGATCAGCCTCTGAGGACTAAGAGGTTGAGATCTGACAAGGGGAATGCTGTCTCCTCGAGCCAACTGTTTCCACCTCCTGCAACTTCTTCTTATCCCAACCAAGAAACTATTGAAGAAAGGATGCAGAGGCTGAGTGAGGTTCCCTCTCTTGAAGGAGTAAATTGCCTGAGTCGCAGCTACCCGGACATGAACTTGGGCCAGGTGATTGTGAGAAGAGCTGTGGATGTGGGTCTGCTAGCTCACTTGGCTGATAAGGGCATGACCCCTGAGGAGTTCTCGCTCGATGCTGGCCGGCTCATTGCGAGGTAACTTCCCACTTTCTCTTTCAGTTTAGTCGTCCGTTCCTTTACTCGATCTACTTGAACCTCGAGCTAATACTTCTTTGTTTCCTTTGGAATGCAGAATCTTACAATGATTGAACAAGCCAAGAGCTCTTGGAGGGCCTCCATTGAGAGGGAGAGAAAAGCCCTCCGTGATTATTCCAAAAAGGCTCAGGAGCTTGCGGAATGGAAAGAGAAGTATAATGACCTGGACAATTCGTATGAAGCCAACGAAGCTGTGAAGACCAAGGCTTTGTCCGACCTGGAGGCTGCAGAGTCCAAGTTCAAGGAAATGGAGGCTGAGAGGGAGGCTGAGAAGAAAGAGCTGGGGAAGGCCAAGACTGAGCTGGCCACTGTCAACAAACTTTTAAAAGAGAAGGATGCCTTTTTGCTCGAGTTGCATGAACAACATCGACTTGAGAGAGAGAAAAGCCAGAAAGACCACAAGGCTGCCATCGAGAAGACTAATAAGGAGGCCACTGAAGCTGCAATTGAGAAGTTCAAGGCAGGGAATGAGTATTATGATGCCATCGTGGCTAGAGACCAAGACTTTCTCGATGTTGGGAAAAGGCACATGGCCCGTCGAGCTCGTGGATCCTTCACATAGCTTACCATCGAGCAGTTAGCTCGTTGGTTTTCTGAGTCTCAGTACGACATGGCAGCTCGTCAAGGTCATTCGCTTGTTCCCTATCTTGAGAATGACTTGGCCTTTATTGCCCAGGAAGATGAAGAAGATCACTGTGAGAAATGGGAGGCTCCCCGTCCTTGACGTAAATTTTGATGTGGTCTTGGCGGAGCTTGACGATGCCGAAGCCACGGAGACAAGTAGATGAGCAAATCTATTCTGAGTCGGGTAAACCTTCGGACCCTCAAAGAACAAGGAGAGGATGAGGGTAGAGCCGCTACCGACGACCAAGCCGATGTCTGGCCAGACTCCTGAATTGTTTTGTTGGGTTTGTAATGAACAAGTTCCAAACAGTTTTTTGTTTTTTGCTTTAGCATTATTCGAATGCCTTGGCCCAGTTTTTTGGGAGGCAAAATATTTTTGTAAGTATATTTTTCTTAAGTCTTGGCCCGCTTTTGGGAGACTTATCGCATCTAATCTTAGCTGACTTTTGATTCATGAATGTTGTATGCTTGTTGAAGTGAGTGTCGAGCTAGATATAGATAGGGTAAATGAGTCAACTTGAGCCTAGAGGCGACCTAATCTTGTTGATTTAGTCGACCTCAGACTTGGTTAACTTTTTCCTGTGAACAAGGTTGACCATGAGTCGAACCTGTTATTATTATTGTAGCCGACCTAGGGTCGAGCTAAATCTAACAAACTGACCAAGGATCGAGTTTGTTAAAACGAAGTCGACTAAGAGTCGGACTTGTTAAGTGAACGAAGCTGATTTAGAATCGAGCTTGTTAGAACGAAGCTGACTAAGAGTCGAGCCTATTAGGGTGAAGCTGACTAAGAGTCGAGCTAAGATGAACTGACTAAGAGTCGAGCTCATTAGAACAAAGTCGACTAAGAGTCGGACTTGTTAAGTAATCAAAGCTGATTAAGAATCGAGCTTTGTTGGAACGAAGCTGACTAAGAGTCGAGCTTGTTGATATTAATGTAACACTATGTTTGATCGAATAAACTGCTCTTTTCATTGAAGTGGGAATCATGCTTTACATCAATTCGAAACTAGCTTTAACATAAACTTGAACTTTGAAATTGAAACTAGAAGTAGTATTTGATGAGGTGAGTAGCATGCCAAGGATGTTTCAACTCGTCACCTCCGGGATGAGCTATCATGTAGGTTCCTTCTTTGACGACTCGAGTGACCACATAGGGACCTTCCCAGTTAGGAGATAGCTTGTTCTGCTGGGTCCTTCTACCCGTTGCCTCAATCTTTCTCAATACATAATCTCCAACTTGGAAAGACCTTGCCTTGACCTTCTTGTCGTGATAACTTTTAGTCCGCTGCTTGTAATTGACCATTCGGAGGTAGGTCAAGCTCGCTTTTCGTCGATCAGATCCAAGTCGATCAACCTGTTGGTGTCATTCTGCTCTTGATCAAAGAAGGTCACTCTAGCCGTAGGGAATCTGAGCTCAGCAGGTGCCATGGCCTCTGACCCATATGTGAGAGCAAAAGGGGTTTCCCCCGTAGGCCCCCGAGTGGTTGTACGAACTGCCCAAAGAGCAAGGGGGAGTTCGTCCAACCAATTGTTTCGTCGACCTACGAGCCCAGTCTTGAGCGAAGATAGAACAAGTTTATTTGCTGCTTCAGCTTGCCCATTTCCTTGAGGATAGGCGACAGAGGATTTCCAATGTTTGATTCCCACTCGCTTCATCTCTGTTTCGAAAGTCTGGGAGAACTGTAACCCATTGTCAGACACTATAGCTCGAGGAAAACCAAACCGACACCAAATGAAGTCGTGTATGAAGTTGATAGCATTCTCCTCTGTGATGCGAGCTAGTGGTTTGGCCTCAACCCATTTGGTGAAGTAATCTATGGCCACTATCACGTACTTGCAGTTTCCTCGGGCGGGAGGGAAGGGTCCAATCAGGTCGACGCCCCACATGTCAAATGGCCAGGCTGCGATCACAGGAGTCTGCTCTGTTGTAGGCACATGGGGAAGGTTGGCAAATCTTTGGCATTGATCACATTGCTGAACAAAGTTGTGAGTGTCAGCTCTCATGTGTGGCCAGTAGTATCCCAATGTGATTAACTTGTCAGCAAGAGTCCTGGCCCCCGGGTGTCCACCACAAATTCCACTATGCACTTCGTGTATCAATAGGGCGACCTCTTGGGGATGGATGCACTTTAGCAATGGCCGAGTATAAGATCTCCTGAACAGGTCGCCTCCTTGAATGACATATCTCGGAGCTTTCTTTTTGATAGCTCGAGCCTTCTTCTCGTCCTCTGGCAGCTCGCCACTTTCTAAGTATGCTTTCATTTCCTCGATCCAACACTTCTCCTGAGTCCAATTTCTTGAGGGATCATCTATGCACTGAATTTTTACCCTCTCATAAGCTGGATTTTCGAGGAAGGAGATAGGCTCGCCATGTGGCTCATCTGAAGTAGCCAGTTTCGAAAGGAGATCAGCTAGCTCGTTATCTTCTCTTCCAATCCTTTGAATCTCCCAGAATTCTAAGTCCTTTATTAGTTCCTTCACCAGGTCGCAGTATTTGATGAGAGTAGAACTAAGCACTTCGTACTCGCCTCTGACCTGGTTGACTATCAACTGCGAATCACAATAAGCCATGATCTTAGTCGCTCCAAAACACTTGGCATACTCGATAGCTGCAATCAAGGCTTCATATTCAGCTTGGTTGTTGGAAGCGTCAAATTTGAACCTTAGCGATTCCTCGTAAACAGTCCCAGACTCTGGCTCGACCAAGACAATTCCAGCTCCACTGACATTTTTGGTTGCTGACCCGTCTGAATAGACCTTCCAACAATCGACGGGTAGAGTGATGGCGACTTGTGACTCTGGCTCTTTCCCTTTGCCCTTTTCTTTTGGAGCTCGCTGCTCGTCATCTTCCTTGGTGAACGTAAGCTCGACCAAGAAGTCAGCCAGAGCTTGAGCCTTCAACGCCTTTCGAGGTCGATACTCAATGTCAAATTCAGTGAGGGCAATTGACCAATTGAGTAGTCGACCTGAACTCTCCGGCTTGTGCAGTATTTTTCTTAAAGGAGCATTGGTAAGAACCACGATTGGATGAGCTAGAAAATAAGCTCGCAGCTTCCTTGAAGCCACGACTAGAGCATAGGCGACCTTCTCAGCATTGTAATACCTACTTTCCACATCTGATAAAGCTTTGCTGATATAGTACACAGGCTTCTGAAGCCCTTCATCCTCTCTAATCAATACTGCCGCAACTGACTTGTCTCCTACAGATAGATACACAAATAAAGTTTCTCCAGTGGTCGGGCTACTTAGCAGGGGTGGAGTAGCGAGGTAATCCTTTAGCTGTTGGAACGACGAATGACATTCGGTCGTCCATTCAAAACTTTTCGTCCCCCTCAATGCTTTGAAGAAGGGGAGAGACCTTTCTGCTGACTTTGATATGAAGCGACCAAGAGCTGCTACCCTTCCATTAAGTCGCTGCATCTCTTTGATAGTGGTGGGAGCCTTCATGTCGACTAAAGCCTTTATCTTCTCTGGATTAGCTTCTATGCCCCTTTGAGATACCATGAATCCCAAGAACTTGCCAGCTGCCACTCCAAACACACATTTACTGGGGTTGAGCTTCATGTCGTTTGCTCGTAAATTGGCGAATGTCTCCTTTAGGTCGACCACGTGACTCCCGGCCTTAGTTTTAATGACCATGTCGTCAACGTAGGCCTCCATATTTCGACCAATCTGTGAGGCAAAGACTTTGTTCACCATCCTCTGATAGGTCGCTCCTGCATTCTTCAATCCAAAAGGCATCATATTGTAGCAGTAGATGCCTCCAGCTGCCTGAAATGCCGTTTTCACTATGTCATCCTCGTGCATCTTTATCTGGTGGTAGCCTGAGTAAGCGTCGAGGAAACTGAGGGTGGAGTGACCAGCAATAGAATCAACTAGCTTGTCGATCCTTGGAAGGGGATAACTGTCCTTTGGGCAAGCTAGATTAAGAGTAGTGAAGTCGACACACATCCGCCATTTGCCATTTGATTTCTTCACCATGACCACGTTGGCCAACCACGTTGTATGAGTGGCCTCTTTGATTATCCCTGCACTCAAAAGTTTTTGTACCTCAGTTTTTATAGCTTCCTCCTTGTCGCGAGCAAAGCTTCTCAATTTCTGGGGTCTAGGCTTAATGGTCGGGTTGACTTCGAGCCGATGAACAGCGACCTCCTCCTTGATTCCCCTCATGTCCTCTACTCTCCATGCGAAGACATCACTGCTTTCTTTGAGTAGCTTGATAATTTTTGCTCGCTCCTCAGCTGATAACTGCTTTCCAATTTGAATTTTTTGATCGGGGTAAGAAGGGTTGGTGATTACTGACTCTAGCTCCTCCACGGCTTCTAGCTCTGGTCCATCTCTGAATTGTAGAGTCTCCACTATGATCTCCCTGACCTTTTGTCTTTCCTCAGCTCCCAAGTGTGGAGCCTCCTCAGCTATCATATCATCAAGCTTGTCTGCAACCTTGTTGGTAGGGGCCCCCGAGTTATTGTCTATCTGGAGGCATAGGTCACCTATGACGACTTGATCGACCATAACTACATCTGAATCGACCTCAGTGGTGTTAGAGTGACGTGTCGACTCAAGCATGACCTCGTCATTTGAGCGATAGGTCGACTCTACCACGTCGGTGATTGTTGACAGTCGGGTAGTTTTGGTGGCGGCGAGACGGCTTCAAGTAACCATCGGCGGTCTCAATCTCCGGCTCCCTTTTCTTTCTTTCTCTCGAGAACATGATCCGGATAAGCACGAGCCGTGCCTTGTACGCAACCCACTCCAGCAGGTGTGGGGAACTTTACTCGCCGTGAGGAATTGATGCTACCATTCCAAGAGCGACACGTCCAGGAATTCCAAGTATGGCGGCATAGTCACTATTTACATCAATTACGATAAATTGTACCTTCGAGACAATCTGAGGGGTCTTTGGCCTAGGTCGACGTCGAGCACTATCTCGGCCTTTAGCATCAACTCGGTGGTTGGTGAAGCCCTCCAACTGCCATCATATCTCTCCAACCGTTCATCATTAAGACCCATCTCCTTGAAAGTTTTGTAAAACAAAATATCCTTGCAGGCCCCCGTGTCGACTAAGAGTACGCTCGTCGTACATCCATCAATGAGACTGGGATGACGAGAACTTGCTCCCTAGCCACCATATTTGTTGCCAATTCGTGGGGGTAGAAGGCGATCGCCTCATCTCTTATTTCTCTCCTTGGAGGCACATGTGGGGCCTTATTAAGGCTGGAATATCTTGTGCTTGATGGCCGTGTTGCTTGCTTGTTCGGTGATGACCCCGAGGTTCGGTCTAGGTTTGCCTAGGTCCTTGTTGCCCACTGCTGGCTGCTCACCTCCCCGGCTTGAGGTCTCTTCACATAAGCTTCGAGTCTCCCTGGTCGACCATTCTCTGGATGATACGCTTTAATCCCAAGAAATCTTACGTGAGATGACCGGTGTCTTTGTGGTAGTCGCGGTACTTCCGTTGTCCCTTCTAAACTTGTTGCTGGATTCATTGGGAATTTGGAGGAGCTAGCTCGACAGCATTCAAAATCTCAGTTCGACTCACCGTGAGGGGAGTGAAAGCCTCGGGCACCTTCTCCGTTGCCCTGGTTCTGTTCTTTCCATTTTTATTGTTCCCCCCATTCTTGTTGGAGTCCTTTTTATCGTCAGCGACTTCAACCTTGGGGCTCTTACCGTTCTTCTTTTCTTTCCTTTCCTCGGCCGGAGCGACATTATACACCTTTTCAAACAACTCTGTCGAGTTGTGACCGTTCGGACTGTGAGCTCGTAGTCCATGTCTTCTCGAGGAAATACCACTTCGGAAGCAATTGATTACCTCCTGTCTCGTGAGGTCTTCCTCTATCTTATCAACCATCTCTTTGAACTTGGTGAAATAGCTCATCGAGCTTTCATTCTTACCACTGCACCAAGTTATTCGGATCGGTGACGGTTATCTTTCGAGCTCCTGCGGTCGAGAAGCGATCTAAGAATTTTGTTCTGAAGCATGCCCAAGTGGTGATACTACCAGCAGCCAAACCATTGAACCAAGTTAAGGCTGCCCCAGTAAGTGTGCTTAGGAGAGCTTTGCACATGTTGTCATCCTCATTGGCGACAAAACACATAGTGGCTTCCAGATGGGATATGTGGCTCCTGGCATTTGTCGACCAGTACTTCTCCGTAAGAGGCAACCCGAAAGTAGGAGGAGGTCGACTATCTCGATTTCTTTGGAAAAAGGTCGAAGAGCAAAGTCAATTCGTTCAACCTTTCCCCGTCTCTTTTTCTTCTCCTCCTCCCATTGCTCAAATTTCTTTTTCATCAACCATTCTCGGCATCGGGTCTCTCATCTCCCGGAGGGGGAGCAAGATTGGACCTCTCGGCCTTCACTTCGGGGGAGTCACCTGCCTACTCCTTCGTCCCCGTGAGAATTGGTCCTTTCGATCTTATTGGAGATCTATGTACATTACTTCTTTGAGGCGACTGCGCCTCTCGGCGGAGACGGCGACTGCGCCTGTGATCTCCATGTGGCGACTGCGCCTTTCCCCTCTCGCGGGCGACCTATGCCCATTTCTGTCTCTTTGAGACCACGATCTCTGTGTTACATTTGGGAAACATGTACATTTCTATTGGCATTAGCGAGTCCTCAAATCGATTGAGCCTCCTGCTCTCTGTTTACATTGAGGCTAGCTCTTAAATCATTACTCGGCACATGAACTATAGTGGGAGCTCGACGTACCATTCCGTCCTCGCCGTTCGTCCCACACCTTCATTTGGCCTAGCACTCTGGCACATTGCCCATTAGAAACCCGAGCGGGTGCCACTCTCTCGGGCGTATGTCGGCTGCTCACGCCTCCTCCATGGCTATTAAGTCATCCGAGAATGCGGGCTCGCTCCAAAGCATCATTTCTTTCTTGCTCATGGGATTAGTGGAGGGACTGCCCTGCTTCCCACATTAGCTCGCCCGGTTGTACGTTTTGGGTGAGGTGGAGCTCCTTGTCCTTCCATAGGACGCTTTTCTCTCCTTGCATCTGGCAATCCCCTGCCATCAGCCACGCTGTTAGAGCGTGTCGCCCTAGCATGATGTCGTTGAGGAGGGGGAGGAGGAGGCAAATCTGCATTTCCAACGTTTGCATTGTTGTTGTTGTTCACTTCATCGTGCCCAAGTGAAGCCTCGGATACGTGTCCTTCTGAAGTCACCATTGTTGCAGGTTTGATGGAGTTTTCGAAGTCAAGTCTAAAGCACTTTCCGTGATGGAACCAAACCGATGCAACAGGGAAATGTGCTTATCAATCTTCCTCCACGTGGCGGGACGATCACCGGCTTCTTGACCTGAAAACAGAACCCACGACTAGCCGGATGTGTCTCCGGCGAAGACGCTCGGGCGTGAGAGTAAGATCACAGTTGTATATAGCTCAAAATGTATTGAATAATGAACTCAGAATACAAAATGGCAGTTACCTTTCACCGTTTGGTAGTGATGAAGTATTTATAGGCAAGAGTGATGTATTTTTGGGGAGGCGACATGTCCTCCGAGATTATAGCGGCAGTTACTTGGACGTGGGAACATGTCTATAACGGTCCCTGATTTATAGGGATGTGGTTATGAAGATTGTTCAACCAAATAAGCCGGCAAGTGCTAAGTCGTCACTTGTTGATTTAGGTCGAGGTCGTCACTCGTGGAATGGTCGGCCTGACTGTCGGGTAGAGCATGGTTCGTACCCGAATTGTGATTTGGATCATGAGGTCGGACTAAGTTAGGTCGGGACCTGGTAGGTCGGACCATGGGCTTAGTCGACTGATACAAGAGATGGGCTTTGGGCCTTGTTCTGATTGGGTCAGCTTCATTGAGAATGTGATGGCCAAGGCTGCTTGTGATTGGGCTTTACTTGCTGGGCCCAACTCGGCACTTTTGGTATGTTCAGGACTTAAACAAGCACCAAGAGCTTGGTATGATACCCTATCTAGATATCTCCTTGGCAAAGGATTTACCAAGGGCCATATTGATAATACCTTGTTTATCAAAAAATATGGTGATGATCAGTTGCTCATCCAAGTCTATGTTGATGACATCATCTTTGGCTCATCAAATGAGGACTTGTGCACTGAATTTGGAGATATTATGAAGGATCAGTTTGAAATGAGCATGATTGGTGAGCTCACCTTCTTCTTAGGACTCCAAGTCAAACAAATGAAGGAAGGAATCTTCATCAACCAAGCCAAATACACAAGGGATATGATCAAGAAGTTTGACATGCAAACTGCTTCCCCTGCCAAAACACCCTTGTCAACCACAACCAAACTCCATGCTGATCTAGATGGTCAAAGTGTAAATCCAACACTTTACAGAAGCTACATTGGATCTCTTCTTTATGTAACAGCTTCAAGACCTGACATTATGTTTAGTGTATGTCTTTGTGCTAGATTTCAAGCTAATCCCAAGGAATCTCATCTCTCTGCTGTCAAGAGAATTCTAAGATATCTCAAAGGAACCCCTGATTTTGGCTTGTGGTATCCCACTGAATCCCCATTTTCTCTAATTGGATTCACTGATTCTGACTATGCTGGATGTAATCTAGATAGAAAATCCACAAGTGGTGGATGCCAGTTTATTGGCTCAAGAATCATTTCATGGTCAAGCAAAAAGCAAACCTCAGTAGCCACCTCAACAGCTGAGGCTGAGTACATTGCTGCAGGCTTGTGTTGTTCACAAATTCTCTATCTTAAAAGTCAACTTCAAGACTTTGGAATTGAATTATCCAACATTCCCATCTTCTGTGACAACTCAAGTACTATTGCCATGACAGAAAACCCTGTTCAACATTCAAAAACAAAGCATATTGAGGTTAGACACCATTTCATTAGGGATCATGTTGAAAAAGGGAATATCAACCTTGCAAAAGTTTGCACTGATGATAATGTCTCTGATATTCTCACAAAAGCCATGGATGAAAAGAGATTTGAGACATTAAGAGCCATGCTTGGTATGATAAATTTGCCAAAATAAAAAGTTGTTCTTCATAAATAAAAAGAGGATTACATACTGGGTAATGCTGCCACAATGTTGCCTGACAGCTATTCCCTAATAAACATTCCTGATAGCCATCCTCTGATAGCTATCTTTCCAAAACCCATGAAAAACAAGAACAACAACAAAAACATACAACAAAAACATTCAAAAACCCATAAAATCTTTCTCTCATCTTCATTCATCCAACAAAAACTTCCTCCAAACCATACAATCTTCTAAGCCTGCTCTCCTCTTCAAATCTTCATCTTAGCTGTCAGACATTCTTTGGAAATGTCACAGTCTCTCCAGATCCTCCTCCAGCACTCATTCCTTCATTCCTAGCCTCCTGAGTTAATTGCAAGGTCTGTTGATACCTTTGCAACCATATTGGGTGCCTCTCCAAGAAAGGATCAATGGAAGTGACTGAATATTGGAGAGAAGGACTTGCCCTTCTAGGCCACCACTCTTCAACTGCATCATATGGCTGAAGCAATCCATCCATTGGAGTCACAAAGCTAAAATCACCTGAAAAAGAACCATTCCTAGTGATTGCAAAAGGTTGACCAACACTTGACTCCACTCTCTCCACAGCAGGTACTCTTGCAGGACTGAAGCAACCTATAACCTGGTTGAATAGGTATGAGATTGTTGAAGAAGGAGATATATGCACTCCTGCAAAGTTATCTCCTCTCCCCTCCAACAAACCAACTCCTGGAGAAAGAGAATCTCTGCTCACAGGAGTATAAAGCTTATCTTGCTCAACCTTCTTCCTGACAGCTAAGCTTCTCTCCATAGCTGTCTGAGCCCTGTCCTGCTTTACCAACTCCCCCAATGTGTATACCCTTTCTACCTTACTCTTTCCCTTACTTGACTCTCCTTGATCAACTTTGATTGTCTTCCCAAAAAGCCTTATTCCCTCTCCCTCTTTACTGTCAACCTTTTCCCTGACAGCTACCTCCTTCATCTCTATGTCTTGATCAACCCTCACTCTCTTGTTCTTACCCTTTTCATTCACTCTCTCTGAACTTTCAACAATTTTGAAAGACTCTCTCTCTATCTCCATTTCATCACTCATCAAATCATCCTCACAATTTTTCCCAAAGATCAATTGTTTTGCTGTTTGAGCCATAATTTTTGGATTAAACTTTGAGGAAAATCTACCCATTTGTGTTTGTAAATCAATCTGAATTATTTTCCTCTAAAGTTGTCACTGTTTTATAGGCAATTTTCACCCAGCTATCTCAGACAGCCATCATCATTCATACTAGCTTAACTGTCAGAGTTTTCTTTCAATAGCTAGGTTAAAGAAACCTTTAAGTGATTTGATCGTGTTAATTGCTCACAATTGTCACTTCCTTCGTCATCTCTTCCCCTGCAAAACTCCTTGAAAAAGAGAATGTTTTTCTTGTGTTTTGTGGGAATTAATATCTCAACGTGGGGAAGGGTAAAGACCACTGTTCATATGAACAGTTACTAAACTTTGAAACCCCCAATGCCCATTAAAACCCACTTTCCACTCATTATTTGTCTCTCTCTCCTCTCGTAATTACTAAAATCCCTGTTCCATTAATTCTCAGTTTAAAATTTGTCTCCTTCCCTCTTCAATCCACCATCGTATCTCTTCAACCCTAATTTTTTTGTCATCAATGGCAGACCCAAAAGCAATGTACCCAGATGCTCATGGTTACTTCATCAAACCTAACTTCTATGATTCTGAAGTAGGAATTCTCATCAAAGAACTTCTTGAGGTAAACGAATTACTTGATTTTATGGGAGCCAAACCCCCAATTTATGAAGAACTGTGCAGAGAAATTTATTTGGTAGGAAGAAGGAACAATGAAAATAATTCAATAACTGCCACCATAGAAAATGTGGAGATAACTATCACTCAAGAAATGGTTAGTGATGTCTATGGAATCCCAAATAAAGAAGATGCTGTGAAAAATATATGGGATAGAGGGTCAGAGAGATTGAAGACAGTATATGAGAAATTTCTTGGTGTGAAAGTCACAGACTTCAAAGCTGTTCAAGACAAAGCAATGGTGAAAAACAAAGATGATATCTTCAAGTCAACTCTGATGGATGTGGTCAACAAAGCCATTGATGGCAAGCAATCCTCATTTGATCAAATGGGATCAAATGAGTGGAAGCAGATGCTGAGCCTAATGACCAAGGACACAAATTGGTGCATTGTTCTTCTTCACAATTTCCAACTTGCAGTCTCATCCTCTACTCTCAAATTCAAGAAGCAAGGTGGAAGGATGAACAACTTCAGATTCATGAGTGGAATTCTTGAAGTTCTAATTCCAAAGCTCAAACCTGCTCTATCCAAGAAGTGGCTGAAGACTGTGAAGCTATCTGAGACAAGGTGTTTCAATGAAAGAACATTTTCATTGAAACAAAAGAAAGGAATTGTTATGAAAGCTGGAGATATGAGCATGAAAAGTTTCAAAGAAGCACATGAAAAGCTGGAAGAGGAAACAAGGAAGAAGATTCAACACTGGAAGGAGTTGATAGCCTTGGCTACAAGTAGGAGAATAAAAAGAGGAGTGAAGACCAATGTCAAGAAAACTGGAGTGTTAAAGAAGACTTTGGTATCTCCTAGCAAGAAAGGCAAAAGCAAGGATGATCTGGTAGCTGACAGTGAAGGAACCATATCTGACAGCCATGCTAAGGATGTTGAAGAAAGAGATGTCATTGATAGCCATGGAGATGACTCTATGGAACAAACTCATGCTGATGATGCTGATGTAGATCCTCAAGAACTCCAGGCAGCTATCAAATTGTCAAAAACACAGCTTAAAGGAAAGGCACCTCTGACAGCTATCCCCACCAGGCAGACAGCTACCAGATCCAAGGTACAATCCTCTTTATCCATTCCTTCTGAAACTTTACCAAAGAGAAGAAAACTAGAAAAGAAAGCCCCCAAAGCCAAGAAAACCAAAATAACTACCCCTTCCATTTCCCCAAAATCCACTTCTGTTAGTCCTAGAGTGGACAAGTCATCCACACCCAGCTCTGGTCATCAGTCAGCCATTGAAGCCATTCTTAACCTTAAAGAACCATCACAGAAGCAACCTTTAAGGGGGAACATTGATGAGAATATCCCCTCTTCCCATCCTCAACAGTTAGCCAAAATCCTGAAGGCAATTGATGCTATTGAATTGGATGGAAACCCTGACACTGAAAAGGCTGTTCTTTTGTATCTTGATGATATTCTAAGTGAGGAAGAATCAGTAATGGCCCTAGATGAACTCAGACTTAGGTTAATGAAGAAAAGAAGTGGACCAGGAGAGTCATCTAGTAACCCCAAGGTGACAGCTATGGATGTTGATAGCCATACCTTCCCTTCCATTCCTGAGACTGAGCCTGTAAATGAACCTGCCTCATCTGTTGAAATTGAAAGGGGGAACCTTGATAATATTACTAAGGTCATTCAAAATCTCAAGAAGGTTGGAGTTGAGATTAATCCCACTCATGTCTCAAAAGGAGAATCAATTGTGAATGCTTGCAAAGGCCTTGTGCTTGATGGAACTCAAGAAAATGAGGAAGCTATGACAGCTATCCTTGAGAAAAGGTTGGCCAAGAGTGAAGTAAGGGCAGCCTTAAACCTCCTTAAATCTCAATTCAGCTCAAATACTCTCAATCAAAGTCTTGGCCAAACCTCTGAGTCAATCCCAACTGTTTCGATCCAAGCCTCTGCACCTTCCAAGCCAACTTCTCCAATCCCTGAAAATGAACCTTTTGAAGCCTCTCCTCATAGTCCAATTCTTGCTGGAGAAGGTCAAGATTTGTCTGATAGTGATCCCATCCTTTCCAGTCCTGACAGCCATCCAAGCACTTCCATTCCTCCCTCTCAAAATCAATCCTTTCTTCCCAAGAAAGAACCCTGGATGCTTAGCTGTGGCATTGATTTCTCTATTGCTTCCATCAAGACAGCAAGGCAAGGGTTAGCCCATGTGTCTCATTTTCCAGAAATTGCAAATCCCTTTACCTATCCAAAATCCTGGGAACTGTCAAGAAATGGGATGATTGTAGTGGCAAGAAACCTTGCAGGGTTAGTTTTCTTTGCCTATGAAGAATGGCAAGTGTCAAGAACCTCATCAACCTCCAACTTTGTTCACCAAATCCCATCATTCCCAAAGTTCATTACTCCCAATACTCTTCTTGATTGGGAAGTTCTTTTCAGCCAACTCATATCTCCATCACTCAATTCATGCCTGTATATGCCAAAGGGTCTAGTCTTCACCCTCTGCATTGACCTTGCAAAATCATTTTTCCTTTCTCTGTTTGAACAAAAGTATGCCCTCATGCTTTTGATAAGCAAAATAGTCAACATCTTCCCCCTAACCCTTAATCCAGGAATTGAGCCCTACCTTTCTCCCTTCATCACTGTTGATCCCATGAACTTCACCTCTTCTAATGAAAACTCTCACTTCATGAACTTGGTTTCTATTCCTGAGATCAAAGAATTCAGAGAATCCATTGCTGATAGTCAAAACAGAACCAGAACTGTTATTGATCTTTCCTCAGACTCTGACAGTGATGATGATGATGCTCCTTCTAGTCCAGATCCAGGCTCTCCAATAATTATTCCATCTCCTACATTTACCAACCCTCCTCAGCAATCCACTCATTCCTTTCCTGAAGCTCAAGTGTCAGTTCAATCACAGCCAGATCAATCCATTGGGCCCATGAAAAACAAGAGAACAAGGAACAAAAAGAAACATTTGTGGGGCACAATGAGAATCAGAAATGATCAGATGCCCCTTACAAGAGCTCAACTGAAATCAAAGGAAGATAAATTCTTCAAGTATGATGAGAGGATGTCATGGGAATGGAACAATGAGTTCTACTACAGTGGAGCCAGATATGAGAAGAGAACTAGAGGAAGAAAGAAATCTGATTACTTCAGCCAGGCAAGAAAGAGAGGAGTTCTATGATCAACTGGCTGATGATTGAAGTGTAGTTTTTATGAAACAATGTTTTTTTTGGTTTGTTAAAACAAGTTGTTTTGATTGGCTCAGTTTTTATAACTGTAATCTGTGAACCTTTTCTTGAGATTAAATTCATGTATTTCAATCTCACTTTGGTTATTTGTGCTTGCTATGAATCCTTGTTTTATTTCATCTATTATTATTTCTCTTATCAAATGTGAAAACATGTTCTAAAATAGATCTTCCTTTACCAAAAAGGGGGAAATTGTTAGGACCTAACTTTGATCAATGTCTTAGTTAGTTGGTTTTGATAAAGGAATATATATATAGAACAGGGTTTATATCAAAAGAGGAAGACTGTCAGTCATGATCCTTTTCTCTGACAGCTAAGTTCATGACTGACCAAATCAAACTTCATATTCATTCCTCAGTATATCTGACAGCTATGAGTTTGATAGTTATGATTCTATTGTATACAATGATTACATTCAATCAAAAACATGAATCATATTCACTCTCTAAGCCATCAAGATCATCAAAGTGCATCTCAGTCCTTATTAGAGAACATCTCTGATAGCTAAGCCTTGTATGATCTGACCTGACTTCATCCCTCTAATAGCCATCACTTTGTCTCAATCTCTGCTACCACAATCTGAACCAAAGAGGAACCTGGTTCTTCACAGCTGTCAAGTTCACCATTGAAGACCAATGAAGACCACTGAAGACCTTCTGGAAGCTCTCAGTTCAAGCCACAGCTCAAGCCAGCTCATGAATACCTGCAAGTGGACAAGTGGGGCAAAGACCAGTCAAGGCTCATTAATGTAGCTACAACAGTCATATTCCAACGGCTACAATGAAGGGTATAAATAGAGGAATTCATCCTCTACACAAATCACTGAAAAAATACTCTTTTTCACAGTCAAAAACCTCTCCCTTACACCCACACACACCTTCTGTAATCCACACACACACTCACCAATCCCTACCCTTTTAAACCCTGTTCCAAACCAAAACCCTCACCCTAAAACCTCTGCCTCACAACAAAACTCCCTAGTGTGTTAATTCACAAAATCCAAAACCCTAAGACTGTACTTTAGGTGTAGAATTAGTATTGTAATCACTCAAGACTGTACTTTGAGTGTGTTATTTGTTTTGTAAAATCTTGAGACTGTACTTCAAGTTGTAAAAACACTTAAGACTGTACTTTAAGTGTATCCCTAGTTGACTGTACTAATTAGGAAGAGGAAGTTCAAGGAACTTGCCTAAATCAATCATTTGTAATTTTTGTTGATTAAAGATTATAATAAAATTGATCTCACTTGTCAAGATTGACAGTGGGGGTGGATGTAGGAGGAGTGAACTCTGAACCACTTTAAATTCTCTGTGTTATTACATTTTTGCATTCACATTCACACACTTACATTACTTCTTTGTGTCTCTTGTCCTATCATTATTTCAAGTCTCTCTTATTCCGCTGCACAATTCAAACTATCATCTGACAGCTAAGCCAAACCATAGCTGTCTGATCATCTGCTTTTAAACAAAGGGCCTTTCAATTGTGGTAGCAGAGAATGAGACAGAGTGATGGCTATCAGAGGGAATGAAGTCATAGCTGTCAGATCATACTAAGGCTTAGCTATCAGAGATGTTCTCTAATAAGGACTGAGATGTACTTGATGATCTTGATAGCTAAGAGAGGGAATATGATTCATGTTATTGATTGAATGTAACCAATGTATAAGATAGAATCATAACTGTCAGACTCATAGCTGTCAGATAAACTGAAAGATGAATATAACAGATTTCCTCTTTTGATATAAACCCTGTTCTATATATATATTCCTTTATCAAAACCAACTAACTAAGACTTTGATCAAAGTTAGGTCCTAACAGTTTTATTATTATTTTCGGATTTATAATTAGACAAACAATAATTATATGTTTAGAAGTAGATTTAGGCGTTATTTTCATATTTTAGACTTCTATTATGTTACCATACATGTTAGGGTTAATTTCATACGTGTTTAACTTGTTTTATATGTCTTACAAGTCCTGTTAAACTAGGGTGATGTGTAATTCCGAATTTCACTGTTTGATTAATAGAATTTTGATATTGAGTGTGTCTCTTTATTTCCTAAAAGTGATTAAGTTCCATTTGAATGTCAATTTTCTAGTAATCGTTGGATCAATAGGTTATAAGTTATTGAAGACTGTTCTTCCTGTATTGTTGCGACAATCAACGTATTATTGTGTTTATCCCTTGCTTTCGCTGGTTGGTAATTAAAGCCTGAACCTTGACTTGTTTGGTTGAGGTATTTATTTTTCATTTTTCTTTCTATCCTTATATATTTATTTTTTTAAAAAAAAAGTTTGATCTCGCATGGCCTTTCTTCAAATTTTCAAGTTCAGATCTTGTTGTTAATTGGTCAAAATCGTTCATTTTTCTGCTTTTTCTTCGTTGCTCATTCGAAAGTTATTTTAAATTATTTTTTATTAGCTTAATGGAGTGATTGGTTGGAGGTTGCTACGAAGACTATAAAGTTTAAAGTCCGTCAAGGTTATAAAGGAAGATTTCAAGTATTCAAGATTTATCTCAATGAGAGGATCATTACGAATATTTTTTACGCGATAATCAAGTTTCGAATACAAACAGCTGCAAATTCGAGGAATTTTTCGAAGCTGGGGAGAATTATGGAGACAAGTATAGGGATAAGTTTAAGTCTAATTATAATTATTATTTGTTAGTTTTATTATTATTTTCAGATTTATATTTAGATAAGCAATAACTATAGGTTTAGAAGTAGATTTAGGCTTTATTTTGATGGTTTAGACTTCTACTATGTTACCATATCGTTTAAAGTTAATTATAGACGTGTTTGACTTGTTTTACAAGTCTTACAAGTCTAATAAAAATATGGTAATGTCTAATTCCAAATTTTAGTGTCTGATTAATAGGATTTTGATATTGAGCGTCTTTTGGATGGCAATTTCCTAGTAATCGTTGAATCAATAGGTTATTGAAGATTGTTATTCCGGTATTGTTGCGACAATCAATGTATTAATAGTATTATCTTTTTATTTGCTTCCGCTGCCTACATCACTATCCTACATTTTGGTTCAAAATTTTTTTTTTTAAAAAAAATCTACATTTCATGTTGAAATTGATACCCAACTCATAAAACCACCCATTTCAAGTATTGCATAGGTAAGGAGTAGAAAACACAAGAAAATTAAATAGAAAATACAAGAAAATACCTTATTAATTAGCTTTCCGGGAATGTCTTACAATTTTAAGGTTTGTTTCCTCCAAAGCTTGTTGCAAAAGAGAAGGATTGTGTTTGAGTGTGTCATTTTTAGTGTTTGAGAGATAGAATTTTAGAAGAATGTTTGTTACCCATTTAAAGGAGGAGAAGACCTCATTTTATAGGCTTAGGGGGGGGGAGAGAGAGGGAAAAGCAAATCAAGTCACTAGCCATTGCTGGGACTTAATGGGGAGAGGTTACAAAATAAAAAAAGTGAGAGATATTTGAAGGGAAATCAGCCGGATGAAACTCGCGCGAGTCCCCTAAGGGCCTGTGCAAATTCCAGACTCATGGCATTACTTACCCGAGTTTGGATGATAATAGAATGGCAGAAATGACCCAAAAATTAACTCTATTATTCAGTTTAGTCCCAAAACTAAAATAATCAGTCAGAAACTTGACAGAATTAGATATAAATTAACGAAAATCAATAGAAAAGATAAATGATAAAAACACCGTATGAAATCGTTTGTGAGAGATACAAGGTGGAGTGTCTACAGCTCATGGTTTGAAACCAAGTTGAG
This sequence comes from Adenophora triphylla var. japonica, assembly GCA_022495995.1. Classification (NCBI taxonomy): domain Eukaryota; kingdom Viridiplantae; phylum Streptophyta; class Magnoliopsida; order Asterales; family Campanulaceae; genus Adenophora; species Adenophora triphylla. The sequence continues at coordinate 691,743 of JAFEMH010000403.1, read as the reverse complement.
TGTGCGAAAGTTGAGATCTTATGGCACGAGCATAATGCTAACATGTCAGTATGTTCATCATTCCGCTGTGTGCGGGAGAGATGATAAAGTATTTTCACATCCTTGTGCATTTGTAGTGCTAAGTGAGATTCTGGCTTCACAGTGGCCCAATGATACTAAGAAAGTTCTTTCTGAAGGTTTTAAAATTTTTTTATTGACTAGAAAACAATATTTTAGCCTTTTTTAATCAGTGATTTTTTTTAGAAAAAGTTATAGAAAAAAAGATAGAAAAAAACTAAACAAATGAAAGTATATAGAAGAAAAGTCAAAAGAGGGACGGACTGCCCTATATTTATTTTTTATTTTTTCAAAAAATTTTTATTGACTAGAAAACAATATTTTAGCCTTTGTTAATCGGTGGTTTTTTTTAGAAAAAGTTAAAGAAAAAAAGATAGAAAAAAACTAAACAAATGAAAGTATATAGAAGAAAAGTCAAAAGAGGGACGGACTACCCTATATTTATTTTTTATTTTTTAAATTTTTTTTATTGACTAGAAAATAATATTTTAGCCTTTGTTAATCAGTGGTTTTTTTAGAAAAAGTTATAGAAAAAAAGATAGAAAAAAACTAAACAAATGAAAGTATATAGAAGAAAAGTCAAAAGAGGGACGGACTACCCTATATTTATTTTTTATTTTTTTAAAATTTTTTTATTGACTAGAAAATAATATTTTAGCCTTTTTTAATCAGTGGTTTTTTTTAGAAAAAGTTATAAAAAAAGATATAAACAAACTAAACAAATGAAAGTATATAGAAGAAAAGTCAAAAGAGGGACGGACTACCCTATATTTATTTTTTATTTTTAAAATTTTTTTTTATTGACTAGAAAACAATATTTTAGCCTTTGTTAATCAGTGGTTTTTTTTAGAAAAAGTTATACAAAAAAAGATAGAAAAAAACCTAAACAAATGAAAGTATATAGAAGAAAAGTCAAAAGAGGGACGGACTACCCTATATATATTTTTTATTTTTTTAAAATTTTTTTATTGACTAGAAAACAATATTTTAGCATTTGTTAATCAGTGGTTGTGTTTAGAAAAATTTATAGAAAAAAGATAGAAAAAAACTAAACAAATGAAAGTATATAGAAGAAAAGTCAAAAGAGGGACGGACTACCATATATTTATTTTTTATTTTTTAAAGTTTTTTTATTGACTAGAATACAATATTTTAGCCTTTGTTAATAAGTGTTTTTTTTAGAAAAAGTTATAGAAAAAAAGATAGAAAAAAACTAAACAAATGAAAGTATATAGAAGAAAAGTCAAAAGAGGGACGGACTACCCTATATTTATTTTTTATTTTTTAAAATTTTTTTATTGACTAGAAAACAATATTTTAGCCTTTGTTAATCGGTAGTTTTTTTTAGAAAAAGTTATAGAAAAAAGATAGAAAAAAACTAAACAAATGAAAGTATATAGAAGAAAAGTCAAAAGAGGGACGGACTACCCTATATTTATTTTTTATTTTTTTAAAATTTTTTATTGACTAGAAAACAATATTTTAGCCTTTGTTAATCGGTGGTTTTTTTTAGAAAAAGTTATAGAAAAAAGATAGAAAAAACTAAACAAATGAAAGTATATAGAAGAAAAGTCAAAAGAGGGACGGACTACCCTATATTTATTTTTTATTTTTTAAAAAAATTTTTATTGACTAGAAAACAATATTTTAGCCTTTGTTAATCAGTGGTTTTTTTTTAGAAAAAGTTATAGAAAAAAAGATAGAAAAAAACTAAACAAATGAAAGTATATAGAAGAAAAGTCAAATTTAGAGACGGATACTAAATATGTCTCTAAATTTTAGAGACAGATGTTGAATCTGTCACTAAATTAGAGACGGATTCAAAAATCTGTCTCTAAATTAGAGACGGGTTAAAATCTGTCTCTAAAGTTTAGAGACGGATTCTGAATCCGTCTCTAATTTAGAGACGGATTCTGAATCTGTCTCTATTTTAGAGACGGATACAAAACCCGTCTCTAAAATTTAGAGACGGAATCTGAATCCGTCTCTAAATCAGAGACGGAATCAGATTTCTTCTCTAAATTAGATACGGATTCGGATTTCGTCTCTATATTAGAGACGGATTCAGATTCCGTCTCTGAATTAGAAACGAATTCATATTCCGTCTCTGAATTAGAGACGAAATCTGAATCCGTCTCTAATTTAGAGACGAAATTCGAATCCGTCTCTGATTTTTGGTTCTGTCTCTAATCTGTCGCCAAATTAGCTACAGATTTCGTCCGTCTCTAAATTTCCGTCTCTAAATCCAGTTTTCCTTGTAGTGAATGGAATGGCTTGGAGGCATCGGGAGGCTTTGTTAGGGATGGGATCAGCATCGAGACATATCTTGACCTTGTCCAGCTAGGATTGGACTCTGAGGGGAGGCTTCAACAGATTCATTCTCAGGAATTGGAGAAATTGGCTTGGAAGGAGCAGAGGCATGGGTTGAAAAAGTTGGGATTGAAACAGATGAATGATCAAGACTTTGCTTGAGGAGATCAGAACAAAATTGGGATTTTAGGAGGTTTAAGGCTGCCCTGACTTCTCCCTTGGTCAACTTTTGCTCAAGAATAGATACAAGGTTGCCTCATTTTAGGGGTTCCATCAAACACAAGTCCCTTGCATGCATTTAGGATTGTTTCTCCCTTTAAGACAAGATTGGGATCAATTTCAACACCAACCTTTTTGAGACTTTGAATAACCTCAGTAGTCTTATCAGGATTCCCCCTATCAATTTCAACAGTTGGGGTAGGTTCATTCACAAGCTCGGTCTCAGGTATAGAAGGGATGGTTTGGATATCTACATCCATGTTGTCACCTTTGGATTCTTGGATGACTCTCTGGTCCACTTCTTTTCTTGATAAACCTAGACTGAGTTCATCTATGGCTATCACTGTCTCCTCTTTACTTAGAACATCATCAAGAAAAATGAGAGCAGCCTTTTCAGTATCAGGGTTCCCATCCAACTCAATAGCATCAATGGCTCTTAAGATTTTGGCTAACTGTTGAGGTTGGGTAGAGGGGATATTTTCATCAGTGTTCCCCCATAAAGGTAGCTTCTACGATTGTTCTTTGAGGTTAAGGATAGCTTCTATGGCTGGTGATGACTGAGCTAGGTGTGGATGACTTGTCCACTCTTGGACTGACAGTAGTGGATTTTGGAGAAAGGGGAGGGGTATTTATTTTGATTTTCTTGGCCTTGGGAGCTTTCTTTTCAGGTTTTCTTTTCTTTGGCAAGGATTTAGAAGGAATGGATAAGGAGGATTGTACCTTGGACCTGGTGGCTGTCTGCCTGGTAGGGATATTTGTCGAGAGGTTGTTTGCCTTTGTGCGAGTTTTGGATAAGTCAATGGTGCTGAAGCTCTTGAGGGTCTATGTTATCATCACCGGCATTATCTTGACCCATGGTGTCAACCCCATGTTGTCAACAGCACCCCTTTCTTCATTATCCTTATCATGGTACATCGAGAGAAGGTTCTTTCACTATCGGCTTCTTGAACATCCTTGTTTTTGCCTTTATTGCCATGAGATACCACAGTCTTTTTCAACAATCTGTCTTCTTCACATTGGATTGTACACCCCTCTTTATTCTCCTACTTGTAGCCAATGCTATCAAGTCCTTCCAGATGTTCAATCTTCTTTCTTGTTTCTTCTTGCAGTTTTTCTTGTGTTTCAATAAAACTCTGGTACTTACATCATCTCCACCTCTCATCGAGCTCCTTTCTTTTGTTTCAATGCAAAAGTTACGTCATTGAAACACTTTGTCTCTGATAGCTTCACGGTCTTGACCATTTCTTGTGTAGAGGAGGATTGAGCTTAGGAATTAGGACTTCAAGAATTCCTTTGATGAATGCGAAGTTGTTCATCTTTCCACCTTGCTTCTTGAATTTTAGAGTAGAGGTTGAGGTGCAATTTGGAAGTTGTGGAGAAGAACAATGCACCAGTTTGTGTCTTTGGTCATTAGGCTCAGCATTTGCTTCCATTCATTTGATCCCATTTGATCAAATGAAGATTGCTTGCCATCAATGGCTTTATTGACCACATCCATAAGAGTTGATTTGAAAATATCAGCTTTGTCCTTAACCATGGCCTTGTCTGTACACTCTTGAAGTCATGAACATTAACCCCAAAGAATTTCTCATATACGAGTCTTCAATCTATCGACCCTCTATCCCATATGTTTTTCACAGCATCTGCTTTGTTTGGAATCTCATAGACTTCACTGACCATTTCTTGAGTAATGGTTATCTCCACATTGTCTATGGTGGCAGTTATTGAATTGTTTTCCTTGTTCCTCTTTCCCACAAGGTAAATCTCTCTGCACAGTTCTTCATAAATTGGAGGTCTGGCTCCCATGAAATTAAGCAATTCATTGACCTCAAGAAGTTCTTTGATGATTATCCCTACTTCAGACTCATAGAAGCTAGGTTTAATGAAATAGCTTGTGAGCATACGGGTAACTTGCTTTTGATGCTGCCATTGATGGTTAAAAGAATTAGAGTTGAAGGAATACGATGGAGGATTAGTGAAGAAAAGAGATGAATTTTAAACAGAGGGTTAATGAAACAGGAGTTTTTGGTGATTACGAAAGGAGAGAGACAAATAATGAGTGGAGAGTGGGTTTTAAAGGGCATTGGGGGTTTCAAAGTTTAGTAACTGTTCATATGAACAGTGAATTTGCCCTTTCCCCACGTTGAGGCATTAACTTCCACAGAGCACAAGAAGAACATTCTCTTTTTCAAGAATTTTGCAGGTGAAGAGATGGCTAAGGAAGTGACAATTGTGAGCAATTAACACGATCAAATCACAAAAAAGTTGCTTTAACCTAGCTGTAAAAAAAACTTTGACAGTTAAGTCTAGTTTGAATGATGATGGTACATGCGAGATAGCTATGGGGAAACTTGCCTATAAAACAATGACAATTTCGGAGGAAACTTATTGATTGTTTTATAAACACAAATGGGTAGATTTTCCTCAAAGTTTAATCCCAAAAATATGGCTCAAACGGCAAAAGCAGTTGGTTTTGGAAAGAATTGTGAGGATGATTTGAGGGGGATGAAATGGAGATAGAGAGAGAGTCCTTCAATGTAGTTGAAAGTTCAGAGGGAGTGAGTGACAGAGGTAAGAACAAGAGAGTGAGAGTAGATCGGGACTATGGTGTCAAGGAGGTAGGCATCGGAGAGAAAATTGACGGTAGAGAGGGAGAGGGAATAAGGCTTTTGGAAAGACTATCAAGGTTGATCGGGGTGAGTCCGGTAAGGGAAAAAGTAAGGTAGAGAGGGTTTATACATTGGGGGAATTGGTTAAGCAAGATAGGGCTCGAACGGCTAAGGAGAGGGGCTTAGGCTGTCAAGAAGAAGGTTGAGCACGAGAAGGCTGTATACTCTGTGAGCGGATTCACTCTCTCCGGGGTTGGATTGTTGGAGGAGAGGAGATAACTTTGCGGGAGTGCATGTCTCTCCTTCTTCAACAATATCATACCTATTCAACCAGGTTATTGGTTGTTTTAGCCTGCCCGAGTTCAGTTTGTGGAGAGAGAAGAGTCAAGAGCTAGCCAACCACTTGTAGTTCTTTGGGAATGGATCTTATTCTGGAGATTTTAGCTTTGTGACACCAATGGAGGGTTTGCTTCAACCTTATGATGCAGTTGAAGAGTGGTGGCCAAGGAGAGCAAGTCCTTCTCTTCAATATTTAGTTACTTCAATTGATCCTTTCCTGGAGAGGCACCCAGTATGGTTGCAAAGGTATCATCAGACCTTGCAGTCTACACAAGAGGCAAGGTGTGAAGGAATGAGTCTTTGGAGGAGGATGCGGAGAAACGGTGACATTCCCTAAGAATGTCGGCGGCTAAGGTGAAGATTTGAAGAGGAGAGCTGGATGCGGAGATTGTTTGGTTTTAAGGAAGTTTTTGGTGAGTGAATGCGAGATGAAAGAGAGGGATTTCATGGTTTGTTTTATGTTTTTGTTTATGTTTTTGTTTTTCATGACTTTTGCATAGATAGCTATCGGTGGATAGCTATCGAAATGTTTTTGAGGAATAGGCATGCGGCTTCATTGTGACAGCATTGCCCTGAATTATGTAAGCCTCCTTTTTATTTATGAAGAACAACTCTTTATTTTGGCATATTTATCATTCCAAGCATAGCTCTTAACATCTCAAATCTCTTTTCATCCATTGCCTTAGTAAGAATATCAGAGACATTATCCTCAGTACAAACTTTTGCAAGGTTGATATTCCCTTTTTCAACATGGTCTTTGATGAAGTGATGTCTTACCTCAATATGCTTTGTTTTTGAGTGTTGGACAGGGTTTTCTGTCATGGTAATAGTACTTGAGTTGTCACAGAAGATGGGAATGTTGGATAATTCAATTCCAAAGTCTTGAAGTTGACTTTTAAGATAGAGAATTTGAGAACAACACAAGCTGCGGCAATATACTCGGCCTCGAGTTTGTTGAGGTGGCTGCGAGGTTTGCTTTTTGCTTGACCATGAAATAATTCTTGATCCAATAAGCTGGCATCCACCACTTGTGGATTTTCTATCTAGATTACATCCGGCATAGTCGAGTCGGTGAATCCAATTAGAGAGAATGGGGATTCGGTGGGATACCACAAGCCAAAATCGGGGTTCCTTTGAGATATCTCAAAATTCTTTTGGCAATGAGAGAGATGAGATTCCTTGGGATTTGCTTGAAATCTAGCACGAGAGACGGACACTAAACATAATGTCGAGGTCTTGAAGGCTGTTACATAAAGGAGAGATCCAATGTAACTACGTAAAGTGTTGGATTTACACTTTGACCATACGGATCGGCATGGAGTTTGGTTGTGGTTGACAAGGGGTTTTGGCGGGGAAGCGGTTTGCATGTCAAACTTCTTGATCATATCCCTTGTGTATGTAGCTTGGTTAATGAAGATTCCTTCCTTCATTTGCTTGACTTGAAGACCCAAGAAGAAAGTAAGCTCACCAATCATACTCATTTCAAAGCTGGTCTTTCATAATATCTCCAAATTCGGTGCACAAGTCCTCATTTAATGAACCAAAAATGATGTCATCAACATAGACTTGGATGAGCAGCGATCATCTCCATATTTCTTGATAAACAAAGTGTTATCAATATGGCCCTTGGTAAATCCTTTGCCAAGGAGATATCTAGATAGAGTATCATACCAAGCTCTTGGTGCTTGTTTAAGCCCATACAATGCTTTGTCCAATTTGTACACATGATCGGGAAACTTTGGGTGCTCAAAACCGGGGGTTGAGATACAAAAACCTTTTCATTTAAGACTCCATTCAGAAATGCACTCTTGACATCCATTTGAAATACTTTCATCTTCTTGAATGAAGCATAGGCAAGGAATAGCCTAATAGCTTCAAGTCTTGCAACAGTGCAAAAGTCTCATCATAGTCAATACCTTCTTCTTGTACGTATCCTTGAGCAACCGAGTCTAGCTTTGTTTCTTACTACAACACCTTCTTCATTCATCTTATTTCTAAAAACCCATCTTGTTCCAATGACAGTTTGGTTTCTTGGTTTAGGAACAAGTTGCCACACTTTGTTCCTTTCAAGCTGCTCTAATTCTTCTTCCATGGCTTCTATCCAGTCGGCATCTTGGAGTGCTTCATTTATTTTCTTTGGTTCCACTTGGGATATGAATGCACTCATGAGAAAAGGAATGTTATGCAGGCTGGAGTTTTATCAATTTGAAGGCTGATGTAAAGGTCTTTATTGGGTGGAATGATGTGAGTAATGGTGGATTCATCATTGGTTTTGGGAGGAGAAAGAGGATTATTGGATGGAGATGGAAGATGGCTAGTGGATGGATTACAAGAAGAATTTGGATGGCTGTCAGCTAAGGGTTGGCAATCAGCTAAGGGAGAAATTTGGGAGATGTCAGTCAAGGGATGACCATTCATTTGAGTATTCTCTTCCTCATCATTTCGATTGGTAGTGGGAGTGATTCTTTGTTGACTTGGTTGGCTGGATTGGTTGATGATGGGAGTGGGATTGGTCATGGGCATGCAGCACGGGATGGTGTCGAGATGAATTTCTTGGAACCATGTATGGAAGATTTGATGAATCTTGTTCATGATGGAGAACAGTTGAATCAAGAATGGGAGATGATTCAGGGAGATTATCTAGGTTTCCCAAACCTTCATCAAAATCACACAATTCAGTTACACTTTGATCATTGTTTTCATCAAAGTCAACATGAATTGATTCTTCCACAACAAGTCTTCTTTTGTTGTAAACTCTATAAGCTTTGCTTGTGTTAGAGTATCCAAGAAAGATTCCTTCATCACATTTGGAGTCAAATTTGTCCAAATTGTTTTTGCCATTATTGTGAATGAAGCATCTACTTCCAAAACTGTGAAAGTAGGAAATGGTAGGAACTTTGTCATTCCATAATTCATATGGAGTCTTCTTATGGAATTTGTTGATTAGTGTTTTATTTTGAACATACACAGCAGTAGTGGCTGACTTCACCCCAAAAATACTTTGGGAGATTGTGTTCTGACAGCATTGTTCTTGCTGCCTCACAGATTGTTCTGTTCTTCCTTTCAGCAACACCATTTTGTTGGGGTGTTCTTGGGGCTGAAAAATTGTGATCAATACCTTTTGAATCACAATACTCTTCTACTCATGTGTTCTCAAATTCTTTTCCATGATCAGATCTGATCTTGACAATGGATGTCCCTTTTTGATTTTGAATTTTATTGAACAGCTTTGTCAGACAGCTAAGGGTGTCACTTTTGGATTCAAGAAGAATGATCCAAGTGAATGCGGGTGTAGTCATCAACCACAACTAGGGAGTATCTCTTTCCTCCTAAAGATCTAGTCCTTATGGGCCCAAAGAGATCCATATGAAGTAGTTCAATAGGTCTTGAGGTGTCCAATCTGGTCTTGGGCTTGAATGAAGATCTCTTTTGCTTCCCACATTGGCATGCTTTGCAAAGTTTATCCTTCTTGAATGGGATCTTTGAAAGACCTCTGACTAGATTTGAATTTGCAAGCTTGGAGATGGTTTTATGGTTAAGGTGAGCCAATCTTTTGTGCCAAAGCCATGACATATCAGATTGACTAAATGATAGAAGGCAGTGAGCATTTGAGGATTCCACTATCTCTAAGTTTAAACAATAGAGATTTCCTTTTCTTGATCCAATCAGAATGACTTTATTGCTTTTATCTTTAACAGTACATTTATCCTTGGTGCAAACAACATGAAATCTCTTATCACAGATTTGACTGATGCTGATCAAATTGTGTTTGAGACCCTCTACATAAGACACATTTGTAAAAATGATATCTTTTGTAATAAGATTTCTGATCCTTTGACCTTAGCTTGGGTATTGTCACCAAAGGTTACATTTGGACCATTTTTAGGGGTATATTGTTGCAACCAGTCTTTATTGAAGGTCATATATCTACTACAACTACTATCTAAATACCGAGTCCTTTCCTAGGTACTGCAAAAGCAGAAAGTAAATTTTATGGTACCCCTTTTTATTCTTTTGGGTCCAAAGGATTAGTTTTCTTTGGAACCCTAGCTTTGTTCATTGATCCATTTTTGAAGAAGCTGGTTTAGGGTATGGTAATATGACATGATTTGCATCATGTAAGGTGTAAGGACAGTGGATTGGGATGGATTGAAGAAGTGGTTTGGGTTGTTGTATTGGGGTTGAGCGAAAGTTATTTGAATAGGATGATGCGGGAGAGTCATTTTGACTTGCATGACTTCTTTCATTTGAGTATTGCCATTGAGGTTTTTGTTGTTTGGTGTATCTATGTTTGTTATAGAATCTTTGTTGCCTTGGAGTTCTTTGTTGATTGGAAGGTTTTGGTTGTGCATCGGGCCTTGGTTGTCTGTCAAGCCTTGGTGTCTGTCAAGCCTTGGGCATGCAGTAGGACTTGGTGACTAGCACATTTTGCGGTTTGACTTCTTCTGTATATTGGCCCCTTTTTGAACCCAAATATACTTGCTTCCTTGAATTTTACTTGGTCCTTCCTTTGGTGACTAGGACCAATCAAGATTTCCTTTGATTTCCCTTTGGTTTGAACAGGATAGGTTTGAACTTGATAGGCCCGAGCTTAGATTTTCTAGAACCATTTTTTCAATGGCCTTTTCACCGGTGGGAGGAGTGTACACCTTTTGTGTATGATCATCGGCACCAATCCTGTTTTGTCCTTTGGGGACGTCTTTGGGTGTAGGTGAAAAGGGATAATGCTTTGCTTGACATGTTTCATGAATCTATTTTCTTTTCAAGAGCCTCATTTTCTTTTTCAAGAATTGTGAGTCTTTGACGGTTTTCTTGAGTCTTGGATGCCTCATTTGTCGAGATCCATGTTTTGTTTTTCAAGCATGAAGCATTGATCTCTTAGCCCTTGACGAGGCTTTCTCAAGCTCGAAATTGGTTTTGTGAGGGTGTCAATGGTTGAGGTTTGGGAAAGGTTCTCATTGACCGGTGAAGCAAAGCTAGTTTTTGTTTTTGGTTTGAATTAAAAAGAGTGCAAACTAATTGTTTGAAACCATCAATATTTAAAAGTTAAAATCATGTACCTCTTTCGGTTCATCTGCGGCAAGTGCTTCCATTTCTTCCTCGTAGTGCGATTCTTCCTCATTGTCGATTCTTCCTCATCTTGACTATAAGGCATAGCATGGCCTCTTCTCCTTCATTGTCGGAATCATCACTTGACACATACTCTTCATCACTGAACTTTGATGAATCGGCAATCATAACTTGCTCCTTGTTTTTGTCATTTTTATTTTTGGAACAATTGAAGCGGTTGCACACAGGCTGTGAATGATCTCTTTTGAGTAAGTCAATTTCTTAGGCATACGATTGTCCCTAGTCTTCCTTGGTTCGGGACAATCGGATGAGTAATGTCCTTGCTTTCCACAGTTGAAGCAATCAATTGTCTTCTTGTAGGCTGTCTTGTTGAGAATTAGATGTGGAAGGGTTGTATTTTTGTCAAAAGATTTCTTTTGAAATTTCATGGCATTTCGACGGCCATGGATATGAGACTTGGAATGTCTTCTTGACAGATCTGTTCTTGACGAGGTTTGGAGTGATGTTTATCTTTTGAAGGGCATTGTTGACAATGGTCTCAATGTCTTGGTGAGTGATTGGTTTGTGGACGGTTTCTTGGCGATTAAGGCTAAAGTTTGTGAAATGGTAGGAGCTGGTTGAATTTTATCATACCTTCAGTTCATAAGCTTCAAGCTTTCCAAAATCTTGTTCAAGCTGTCATTGTGCTCCATTCGAGATCCTTCTACGATAGGTAATGCTACCTTTTCATATTCTTGTGGGAGATTAGAATATATCTTGAGGCGAGAGATCTTGTTGCTCAAAGGTTTTTCCATGGTCGGCAATAGATCTAACAAGGTTTTCAAACCTTGGTTGAGCGGCACTCACTTTTTCTCCAGGATAGAACTTGAAGTTGTCTAATTGCCTAAGCAAGTTATACAAATTTTGTGTCACGACCTTTGGTGTGTTTAGTGAACTTAGTTTGAATGAGAGTCCATGCGATCGGCATTTGGTTCCTTAGCAATTTCTTGTGCTAGTGAGTCATTTACACTCTTTTGAAGAATGTTTTTGACTTTTAAGTTTGCCTTGATTAATTGCTTTTGATTCAGAACCATGTTTACGGGGATTTGATCTTACTAGGGCCTCCATCAATACAAATTTGAGTTGGGTAGGACACTTCATTCTCTAGAACATACCGAGTTCCATATCTTGTTTGCATCAAGGTATGTTTTTATTTTTGATGCATAGATCTCAAAAGATCCACAGTCATCAATGTGTGGGATGTCTTTCTCATTATTTCTCCTTGGTTGAGGCATGGTGGGTTTGAAGAGGATCCTTCACAAGTTGTTAGACTTCTGAATGTGAAAACCGGCTACGATACCAATTGAAAGGCCCTTGATTGATATGCGAGATGATCGAGACGGCTATGGTTTTGACTTAGGCATCGGATATTAGTTGAATTGTGCGGCGGAATAATTGAAGCTTGAAATAATGATAGGACAAAGAACACAATAAAATAATGCAAGTGTGTGAATGTGTTTGCGAAATGTAATAACACGGGGAATTTAAAGTGGTTCGAGTTCACTCCTCCTACATCCACCCCCATTTGTCAATCTTGACAAGTGAGATCAATTTTATTATAATCTTAATCAACAAGAATTACAAATGATTGATAAGGCAAGTTCCTTGAACTTCCTCTTCCTAATTAGTACGATCAACTAGGGATACACTTAAAGTACGGTCTTAAGTGCTTTTACAACTTGAAGTACAGTCTCAAGATTTTACAAAAACAACTAATACACTCAAGAAACAGTCTTGAGTGTTTACAAATTATTTCTACACCTAAAGTACGAGTCTTAGGATTTGGAATTTGTGAATTAACACACTAGGGTTGTTTGTTGTTGAAACGGGGTTTTGAGTGAAGGTTTTTGGTTTGGAAAAGTGTTTGAAGGGTAGGGATTGGTGTGTAGGGATTTGTGTGTAGGGGTGTAGGGGAGAGGTTTATGGTTTGTGAAAAAGAGTATTTTTCAAGAGTGTTTTGTGTAGAGGATGAACTCCTCTATTTATACCCTTCAATGTAGCCGTTGGAATATGGTATTGCGGCTACATTAATGAGCCTTGGTGGTCTTTGCCCCACTTGTCCACTTGCGGGTCTTCATGAGGTGGCATGGTGAGAGCTTCCGAGAAGGTCTTCGAGTGGTCTTCATTGGTCTTCAATGGTGAACTTGGCGATTGTGAAGATCCGGGTTCCACCTTGGTTGAGATTGTGGTAGCGAGAGAATGAGACGAGTGATGGCTATCGAGAGGGAATGAAGTCATATTGTCGAGATCATACTAAGGCTTAGCTATCGAGAGATGTTCTCTAATAAGGGCTGAGATGTACTTGATGATCTTGATAGCTAAGAGAGGGAATATGATTCATGTTATTGATTGAATGTAACCAATGTATAAGATAGAATCATAAGCTGTCGGACTCATAGGTCGAGATAAGGCGAAAGATGAATATAACAGAATTTCCTCTTTTGATATAAACCATTCTATATATATATTCCTTTATCAAAACCAACTAACTAAGACTTTGATCAAAGTTAGGTCCTAACAGTTTTATTATTATTTTCGGATTTATAATTAGACAAACAATAATTATATGTTTAGAAGTAGATTTAGGCGTTATTTTCATATTTTAGACTTCTATTATGTTACCATACATGTTAGGGTTAATTTCATACGTGTTTAACTTGTTTTATATGTCTTACAAGTCTGTTAAACTAGGGTGATGTGTAATTCCGAATTTCACTGTTTGATTAATAGAATTTTGATATTGAGTGTGTCTCTTTATTTCCTAAAAGTGATTAAGTTCCATTTGAATGTCAATTTTCTAGTAATCGTTGGATCAATAGGTTATAAGTTATTGAAGACTGTTCTTCTGTATTGTTGCGACAATCAACGTATTATTGTGTTTATCCCTTGCTTTATTTGGTTGGTAATTAAAGCCTGAACCTTGACTTGTTTGGTTGAGGTATTTATTTTCATTTTCTTTCTATCCTTATATATTTATTTTTTTTTAAAAAAGTTTGATCTCGCATGGCCTTTCTTCAAATTTTCAAGTTCGAGATCTTGTTGTTAATTGGTCAAAATCGTTCATTTTTACGCTTTTTCTTCGTTGCTCATTCGAAAGTTATTTTAAATTATTTTGTATTAGCTTAATGGAGTGATTGGTTGGAGGTTGCTACGAAGACTATAAAGTTTAAAGTCCGTCAAGGTTATAAAGGAAGATTTCAAGTATTCAAGATTTATCTCAATGAGAGGATCATTACGAATATTTTTTACGCGATAATCAAGTTTCGAATACAAGCATTTGCAAATTCGAGGAATTTTTCGAAGCTGGGGAGAATTATGGAGACAAGTATAGGGATAAGTTTAAGTCTAATTATAATTATTATTTGTTAGTTTTATTATTATTTTCAGATTTATATTTAGATAAGCAATAACTATAGGTTTAGAAGTAGATTTAGGCTTTATTTTGATGGTTTAGACTTCTACTATGTTACCATATCGTTTAAAGTTAATTATAGACGTGTTTGACTTGTTTTACAAGTCTTACAAGTCTAATAAAAATATGGTAATGTCTAATTCCAAATTTTAGTGTATGATTAATAGGATTTTGATATTGAGCGTCTTTTGGATGGCAATTTCCTAGTAATCGTTGAATCAATAGGTTATTGAAGATTGTTATTCCGGTATTGTTGCGACAATCAATGTATTAATAGTATTATCTTTTTATTTGCTTCCGCTGCCTACATCACTATCCTACATTTTGGTTCAAAAAAATTAAAAAAAAAAAATCTACATTTCATGTTGAAATTGATACCCAACTCATAAAACCACCCATTTCAAGTATTGCATAGGTAAGGAGTAGAAAACACAAGAAAATTAAATAGAAAATACAAGAAAATACCTTATTAATTAGCTTTCCGGGAATGTCTTACAATTTTAAGGTTTGTTTCCTCCAAAGCTTGTTGCAAAAGAGAAGGATTGTGTTTGAGTGTGTCTGTTTTAGTGTTTGAGAGATAGAATTTTAGAAGAATGTTTGTTACCCATTTAAAGGAGGAGAAGACCTCATTTTATAGGCTTAGGGGGGGGGGGAGAGAGAGGGAAAAGCAAATCAAGTCACTAGCCATTGCTGGGACTTAATGGGGAGAGGTTACAAAATAAAAAAAGTGAGAGATATTTGAAGGGAAATCAGCCGGATGAAACTCGCGCGAGTCCCCTAAGGGCCTGTGGGCCTGTGCAAATTCCAGACTCATGGCATTACTTACCCGAGTTTGGATGATAATAGAATGGCAGAAATGACCCAAAAATTAACTCTATTATTCAGTTTAGTCCCAAAACTAAAATAATCAGTCAGAAACTTGACAGAATTAGATATAAATTAACGAAAATCAATAGAAAAGATAAATGATAAAAACACCGTATGAAATCGTTTGTGAGAGATACAAGGTGGAGTGTCTACAGCTCATGGTTTGAAACCAAGTTGAGTGTGCGAGGCTGTTGAGATCTTATGGCACGAGCATAATGCTAACATGTCAGTATGTTCATCATTCCGCTGTGTGCGGGAGAGATGATAAAGTATTTTCACATCCTTGTGCATTTGTAGTGCTAAGTGAGATTCTGGCTTCACAGTGGCCCAATGATACTAAGAAAGTTCTTTCTGAAGGTTTTGAGGTTTTGCAGGTGACATGGTTATATTTTCGTTCCGATTGTAATTACTAAGAATGGGGGATAAACTAATTTAAAAGCAAGGGTATGACATGCAGCACATTGGTATTACAAAAGATAACAAAATTAGGATATATTCAATCAAGTAAAGATTTCACATTGAGTCGTTCATGAATCATATGACACCGAACATTGAAGTTAGAAAGTGAAATCTTTGGAGAGTAGGATCTCAAGGATAAATGTGAATACTCAACTGATTAGGATTCTAGATGGTCACGAATTTGTATTAGAATAGGAGACTTTGAGCTCATTTGGTCGCCGGGGACGTTTAACGATCTCACTAAGTCCCTGAGCCCCCGAGCTCGTGGTCGGGAATGGCCTGTTTTGGGTTAACCCAAGTAATGGTTGGGTTATTTCGTTCAAGTATAACTAGCTTATAATAAAATCCAAAGTTGACAACATTTACTACTTTAACGTGAAAACCTCCATCTCTTTCATCTTGCTTGATTTTATTCCCAAATCTCTGCCTAGTGGATTTTCGATCTAGAAAGGATGGGCATAATGACCCCATTACAACCGATTTTCTCTTTATTTCAAGATTATAATAATCTAAATAGAGAAGCTTTTATTAAATTCTAGCTTTTATAGTAAAATAATTTCCCTAGAATTGTTTATTTGGTACTTTGTTAATGTCTAGATTTATATTCATGATTCTTGTAATCTACTTGATAATATTTGGTAACATACTAGTTAAGTTACTATCTGAGATGAGATATGGTTCAAATGATCTATGTATTTGTTAGTACATCATTCAGACTCACGGGTTAATAGCATGTATAAATTAGAGTAGAACAACTACTTCCATCCAAGTAACAGTTACTTACGCCATGAGAAATTTCTTTCTATTCCTAATTATATTTGAGATATGTCTTTTTATTACCACAATACACGCGGGGGACAGTTGGCTTGTTCAAATCTGGGATAACCTTCCTGACAACACACTCCCACAATATATGCGATGTCAAGATAAAAGTGCTGATTCAGGATATATCAACATCACTGTCGGAAAATATTATAATTGGCATTTCGCCCATTTTCCTTTCCAGAAACGTTTATTTTGGTGTCATTTTTATTGGGGTTCAAAAGATAAAGTTTTTGATGTTTTTAATGAAGATTGGGCAGATTATTGTGTAGCTAAAGGTATGAAAACACTATACAATAATTGCGTGTGGCAAATCCATGCGAGTGGCTTTTATTTTTTAAAGTATACAAATACTGGAAATATATGGGAGAAGAGGCATGACTGGTGATAAATATTTGGTATACGTGTGATTCTGTCTCTATATGGACTAGTGGAGAGCTTGGCTATCATGTCATTAGCATTTCTTTCATATAAACACAGAAGGAATTGTTTCTCAATGTTGTGATTTTCTATAATGTTTTGCATAAATTTAAAACAATATAGTAATGACAAATGATTATCTCATGTATGTTGATGATCATCTTCTCAACATGCAATCCCATCAGCTTATCATTTTTCCCTGTCATTCATCAACTTTTTCAACTCTCTATCGATCATTGCTTTCTCAAACTAACCCAACAATCCCATGCTCTTATCTCTTAGGTCAATCCGTTCAGTTTGATAAAGCTTTAAGTTTCATCAAGACCATTTCTATAGTACCTGGCCCTAGTGTTTGGGGGCTCTTGTCAATGCTTCTAAGCTGAGATGCTCGATTTTGCTTATAACTTCCTTGTTAGGGCAGAGCTACAAGTTGCTCAATGAGCTCATCTAGGCAATGAATGAAGAAGAATATTCTCATGAAGCTGTATTTTGAGATACATATTCGAACAAGGAAAGGAACATGGTTCGTTAAGCAATAAACAATGTTTGTCAAATATCGCTGAATCTTTTTCTTTTCAAACATAAACAACAAAGACATATCCTTGGAATAATGGAAGATATGAACAAAAACTATTAAAAGAACGTCAAGTTAAATTGTTGCGAAAAAATAATTTATTGTAACTCCCTTGACCTGCTTGCCTGGAAATCACTTCATGCTAAGCATATAAAAGTTGAGTTTGTTTCAGACAATGTTTTTGTTATTTTCTTGATCATGTACAAGAAGAAGGATTGATCCTTACAAGTTTACGATTTCTAGTAGTCATCCTCTGGTTTGGAAGAATTTATGGAGATAGGATTATGGAAGGGAGCTTCATCATTATGTTGTAAGAATCAAGAAGTTTAACATCGGTGTTGGTACAGATTGTTAGGACCTAACTATGTAGATACATAGTTATATATGGTTTTGACAAAGAAACATATTCAATGTTATCTGACAGCCAAGATACACTCAATGGACATTGGAAAGCCAAGACTTAACCTGCTTTGATAA
Organism: Adenophora triphylla var. japonica; assembly: GCA_022495995.1. Classification (NCBI taxonomy): domain Eukaryota; kingdom Viridiplantae; phylum Streptophyta; class Magnoliopsida; order Asterales; family Campanulaceae; genus Adenophora; species Adenophora triphylla. Next base: position 674,069 of record JAFEMH010000403.1, on the reverse strand, counting down.
ACCAAACTGACAGCAATGATCAATAAAGACCAATCAATAAATCAATTGTGTTTCATTACAAAAGAGATCATTACATGTCATCTTCCTCAATCCTTGACTCCTACTCATCTAGATCAACTAGCTAAACTTGACAACTAAGAATTTCAACGGCGAGAGGTCTCATCCCTCGACGGCTATGATCTTCAAAACCAACGAAATGTTTTATCTATGTGATGACTCGGATGTGCTTCACTCAAACAACTCTCAACAAACATTGCCAAGTCATTTCCATGAAGATCCTCTGCAAAGGTTGCAAATTTCAGCCTTTTCTCATCCAGTCAACAAGGCCCTAAATGCAAACACTATTTCACCCAAATTCATTTACTGCCTTGTCCCCTCCAACGGCTATATTCCAGCTTATAAAAGGAAGCCTCCTTGGCTGAAACTACTGCCCTTTATCCCACAACTTTTGCAACCTTTCTCACACCCTTACAAACACGTAAACACTGCAAACAAACATCAAACAACTTGAGACACTTGAGGCTTGCACTTCAAGTGTATAAACAAATCTTGTAAACCACTTAAGGCTGTAATTTAAGTGTGTATTTTGTATTTGCTTAGTAACAAGCAAATCCCTAATTATTTGTACTAATTAGGAAGAGAAAGTTCAAGGAACTTGCACGATCAATCTTATAACTCTTAAAGGAAACTAGAGTATAGTGGATTGAGCTCACTTGACAGGATTGATAGTGAGAGTGGATGTAGGAGGAGTAAACTGTGAACCACTTAAAACCCTTGTGTCATTTGGTATTATCACACACAAACACACACACACCCTCACACACTCACTAATCACTTTGTCTTTACATTATTTCACACTATTTATATTCCATTGCACATTACATTCTTGTTATTTAATCGGTTAATAGCGACGGCTAAGAATTCGACAAAGCTTAAGCTGTACGATTATCTATTTGTTGATTAAGCAAACGGGACCTTTAACGGAGATGTTCAAATAATTATAATAATATACGATAGTTACAAAGGCCATCCGATGGAGATGAGTATAGGGATTAGTTTAAGTTTAATTATAATTTTAATTGTTAGTTTTATTATTATTTTCGGATTTATAATTAGACAAACAATAATTATATGTTTAGAAGTAGATTTAGGCGTTATTTTCATATTTTAGACTTCTATTATGTTACCATACATGTTAGGGTTAATTTCATACGTGTTTAACTTGTTTTATATGTCTTACAAGTCTGTTAAACTAGGGTGATGTGTAATTCCGAATTTCACTGTTTGATTAATAGAATTTTGATATTGAGTGTGTCTCTTTATTTCCTAAAAGTGATTAAGTTCCATTTGAATGTCAATTTTCTAGTAATCGTTGGATCAATAGGTTATAAGTTATTGAAAATTGTTCTTCTGTATTGTTGCGACAATCAACGTATTATTGTGTTTATCCCTTGCTTTCGCTGGTTGGTAATCAAAGCACGAACCTTGACTTGTTTTGTTGTGGTATTTATCTTTCATTTTTCTTTCTATCCTTATATATTTATTTTTTTAAAAAGTTTGATCTCGCATGGCCTTTCTTCAAATTTTCAAGTTCGAGATCTTGTTGTTAATTGGTCAAAATCGTTCATTCTTACATACCTTCGTTGCTCATTCAAAAGTTATTTTAAATTATTTTGTATTAGCTTAATGGAGTGATTGGATGGAGGTTTCTACGAAGACTATAAAGTTTAAAGTCCGTCAAGGTTATAAAGGAAGATTTCAAGTATTCAAGATTTATCTCAACGAGAGGATCATTACGAATATTTTTTACGCGATAATCAAGTTTCGAATACGAACATTTGCAAATTCGAGGAATTTTGAAGGGGAGAATTATGGAGACAAGTATAGGGATAAGTTTAAGTCTAATTATAATTATTATTTGTTAGTTTTATAATTATTTTCAGATTTATATTTAGATAAGCAATAACTATAGGTTTAGAAGTAGATTTAGGCTTTATTTTGATGGTTTAGACTTCTACTATGTTACCATATTATTTAAAGTTAATTATAGACGTGTTTGACTTGTTTTACAAGTCTTGCAAGTCTACTAAAAATATGGTAATGTCTAATTCCAAATTTTAGTGTCTGATTAATAGGATTTTGATATTGAGCGTCTTTTGGATGGCAATTTCCTAGTAATCGTTGAATCAATAGGTTATTGAAGATTGTTATTCCGGTATTGTTGCGACAATCAACGTATTTGAACATACCAAAAGTGTCGAATTGGACCAAACGGTAAACAAGTAAAGCCCAATCTCAGATAGCGTTGGCACCCACATTCTCAATGAAACTAATCCAATCAGAACAAGGCCCAAGGCCCATCTCACGCATCAGTCGACTAAGCCCATGGTCCGACTTACAAGTCCCGACCTAACTTAGTCCGACCTCATGATCCATGCTACTATTCGGGTACGAACCATGCTCTACCCGACAGTCAGGTCGACCATTCCACGAGTGGCGACCTCGACCTAAATCAGCAAATGACGACCTGACACTTGCCGGCTTATTTGGTCAATCAATGCTCACAACTACATCCCTACAAATCAGGGACCGTTATAGACACGTGCCCATGACCAAGTAACCGCCGCTATAATCTCGGAGGACATGCCGCCTCCCCAAAAATACATCACTCTTGCCTATAAATACTTCATCACTACCACACGGTAAAAGGTAACTGCCATTTTGTTATCGAATTCATTATTCTATACATTTTTGAGCTATATACAAGCTGTGATCTTACTCTCACGCCCGGCGTCTTCGCCGGAGACACATCCGGCTAGTCGTGGGTTACGTTTTCGAGTCGAGCCGAGGTGATCGGTCTGCCACGTGGAGGAAGATTGATAAGCACAATTCTGCGGCATCGGTTTGGTTCCATTGCCGGGAAACGTGCTTTAGACTTGACTTCGAAAACTTCATCAACTCGCAACAATGGTGACTTGAGGAAGGACATGTGTCCGAGGCTTCACTTGGACACGATGAAGTGAACAACAACAACAATACCAACGTTGGAAATGCAGATTTGCCTCCTCCTCCTCCTCCTCAACGACATCATGCTAGGGCGACACGCTCTAACGGCGTGGGCGATGGCGAGGATTGCCGGATGCAAGGAGAGAAAAGCGTCCTATGGAAGGACAAGGAGCTCCACCTCACCCAAGCGTATAGCTGGGCGAGGCTAATGTGGGAAGCCGGGGCGAGTCCCTCCACTAATCCCATGAGCAAGAAAGAAATGATCTTTGGAGCGAGCCCCGGATTACAGGCGACTTAATAGCCATGGAGGAGCGAAACAGGGCCGACATACGCTGCGAGAGAGTGGCACCCGCTCGGGTTTCTAATGGGCAACAGGAGCCGGGGGAGTGCTAGGCCAAATGAAGGTGTGGGACGAACGGCGAGGACGAGAATGGTACGTCGAGCTCCCACTATAGTTCATGTGCCGAGTAATGATTTAAGAGCTAGCCTCAGCGAAACAGAGAAGCGGAGGCTCAATCTCGATTTGAGGACTCGGTTAACGGCCAATAGAAACAGACATGTTTCCCGGCCCAGAGAACACGAGAGATCGGGATCTCAAAGAGACGAGAAATGGGCATAGGTCACTGTGAGAGGGGAAAGGTGCAGGTCGCCACATGGAGATCACGAGGCGCAGGTCGCCGTCTGGCCCGAGAGGCGCAGGTCGCCTCAAAGAAGTAACAGACATAGATCTCCAATAAGATCGAAAGGACCAATTCTCACAGGGACGGAAGGAGTAGGCGGGTGACTCCCAGAAGTGAAGGCCGGAGGTCCAATCTTGCTCCCCCTCCGGGAGATGAGAGACCCGATGCTAGAGAATGGTTTGATGATGAAAAGAAATTTGAGCAATGGGAGGAGGAGAAGAAAAAGAGACGGGAAAGGTTGAACGAATTGACTTTGCTCTTCGACCTTTTTCCAAAGAAATCGAGATAGTCGACCTCCTCCTACTTTCGGGTTGCCTCTTACGGAGAAGTACTGCGGGTCGACAAATGCCAAGAGCCACATATCCCATCTGGAAGCCACTATGTGTTTTGTCGCCAATGAGGATGACAACATGTGCAAAGCCCTCCTAAGCACACTTCTTGGGGCGGCCTTAACTTGGTTCAATGGTTTGAGCTGGTAGTATCACCACTTGGGCATGCTTGAGAACGAAATTCTTAGATCGCTTCTCATTGCGGGGAGCTCGAAAGATAACCGTCAGCGATTTGAATAACTTGGTGCGGGGTAAGAATGAAAGCTCGATGAGCTATTTCACCAAGTTCAAAGAGATGGTTGATAAGATAGAGGAAGACCTCACGAGACAGAGAGGTAATAAATTGCTTCCGAAGTGGTATTTCCTCGAAGACATGGACTACGAGCTCACGGTCCGAACGGTCACAACTCGACGGGAGTTGTTTGAGAAGGTATACAACGTCGCTTCCGTCGAGGAAAGGAAAGAAAAGAAGAATGGTAAGAGCCCCGAGGTTGAAGTCGGCGACGATAAAAAGGACTCCAACAAGAATGGGGGAACAATAAAAATGGAAAGAACGAGAACTAGGGCGACGAGAGAAGGTGCCGAAGCTTTCCTCCCCTCACGGTGAGTCGGGCCGAGATTTTGAATGCCGTCGAGCTGGCTCCTCCGGTCCCAATGAATCCGGGCAACAAGTTTAGGCGGGACAGCAAGAAATGCTGCGACTACCACAGGACCTGGTCATCTCACGGAGGATTGCTTAGGATTAAAGCGTATCATCCAGAGAATGGTCGACCGGGGAGACTCGAGGAGCTTATGTGAAGAGACCTCAAGGCTGGGGGAGGTGAGCGGCCGGCGGGTGGGCAACAAGGACCTAGGCGGCCTGGGCGGAACACAGGGGTCATCAGCGAACAAGCAAGCAACACGGCCATCAAGCACAAGATATTCCGGCTTAATAAGGCCCCACATGTGCCTCCAAGGAGAGAAATAAGAGATGAGGCAATCGGCTTCTACCCCCACGAATTGGCAACAAATATGGCGGCTAGGGAGCAAGTTCTCGTCATCCCGGAGTCTCATTGATGGATGTCACGACGAAGCGGACTCTTAGTCGACACGGGGGCATGCAAGGATATTGTTTTTACAAAACTTTCAAGGAAATGGGCCTTAATGATGAGCAGTGGAGAGATATGATGGCGAGGTTGGAGGGCTTCACCAACCTACGAGTTGATGCTAAAGGCCGAGATAGTGCTCGACGCGTCGACCTAGGCGGCACCCCCTCGGGATTGTCTCGAAGGTACAATTTATCGTAATTGATGTAAATAGTGACTATGCCGCCATACTTGGAATCCTGGACGGAGTCGCTCTTGGAATGGTAGCATCAAATTCCTCACCGGCGAGTAAAGTTCCCCACACACTGTGGAGTGGGTTGCGTCTGAGCACGGCTCGTGCTTATCGGATCATGTTACGAGAGAAAGAAAGAAAAGGGAGCTGGAGATTGAGGCTGGCGACGGTTACTTGAAGGCTGTCTCGGTCGGTCACCAAAACTACCCGATCGTCAACAATCACCGACGTGGTAGAGTCGACTGTCGCTCAAATGACGAAGTCATGCTTGAGTCGACACGTCACTCTAACACCATTGAGGTCGATTCGGATGTAGTTATGGTTGATCAAGTCGTCATAGGTGACACTGCGCCTCCGGATAGACAATAACTCGGGGCCCCTACCAACAAGGTTGCGAGACAAGCTTGATGATATGATAGGCTGAGGAGGCTCCACACTTGGGAGGCGAGGAAAGACAAAAGGTCGTGAAATCATAGTGGAAACTCTACAATTCGAGAGATGGACCGAGCTAGAAGGCTGTGGAGGAGCTAGAGTCGGTAATCACCAACCCTTCTTACCCCGATCAAAAAATTCAGATTGGGAAGCAGCTATCAGTCGAGGAGCGAGCAAAAATCATCGAGCTACTCAAGGAAAGTAATGATGTCTTTGCATGGAGAGTAGAAGACATGAGGGGAATCAAGGAGGAGGTCATTTGTTCACGAGGCGGAAGTCAACCCGACCATAAAGCCGAGACCCCAAAAGATGAGAAGTTTTGCTCGCGACAAGGAAGAGGCTATCAAAGCAGAGGTACAAAAACTTTTGAGTGCAGGTATAATCAAGGAGGCCACTCATACAACGTGGTTGGCCAACGTGGTCATGGTGAAGAAATCGAATGGCAAGTGGCGGATGTGTGTCGACTTCACTACTCTCAATCTAGCTTGCCCAAAGGATAGCTATCCTCTTCCTAGAATTGACAAGCTTGTTGATTCCATTGCTGGTCATTTCACCCTCAGTTTCCTGGATGCTTACTCGGGATACCACCAGATAAAGATGCACGAAGATGACATAGTGAAAACGGCATTTGGTATTTGGAGGCATCTAATGCTACAATATGATGCCTTTTGGATTGAAGAATGCGGGAGCGACATATCGGAGGATGGTGAACAAAGTCTTTGCCTCACAGATTGGTCGAAATATGGAGGCCTACGTTGGCGACATGGTCATTAAAACTAAGGCGGGGAGTCACGTGGTCGACTGAAGGAGACATTCGCCAATCTACGAGCAAACGACATGAAGCTTCAACCCCGGTAAATGTGTGTTTGGAGTGGCGGTGGCAAGTTCTTGGGATTCATGGTATCTCAAAGGGGCATAGAAGCTAATCCAGAGAAGATAAAGGCTTTAGTCGACATGAAGGCTCCCACCACTATCAAAGAGATGCAGCGACTTAATGGAAGGGTAGCGGCTCTTGGTCGCTTCATATCAAAGTCGGCGAAAGGTCTCTCCCTTTTTCAAAGCATTGAGGGGACGAAAAGCTTTGAATGGACGACTCGAATGTCATTCGTCGTTCCAACAATTGAAGGATTATCTTGCTACTCCACCTGCGCTCCGGTGCTTGATAATTGGTGAGACTTTATTTGTGTATCTATACGTAGGAGACAAGTCGATTCTTTGCGGTGTTGATTAGAGAGGATGAAGGGCTTGAAGCACAGTGTACTATATCGACAAAGCTTTATCGGATGTGGAAGCCGAGATATTACAACGCCGAGAAAGTTGCTTATGCTCTAGTCGTAGCTTCAAGAAAGTTACGAGCTTATTTTACAGCTCATCCAATCGCGGTTCTTACCAATGCTCCCTTAAGAAAAATACTGCACAAGCGGAGAGTTCAGGTCGACTACTCAATTGGTCAATTGCCCTCACCGAATTTGACATTGAGTATCGACCTCGAAAGGCGTTGAAAGCTCAAGCTACGCTGACTTCTTGGTCGAGCTTACGTTCACCAAGGGAAGATGACGAGCAACGAGCTCCAAAAGAAAAGGGCAAAGGGAAAGAGCCAGAGTCACAAGTCGCCATCACTCTACCCGTCGATTGTTGGAAGGTCTATTCAGACGGGTCAGCAACCAAAAATGTCAGTGGAGCTGGAATTGTCTTGATCGAACCAGAGTCTGGGACTGTTTACGAGGAATCGCTAAGGTTCAAATTTGACGCTTCCAACAACCAAGCTGAATATGAGGCCTTGATTGCGGCTATTGAGTACGCCAAGTGCTTCGGAGCAATTAAGATCATGGCCTACTGTGACTCACAATTGATAGTCAACCAGGTCAGAGGCGAGTACGAAGTGCTTAGTTCTACTCTCATCAAATACTGCGACCTGGTGAAGGAACTAATAAAGGACTTAGAATTCTGGGAGATTCAAAGGATTGGAAGAGAAGATAACGAGCTAGCTGATCTCCTTTCGAAACTGGCTACTTCAGATGAGCCACATGGCGAGCCTATCTCCTTCCTCGAAAATCCAGCTTATGAGAGGGTAAAAATTCAGTGCATAGATGATCCCTCAAGAAATTGGACTCAGGAGAAGTGTTGGATCGAGGAAATGAAAGCATACTTAGAAAGTGGCGAGCTGCCAGAGGACGAGAAGAAGGCTCGAGCTATCAAAAAGAAAGCTCCGAGATATGTCATTCAAGGAGGCGACCTATTCAGAAGATCCTATACTCGACCATTATTAAAGTGCATCCACCCTCAAGAGGTCGCCGCATTGATACATGAAGTGCATAGTGGAATTTGCGGTGGACACCCGGGGGCCAGGACCCTTGCTGACAAATTAATCACGTTGGGATACTACTGGCCACACATGAGAGCTGACACTCACAACTTTGTTCAGCAATGTGATCAATGCCAAAGGTTTGCCAACCTTCCCCATGTGCCTACAACAGAGCAGACTCCTGTGATCGCAGCTTGGCCATTTGATATGTGGGCGTCGACACGATTGGACCCTTCCCTCCCGCCCGAGGAAGCTGCCAAGTACGTGATAGTGGCCATAGACTACTTCACCAAATGGGTTGAGGCGAAGCCATTAGCTCGTATCACAGAGGAAAATGCTATCAATTTCATTCATGATTTTATTTGGTGTCGATTTGGTTTTCCTCGAGCCATAGTATCGGACAGCAATTTGCAATTCTCGAGCTTTCGAAGCGAGAGATGAGCAGTGGGAATCAAGCATTGGCAATCTTCGTCGCCTACCCTCAAGGAAATGGGCAAGGCCCCGAAGCGGCGAATAAACTTGTCCTATCATCACTCAAGACAGGACTCGTAGGTCGGCGCAACAACCGGTTGGGACGAACTCCCACTTGCTCTTTGGGCAGTTCGTACAACCACTCGGGGCCTACGGGGAAACCCCTTTTGCTCTTACGTATGGGTCGAGGCTATGGCACCCGCCGAGCTCGATTCCCCATCGCTAGAGTGACTTTCTTCAATCAAGAGCAAAATGACACCAATGCAGTTGATCGACCTGGATCTGATCGATGAGAAGCGAGAAACAGCCTACCTCCGAATGGTCAATTACAAGCAGCGGACTAAAAGTTATCACGACAAGAAGGTCAAGGCAAGGTCGTTCCAAATTGGAGATTACGTATTGAGAAAGATTGAGGCAACGGGCAGAAGGACCCAGCAGAATAAACTATCTCCCTAATTGGGAAGGTCCATATGTGGTTACCCGAGTCGTCAAGGAAGGGACCTACATGATAGCTCATCCTGGAGGTGACGAATTGAAACACCCTTGGCATGCTACTCACCTCATCAAATACTACTTCTAGTTTCAATTTCAAAGTTCAAGTTTATGTTAAAGCTAGTTTCGAATTGATGTAAAGCATGATTCCCACTTCAATGAAAAGAGCAGTTTATTCGATCAAACATAGTGTTACATTAATATCAACAAGCTCGACTCTTAGTCAGCTTCGTTCCAACAAAGCTCGATTCTTAATCAGCTTTGATTACTCAACAAGTCCGACTCTTAGTCGACTTTGTTCTAATGAGCTCGACTCTTAGTCAGTTCATCTTAGCTCGACTCTTAGTCAGCTTCACCCTAATAGGCTCGGCTCTTAGTCGGCTTTGTTCTAACAAGCTCGATTCTAAATCGGCCGTTTACTTAACAAGTCCGATTCTTAGTCGACTTCGTTTTAATAAACTCGATCCTTGGTCGAGTTTGTTAGATTTAGCTCGACCCTAGGTCAGCTACAATAATAATAACAGGTTAGACTCATGGTCAATCTTGTTCAAAGGAAAAAGTTAACCAAGTCTGAGGTCGACTAAATCAACAAGATTAGGTCGCCTCTAGGCTTAAGTTGACTCATTTACCCTATCTATATCTAGCTCGACACTTATTTCAACAAGCATACAACATTCATGAATTAAAAGTCAGCTACGATAGAAATAAGTCTCCCAAAACGGGCTAAGACTTAAACAAAATCAATTTACAAAAATATTTTGCCTCCCAAAAAACTGGGCCAAGGCATTCGAATAATGTTGAAGCAAAAACAAAAACATTGTTTGGAACTTGTTCATTACAAATAATTTAAGAGCTCTGGCCGATATCAGTTTGGTCGTCAATGGAAGCTCGACCTTCATCATTTTCTTGTTGCTGAGGCTCCAAAGGCTTACCCGACTCGGAGTATGTTTGCTCAGTTTCAATTTCCATAGCTTCGGCATCGTCGAGTTCCGCCAGGACCACATCAAAATTCCTGTCAAGAACAGGGGGAGCTTCCCACTTCTCGCAGTGATCCTCCTCATCCTCTTGAGCAATGAAAGCAAGATCATTTTCTAGGTAAGGGACAAGCGAGTGACCACTACGAGCCGTCATGTCATATTGGGACTCAGTAAACCAACGAGCTAATTGCTCGATGGTAACCGTGGCCGTTGGATCTACAAGCGCGCGACGGGCCATATGTCTTTTACCGACCTCAAGAAAATCTTGGGCCTTAGACACTATGGCATCGTAGTACTCATCCCCTGTTTTGAACTTCTCAACTGCTTCTTTGCTTCGAGGCATCTTTGGCGCTTTTCTCGATGGTAGCCTGGAAGTCTTTCTGGCTTTTCTCTCTCTCAAGCCGATGCTGTTCATGTAGCTCGAGCAAGAAGGCATCCTTCTCCTTCAGGAGTTTGTTGATTGTGGCCAGCTCAGTTTTGGTTTTTTCCAACTCGTTCTTCTCTGTTTCCCTCTCCGCTTCCACCTCCTTGATCTTAGATTCAGAATTGCCCGGATCGGACAAGGCCTTCGTCTTCACCATTTCATTGGCTTCACACGAGTTGTCCAGATCGTTGTATTTCTCTCTCAAGTCGCCCAACTCTTGTGCCTTCTTGGCATAATCGCGCAGGCCCCCTTCTCCCTCTCAATTGACGCCCTCCAGGAGCTTTTAGCTTGCTCGTTCATGGTGAGAGACTGCATTAGAGGAAACATTGAAGTATTAGCTCGACCAAGAGGAGAACTGACGAACTAATATAATAAGCGACTAAACAGAAAGGGAAAGTAAAGGTTTACCTCGCTATGTACCAACCCAGATCGGGCTGAAAATTCCTCTGGAGTCATCCCCTTCTCTGCAAAGTGAGCTAGGAGATCTACATCCAGGGCCCTTCTCACCACCACTTGACCAAGCGCCACGTCGGGATAGCGCCGAGTCATGCTGTTGACCCCAATGAGAGGGGGAACATCGCTGAGCCTCTGAATCAAAGCATCTCTGAGATTCTTGGCTCTTCGGAGGGGGCTAGAGGAGGAAGTAGACTTGGGGAGACGGCCTTTCCAGACCTTGATCTTTTTCTCGTCCTCAATGCCTGATCATCTTCCTCTTCAGCAATATCATCGATTTCAACTACATTCATTGGGCTGGAGCCCGCCATCTCAGCCCCAGAGGTCGCAAAGATTGGCCTCTTGAACAGGGATCGGAGCTCGGACTTGGCCTAGGCGACCCTGCCGAATTCCTCCTCCCTCATTCACATTCATGGAATGGGAACCACTCTGTTGAAGGTCCTCTATAGCGACCTCCTCCATTGGAATTAACCCAGCATTGTCCTTGGGGAGAAGGTTATTCCTTGCAGCAGCATCCCTCTCTCTGCTGGCCTTGGCGTTCGCAGCACCGTGGGCCCTCTTAGACTTCTTCTTGTCAGAAACTCCAACAATTCGAACCATGGCGGCTTCTTGTTCGGGAGTCAAAACTGCACGACATCAAAGTATTAGCTCGACAATTCAAAGCAGTTCTATGTACGAATTGAATAACTCTACATACGAGCAGGCAATTTGATAAGGAGTTGCAATTCGAAATAAGTTCTATGTACGAATTAATTCTACATACGAGCAAACCATCTGATAAATACAGAAATACGAATGCAAGCAGTTCCATGTACGAATTAATTAATTCAACAAGCGAGCAAGTAAGTGTCGAGCTGAAAGTTAAGTATGCAGATCAAAGCAATCCTATACGCCTATAAAAAAGCACTTATGCAAGTTAACATTGGACGAGCTAATGAGAAAAGGCGAATAAACCCTTACCACCGATGTGTTCTCCATTGTTCTTGCAGTAGTCAGCTTGCTTCTGACAAAACTGACAATTCTCCTCTAATCTACCCAAAGAGTGGGTTACCCAATCAGGGTACACACAGCCTCTCAATACCGGTGCAAGGGGCTCTCTTGCCTCATCTCCGGGCATCATCCCCGCTAGAACATAATTGTACTTGGTTGTCACTAATGACTCCCAATCGACGGGTCCATCCTTGACCGGGGCACACGTGCTTTCTATACAAAGTTCTACACCAAGGAGGCTCCCAGTAATTCTCCTCACTGATAGCATCAGATTCATCATTGGGCAACGGAAATTCCCAACCCAGCCTGCTCTCAACTAAAACTACATGTGAGTTCCAGCAATTGTGTTTATTTGGAAGGTTGGTAAACAACTTGGGAGAGTTGGGCTTGGAGGGAGTGCTAATTCCCCAGTCGTGCTTATCTAGCTTGGCACCAAAAAACTCTTTGAAAACCTTCATGCAAGGCTCATGTCCCAAGAGCCTGCACACCATTGCAAAGCACACCAGCACTCTGCAAGTGTTAGCACCGAGCTGAAGGGGGAGGGCATCCATACATTCCGAAACTCATTAATGAAAGGATCCAACGGCAACCTCAAACCGGCCTCAAGCGCAGTAGAAGAAAGCTACCCTAGTAGCATCTTTAGTGAAGGTCGAACGGTATTTGGCTAAAAATTGTTTCTGACTAAGGATAGTCAACCTAAAGTCTGCCCTATCTACCCCACAGAAGTTGTAGATCACATCATAACGAGACTCCAAGTTCTTCCTCCCACGAGTAGGTCGCTGAGGTACATAGCCCCTCTCATTCTTGCCTGGCACCACAGTGGGCCCAAATGCATTGACAATACGAGGACCAGAAGAAGTTGAGGCAGCGTTCCCTTCTTGAGTCGTCATATCTGTACAAGCAAAAGAGGAAGCAGGGGAGTCGAGTCCTATGATCATGATCGGTCGACCTACCTAAGGACGACCTAGACTCCCCTGGGAAACCTATCCTATTTCTAAGGAAGGAGGGCTTTTGGACGTCCCTAACATAAAACAAGGTGATATGGTCAAGCAATTCATGGAATAGATGAAAAGCGACAAGAGTTGAGTCGTCAATTACCACATTCTCAATTTCTCCTACAATGGGCAGCCCTATCTCAGTGTAATTCAATCCCCAACTAGTCAAAATGGAGGCGCACTCATCTAAGGACATCGCTCTCCACTCACCGTTCACATTCTTACATGCCCTACGATTAATAGTACAGTAGCCATACCAAGCTCCTGGTTCACTACTAAAGGTTCTAGCCATGGCGGAATTAAGCACCAAGCAGAAATTAAAGTCCTAAAACAAAAATACAAGGGAAATACCTCAATTGATTGAAGAAAGGAAGTTCGTTCTTTGGGTAGCAGAGCCGAATTTAAATCGTCTTTGGAATCCCTTGATTATCACCGGAGAAGAAGAAGTTCTAGAGCAGTAAAAGTTCTAAACGAAGAAGGATTTCTCTATTTATATTTTCCTAAATTTGGAAGGGGAAAAGAAAATCAAAATTAATTTTCCAAAATTAAAGGCTGAAGCGGTTTCCGAGAAGGAGTTCCAAGAGTCAGAATTGCAATCATTACTAAAACCGGCGCTCCTTCATCTCCGACCGTCCGTCACCAACGATCAGGATGTTGCCACGTCATCATGGTCGACCTACTAGTATCGAGCTTCGAGTAAAGCAATTTTTGGCAAAGAAATCTTCTTAACTTCCAAGTCGACGAAGTCAACTCGAAAGTTGGGGGCCACTGAACATACCAAAAGTGTCGAATTGGACCAAACGGTAAACAAGTAAAGCCCAATCTCAGATAGCGTTGGCACCCACATTCTCAATGAAACTAATCCAATCAGAACAAGGCCCAAGGCCCATCTCACGCATCAGTCGACTAAGCCCATGGTCCGACTTACAAGTCCCGACCTAACTTAGTCCGACCTCATGATCCATGCTACTATTCGGGTACGAACCATGCTCTACCCGACAGTCAGGTCGACCATTCCACGAGTGGCGACCTCGACCTAAATCAGCAAATGACGACCTGACACTTGCCGGCTTATTTGGTCAATCAATGCTCACAACTACATCCCTACAAATCAGGGACCGTTATAGACACGTGCCCATGACCAAGTAACCGCCGCTATAATCTCGGAGGACATGCCGCCTCCCCAAAAATACATCACTCTTGCCTATAAATACTTCATCACTACCAAACGGTGAAAGGTAACTGCCATTTTGTTATCAGAATTCATTATTCTATACATTTTGAGCTATATACAACTGTGATCTTACTCTCACGCCCGAGCGTCTTCGCCGGAGACACATCCGGCTAGTCGTGGGTTCTGTTTTCAGGTCAAGGAGCCAGGTGATCAGTCCTGCCACGTGGAGGAAGATTGATAAGCACAATTCCTGCAGCATCAGTATTAATAGTATTATATCTTTATTTGCTTCCGCTGCCTACATCACTATCCTACATTTTGGTTCAAAAAAATTAAAAAAAAAAGAAATCTAGATTTCATGTTGAAATTGATACCCAACTCATAAAACCACCCATTTCAAGGATTGCATAGGTAAGGAGTAGAAAACACAAGAAAATTATATTATTACTTATAAACATTCAAATCGGCATTTTTAATATTAGTTAATACTTTTTCTGTCCCAAAATACTTGCAGTTTTAGGAAATATTTTTTGTCCCAAAATAGTTTTATTTTTCATAAAACTTTAACACACTTTGCCTAAACTGTCCTTATTTATTATTAGGTAGTTATCATTATAAATGTATTTAATTGCATAAATACTTGAAATATTTTTATGTTGAAAGTGTCAAGGGGTGGGTTAAAGAGTTTTAATGGTACTACTTTTAAAAGTACCGGTAGATGTGTTAATGGGTGCTATCTATAGTATAAATGGAAGCTCCACTATGAACAGTTCTTTAAACAGTTCCACGCGGTAAATCTCCTATTTTGCCCTCATACATTTGTTCCTTTCCCATTTTGCCCTTAAAAAAAATTAAATTAAAAAAAAAATTAAAAAAAAAACGTGGCCTTGAACACGGGCATGTACTAGTTATAATTATTAAAGAGTTTCATGATAGTGTTAAAAGAGAGTCGATGATAGTGTTAAAAGGGTGTTTGCGGTAATGTTTGTGTTAATGTTAAAAGAATGTCGGTGTAATGTTAAAAGAGTCAATAATAATGTTAAAAGTTATAAACAAAGTGACTTTTAATAATTGTTAATAGTTCCATTTTAAAGTAAAAGTATCTTTATTATGAAACAGAGAAAATATCCGTCCCAAGAAATCCGTCACTTTTTACCCAAAATGGCGTTCCGTTTGAAGCGTCACCCTTCCTAAAATGGAAATATTTTATTAATATTCTATTACACCCACTCACTATTCCCTCCACTCATTCTCTCTCCTAAAACACTATTACACTCACAACACTTTTTAAATTTACTATTTCCTCCACTAATTCTCTCTCCTCTTTTCAAATTACACTCACAACATTTTTTCTTCCCACTTTTTTTCTTAATTTGCGTGCCGGGCCTAAAATGGCGACACTTTTCTTGGGACGGAGGGAGTATATTCAAATGGGCACTTTAACACTCAAGCAGGCATATTTTAACACTAAATCAAACTGTTGCATTTCAAAAACCAAACTTGCACCTTTTAAAACTCAAACTAAAACCTTTGAGATTGTGAAAATTTTGTTTCATATCTGTTTTTTTTTCTTTTTCAAATTATTATTTCGCTACGTTTCTAATATTTTGTTTTGAAGTTTCAGAATCCAATTTTTCCCGAGCAGTCAAATGGGCACACATTTGTAATCCCATTTGAACTCGATTCATTTTAAATCTTTGATATAGTAACTTATTCAAGTTACTAAAACCTTTATCCGAGTCCAAATAATCAATCGGGGTAGTTGCTTAACCGTACCACATACTTCCGGCAACAACCACGGAGAGTTGAGCCTGAAGAGCAAGTCATCATGGAATGTTAGCATAATAACTTCCACCACTTCTGGCTACTTTTCAAAATTTGGCCTTTAGGTACCATAAAAAAAAAGGTGTATTTTTAGCTCTTATAAAGATAATGAGTACCAAAAAAATATAAAAATTACACGAGATGTTAAAATGTCCATCATTTTCGATAGAGCCAAATACTCACTATTTTTTGGCTTAGGAATATGATGGAATAAAGCAAATTGCCTCACTAAACTGTCTGCGTTTCTTTGTTACGAAGCAACATTAATGCAATTTTCGACGCAATTTTCATCATTAGTCATTCGGAAACAACCTCTCTATTTTAATAGATGGGTAAGGCTGCGTACATCCAACTCACCTTACTCTACCGTAGGTGAGAGCCTTTACCAACCCACCTTACTCTACCGTAGGTGAGAGCCTTTACGGCATTGTGATAAATGTTGTTGTACAAGATGATAAAACCAAAATTCCGTTGAATTATAGTGGCACAACACTTTTTTTTTTTTTTTGGTGTTAGAATTATACAGAGAACAACTGAAAGGAAGAACTAAAGCACCTATTCGAAGGTGACACGAACTGAAAGCGGTATATACATATTGCCAACTCGCCACTTAAACGTGGAAGAAATGCCTGTCATATTTTACACGGCCAAGTTCAATAAAGATTTCTCCCACCATGACACCGTCCCAAAGTGACTCCGTCTCAAGTCCCAAAATGAATGTCCAAAAAAATTCAAATTTGATCTTGAAATAGCAAAAGATGATTTTTTTAATTTTTGGACATTGATTTCAAGATCAAATTTGAAATTAAATTTTTTGGATATTCATTTTGGAATGGGTGTAGTAACATTAACGGCAGCTTCACCGACAAAATGTACACCATGTCAAAACCGGCCTCTAGTGATTTTGCAGTTTTAGGGTGCGCTCCCGAGTTTTAAAAACTAGAGAAAGGAAAGGAAATGGGAGGAAATCTAATATATTTTCCTCCCTAAAGTTGCTCCCGAGTTTTTTTAGGAGATTTTTTTTAGGAAAGAAGTGGAAGGAAAAGGAAGGAAATTTTTTAAAATTCTCCTACACAATCCTCCCAAAAGTGGGAGGAATTGGAAGGAAAGGAAATCTTATAAAACAAAATTTTTGTTAAACCTATTTTACCCCCAAGTATAACTCTCTCTCTTCCTTTCATTAAGGTGCAAGTGTAATTCAATTTTTTCCTTCCTAAACTCATGAGCACTTCAAGAAGTTATTGAATTTCCTCCACTGCTCTTCTTTCCCTTCCCTTTCTCTCCCCTCCTTTTCTCTTCTCTCCTTCAAAAACTCGGGAGTGGACCGTTAATCAACTCATCAAACGCATTACTCCATATATCCTCATTCCTCAACCAGATTTACATTTATAACTTATAGACTACAAAGTGGCTACAACGACAAAGAAATGCAAGGCAAGATGAATTAATACCTGCAAAGTTGACTAGTCTTTTATTCGAGGTTTACACTAGAACAGCTCAAACTCCAGTTGACCTCCGGTGGGCCCACCACAATCCAGATACTCCTACTTTTTTGCTTTCTCCAGAGAAGCTAATTTCAAAACTCCAACCTCACAAGGCTCAGGCAATTCTGGTGGGACCGCACAACGTATAAGTGCCCAGTTCAGGCCATCAAAGAACGGATGCTGCTTAATCTCAGCAGCCCCTCTCTGATAACCTAATCGATTTTCTGGCTCTTTTACCAAAAGACCTTTGATGAGATCTCTTGCTTGAAGACTGACAAGGGCGTTTCTGGAAATTTAAGGTTATGTAATACTACATTGGCTAATGTTTCCTCGTTTCCTGAGCCTTTAAAGGGTGTTTTCCCATACAGAAGCTCGTAAAGAAATATGCCAAATGTCCACCAATCAACAGCACTCCCATGACCGTCTCCTTTGATGATCTCAGGAGCCAGGTACTCATGGGTCCCAACAAAGGAGTTTGAGCGAGCCTCTGTGGGCTCCGCTACCAGTTGTGGCAGTGATCTGACGTTGGCTACCAGGTCAGCTTTTGTCTTCTTTGCTTTTGGAGCAAGTAAAAGCCTGGGGGTAAAGCATGAGAATTGACATGTGGGTTTAATGCAGAACGGGTCTATGCAGCTAGAACCTGCACAAGGACCTGATATCCGTGGAGGCTCCATACCCAGAGAAGATGATTGCATTAGAGTTGGGTTGACCGAACATCTGAGCGATAGGTCAAAATCGGTAAGCATTATGTGACCGTCTTCTCGAACCAGAATGTTTTCCGGTTTCAGATCTCGATAGACAATACCAAGCATATGCAAGTACTCTAAAGCTAGAAGAACTTCTGCTACATAGAATCTGCAGAAATATCAAGGAATGATATTAAAATTCACAATTTTATCATAGGAACACGGCAACTGTAATTTTGGATGATTAGTAAAGTTTCTCTGTGCATCACAATTTCAGTAGAAATTAAGGACAAAAATACATCAGCGGATGGAAAATTATATGATCCATGTATCCCAATAACCAGGTGAATCACTTGAATAAAGATGAAGAGCTATTGTGAACAAGAAAATATTGTTAGGAGCAGAATAAATGTCTATTTTATATTTCTGTCCAAGAGAAAAAGGTCTGTCTTAAACATGGTCCCTCGTCTGAGTTACCTAATCATGCTCACTGTCTGAAATGAGCACGATTCAGATAACCCTTGCCCATTTAGCAGCAGGACTGACTGCACATTAGTCTGCTCTCTAATGTCTAACAAACCCCACTTCAATTGAATGCTTCCTCGGTCACAAAAAATAGTCATACTTTTTCTTTTTCCCCAAAAAGAGAGTCCACATTCAATTATGAAGTGTCAAATCCACATTTTAAAAATCTATTTCTAGCTTTTCTAAGATTTGATATTCAAATAAATGGCATACATAAGAAAAGTAAAAAGTAAAAGCACACTATTAAAATGGGATTGAACTTTCAAATCCAACATGTTTTTGGGGGCGGAGGAGTACATAAGAAGCATGTTTTACTTGTTTCACAAGGCAAGCCTTTGTGCTTTGGTAATCTCCTTCATATTCCAACAAGGATAATGGGCTTGGGCTTGGACTTGGACTACCACAAAATATTATTCTTTTACAGAAGTCTCAAGTCAAATTATTCCCTGCACCTACAGGTGCAACAGCCTTATAAGTGGGGTTCCTCTACTGCAACTTGATAAGGAAGGTTGTGTGGTGACCTTCGGTTGTGGGACATGGAAGGTAAACCGCGGAGCTAGCTTGGTGGCTCGTGGCGGCGTGGAAAATATGTTGTATACCACATGCAACATGAGTCGTTGGGGGAAACGAAGGCGCATCCCAATGATGAATGGTGGTGGCCGAAATCGCCATGGTGGGAGAAATTTCACTAAACGGTATGTTGGTAGAAAATTGGGTGATGAAGTCGGCCGACGCGGAGCCAATTTGGCCAACATGGGAGCGGGATCTAGAACGGTGATGCGATGGGTTGCAAAGAACACACAAAGGTTCCAAGCTTGTGATTGTGTGGGGCACGTGGATTCGCGCTGTTCAGGATCGATAGTTAGCAAGCAAGTGAGCGGGGATGTGCAGGAAGAATCATTCGGAATGAAGACTCGGAGCATGGTAGAACCGACAGTTATGTTGAAGCGTAGCTCAGCTTCAACTCACTTGGATAACTAGACAAGAGGCCGGGCGCTACCAACGCATTAGCTGGCCACTGAAATTTGTTTCAAGAGAGGTATCATGGATGGTTTGTCTCCAGGTGGGCGATTGTTGGGATGTGGAGTCAAAACCATGAATGAAGGAAAAATCCGGAGGAGAGACTGTCGGGATGGGCGACCGCCCATGATGGTGGTGGGCGACCGCCCATGCGTACAGAAGGTTGGGCTCGTGGGAAATTTATCTTGGGCGACCGCCCATGGGGCGATGGGCGATCGCCCACGTGACAGAGTGGATATTTCTACAGCAGATTTGTTTCCTATCTTGACCAGATCTCTTCTTGCTTGGTGATTCCTTTTGGTAGTAATATTTGGTAGGACTTGTGAAGAAAGGAGATTACTTTCTTGAGTAGGAATCCTTTTATTACTAGGTCTTTGATTTCTTGTTCCCTATAAATACATGTGATAGCCTAAAGACAAATTGTAACATCGGAAAATATTAGAGAGAATATTTTGGCTTGGTAGCGCCCCCGGACGTAGTTGTTGTTGCAACGAACCGGGTTAACAATTCTTGTGTGTTCCTTTGTGTGTGATTTACTTTTCGTGTGTGTTGTTCTTATTATTACTCCTAGCTTGGATCCGTTCCGCTGCGGTAATTCACAACACACGATTCAGATAACCCTTGCCCATTTAGCAGCAGGACTGACTGCACATTAGTCTGCTCTCTAATGTCTAACAAACCCCACTTCAATTGAATGCTTCCTCGGTCACAAAAAATAGTCATACTTTTTCTTTTTCCCCAAAAAGAGAGTCCACATTCAATTAAGAAGTGTCAAATCCACATTTTAAAAATCTATTTCTAGCTTTTCTAAGATTTGATATTCAAATAAATGGCATACATAAGAAAAGTAAAAAGTAAAAGCACACTATTAAAATGGGATTGAACTTTCAAATCCAACATGTTTTTGGGGGCGGAGGAGTACATAAGAAGCATGTTTTACTTGTTTCACAAGGCAAGCCTTTGTGCTTTGGTAATCTCCCTTCATATTCCAACAAGGATAATGGGCTTGGGCTTGGACTTGGACTACCACAAAATATTATTCTTTTACAGAAGTCTCAAGTCAAATTATTCCCTGCACCTACAGGTGCAACAGCCTTATAAGTGGGGTTCCTCTACTGCAACTTGATAAGGAGGGTTGTGTGGTGACCTTCGGTTGTGGGACATGGAAGGTAAACCGCGGAGCTAGCTTGGTGGCTCGTGGCGGCGTGGAAAATATGTTGTATACCACATGCAACATGAGTCGTTGGGGGAAACGAAGGCGCATCCCAATGATGAATGGTGGTGGCCGAAATCGCCATGGTGGGAGAAATTTCACTAAACGGTATGTTGGTAGAAAATTGGGTGATGAAGTCGGCCGACGCGGAGCCAATTTGGCCAACATGGGAGCGGGATCTAGAACGGTGATGCGATGGGTTGCAAAGAACACACAAAGGTTCCAAGCTTGTGATTGTGTGGGGCACGTGGATTCGCTATTTGTTCAGGATCGATAGTTAGCAAGCAAGTGAGCGGGGATGTGCAGGAAGAATCATTCGGAATGAAGACTCGGAGCATGGTAGAACCGACAGTTATGTTGAAGCGTAGCTCAGCTTCAACTCACTTGGATAACTAGACAAGAGGCCGGGCGCTACCAACGCATTAGCTGGCCACTGAAATTTGTTTCAAGAGAGGGACGGACTACCCTATATTGATTTTTTATTTTTTTAAAAAAATTTTATTGACTAGAAAATAATATTTTAGCCTTTGTTAATCAGTGGTTTTTTTTAGAAAAAGTTATAGAAAAAGATAGAAAAAACTAAACAAATGAAAGTATATAGAAGAAAAGTCAAAAGAGGACGGACTACCCTATATTTATTTTTTATTTTTTAAAATTTTTTATTGACTAGAAAATAATATTTTAGCCTTTGTTAATCAGTGGTTTTTTAGAAAAAGTTATAGAAAAAAGATAGAAAAAAACTAAACAAATGAAAGTATATAGAAGAAAAGTCAAAAGAGGGACGGACTACCCTATATTTATTTTTTATTTTTTAAAATTTTTTTATTGACTAGAAAACAATATTTTAGCCTTTGTTAATCAGTGGTTTTTTTTTTTTTTTGAAAAAGTTACAGAAAAAAAGATAGAAAAAAAACTAAACAAATGAAAGTATATAGAAGAAAAGTCAAAAGAGGGACGGACTACCCTATATTTATTTTTTATTATTTTAAATTTTTTTATTGACTAGAAAACAATATTTTAGCCTTTGTTAATCAGTGGTTTTTTTTTAGAAAAAGTTATACAATAAAAGATAGAAAAAAAACTAAACAAATGAAAGTATATAGAAGAAAAGTCAAAAGAGGGATGGACTACCCTATATTTATTTTTTATTTTTTAAAAATTTTTTATTGACTAGAAAACAATATTTTAGCCTTTGTTAATCAGTGGTTTTTTTTAGAAAAAGTTATAGAAAAATAGATAGAAAAAAACTAAACAAATGAAAGTATATAGAAGAAAAGTCAAAAGAGGGACGGACTACCCTATATTTATTTTTTATTTTTTAAAAAAAATTTTATTGACTAGAAAACAATATTTTAGCCTTTGTTAATCAGTGGTTTTTTTTAGAAAAAGTTATACAAAAAAAAGATAGAAAAAAACTAAACAAATGAAAGTATATAGAAGAAAAGTCAAAAGAGGAACGGACTACCTTATATTTATTTTTTATTTTTAAAAATTTTTTTTATTGACTAGAAAACAATATTTTAGCCTTTGTTAATCAGTGGTTTTTTTTAGAAAAAGTTATAGAAAAAAAGATAGAAAAAAACTAAACAAATGAAAGTATATAGAAGAAAAGTCAAAAGAGGTACGGACTACCCTATATTTATTTTTTATTTTTATTCAAATTTTTTTATTGACTAGAAAACAATATTTTAGCCTTTGTTAATCAGTGGTTCTTTTTTAGAAAAAGTTATAGAAAAAAAGATAGAAAAAAAACTAAACAAATGAGGGACGGACTACCCTATATTTATTTTTTATTTTTCAAAAAAAATTTTATTGACAAGAAAACAATATTTTAGCCTTTGTTAATCCGTGTTTTTTTTTAGAAAAAGTTATAGAAAAAAAGATAGAAAAAAACTAAACAAATGAAAGTATATAGAAGAAAAGTCAAAAGAGGGACGGACTACCCTATATTTATTTTTTATTTTTTTAAAATTTTTTATTGACTAGAAAATAATATTTTAGCCTTTGTTAATCAGTGGTTTTTTTAGAAAAAGTTATAGAAAAAAAGATAGAAAAAAACTAAACAAATGAAAGTATATAGAAGAAAAGTCAAAAGAGGGACGGACTACCCTATATTTATTTTTTTTAAAATTTTTTTATTGACTAGAAAACAATATTTTAGCCTTTGTTAATCAGTGGTTTTTTTTTAGAAAAAGTTATAGAAAAAAAGATAGAAAAAAAACTAAACAAATGAAAGTATATAGAAGAAAAGTCAAAAGAGGGACGGACTACCCTATATTTATTTTTTATTCTTTTAAAAATTTTATTGACTAGAAAACAATATTTTAGCCTTTGTTAATCAGTGGTTTTAGAAAAAGTTATAGAAAAAAGATAGAAAAAAACTAAACAAATGAAAGTATATAGAAGAAAAAGTCAAAAGAGGGACGGACTACCCTATATTTATTTTTTATTTTTTAAAATAAATTTTGTATTGACTAGAAAATAATATTTTAGCCTTTGTTAATCAGTGGTTTTTTTAGAAAAAGTTATAGAAAAAAGATAGAAAAACTAAACAAATGAAAGTATATAGAAGAAAAGTCAAAAGAGGGACGGACTACCCTATATTTATTTTTATTTTTAAAAATTTTTATTGACTAGAAAACAATATTTTAGCCTTTGTTAATCAGTGGTTTTTAGAAAAAGTTATAGAAAAAAGATAGAAAAAACTAAACAAATGAAAGTATATAGAAGAAAAGTCAAAAGAGGGACGGACTACCCTATATTTATTTTTATTTTTTTAAAAAATTTTTATTGACTAGAAAACAATATTTTAGCCTTTGTTAATCAGTGGTTTTTTAGAAAAAGTTATAGAAAAAAGATAGAAAAAAACTAAACAAATGAAAGTATATAGAAGAAAAGTCAAAAGAGGGACGGACTACCCTATATTTATTTTTATTTTTTAAAAAATTTTTATTGACTAGAAAACAATATTTTAGCCTTTGTTAATCAGTGGTTTTTTTAGAAAAAGTTATAGAAAAAAGATAGAAAAAAACTAAACAAATGAAAGTATATAGAAGAAAAGTCAAAAGAGGGACGGACTACCCTATATTTATTTTTTTATTTTTTAAAAATTTTTTATTGACTAGAAAATAATATTTTAGCCTTTGTTAATCAGTGGTTTTTTTAGAAAAAGTTATAGAAAAAAGATAGAAAAAAACTAAACAAATGAAAGTATATAGAAGAAAAGTCAAAAGAGGGACGGACTACCCTATATTTATTTTTTATTTTTTTAAAATTTTTTATTGACTAGAAAACAATATTTTAGCCTTTGTTAATCAGTGGTTTTTTTAGAAAAAGTTATAGAAAAAAGATAGAAAAAACTAAACAAATGAAAGTATATAGAAGAAAAGTCAAAAGAGGGACGGACTACCCTATATTTATTTTTATTTTTTAAAATTTTTTATTGACTAGAAAACAATATTTTAGCCTTTGTTAATCAGTGGTTTTTAGAAAAAGTTATAGAAAAAAGATAGAAAAAACTAAACAAATGAAAGTATATAGAAGAAAAGTCAAAAGAGGGACGGACTACCCTATATTTATTTTTATTTTTTTAAAAATTTTTTATTGACTAGAAAACAATATTTTAGCCTTTGTTAATCAGTGGTTTTTAGAAAAAGTTATAGAAAAAAGATAGAAAAAAACTAAACAAATGAAAGTATATAGAAGAAAAGTCAAAAGAGGGACGGACTACCCTATATTTATTTTTTATTTTTTAAAAATTTTTTATTGACTAGAAAACAATATTTTAGCCTTTGTTAATCAGTGGTTTTTTTAGAAAAAGTTATAGAAAAAAGATAGAAAAAACTAAACAAATGAAAGTATATAGAAGAAAAGTCAAAAGAGGACGGACTACCCTATATTTATTTTTATTTTTTTAAAATTTTTATTGACTAGAAAACAATATTTTAGCCTTTGTTAATCAGTGGTTTTTAGAAAAAGTTATAGAAAAAAAGATAGAAAAAAACTAAACAAATGAAAGTATATAGAAGAAAAGTCAAAAGAGGGACGGACTACCCTATATTTATTTTTATTTTTTTAAAAATTTTTTATTGACTAGAAAACAATATTTTAGCCTTTGTTAATCAGTGGTTTTTAGAAAAAGTTATAGAAAAAGATAGAAAAAACTAAACAAATGAAAGTATATAGAAGAAAAGTCAAAAGAGGGACGGACTACCCTATATTTATTTTTATTTTTAAAATTTTTTTATTGACTAGAAAACAATATTTTAGCCTTTGTTAATCAGAGTTTTTTTTTAGAAAAAGTTATAGAAAAAAGATAGAAAAAAACTAAAAAAATGAAAGTATATAGAAGAAAAGTCAAAAGAGGGACGGACTACCCTATATTTATTTTTTATTTTTTAAAATTTTTTATTGACTAGAAAACAATATTTTAGCCTTTGTTAATCAGTGGTTTTTTTAGAAAAAGTTATAGAAAAAAAGATAGAAAAAAACTAAAGAAATGAAAGTATATAGAAGAAAAGTCAAAAGAGGGACGGACTACCCTATATTTATTTTTCATTTTTTTAAAAAAATTTTATTGACTAGAAAACAATATTTTAGCCTTTGTTAATCAGTGGTTTTTTTTAGAAAAAGTTATAGAAAAAAGATAGAAAAAACTAAACAAATGAAAGTATATAGAAGAAAAGTCAAAAGAGGACGGACTACCCTATATTTATTTTTTATTTTTTAAAAAATTTTTATTGACTAGAAAACAATATTTTAGCCTTTGTTAATCAGTGGTTTTTTTTAGAAAAAGTTATAGAAAAAAAGATAGAAAAAAAACTAAACAAATGAAAGTATATAGAAGAAAAGTCAAAAGAGGGACGGACTACCCTATATTTATTTTTTATTCTTTTAAAATTTTTTTATTGACTAGAAAACAATATTTTAGCCTTTGTTAGTCAGTGGTTTTTTTTAGAAAAAGTTATACAAAAAAAGATAGAAAAAAACTAAACAAATGAAAGTATATAGAAGAAAAGTCAAAAGAGGGACGGACTACCCTATATTTATTTTTATTTTTTAAAATTTTTATTGACTAGAAAACAATATTTTAGCCTTTGTTAATCAGTGGTTTTTTAGAAAAAGTTATAGAAAAAAGATAGAAAAAACTAAACAAATGAAAGTATATAGAAGAAAAGTCAAAAGAGGGACGGACTACCCTATATTTATTTTTATTTTTAAAAAAATTTTTTATTGACTAGAAAACAATATTTTAGCCTTTGTTAATCAGTGGTTTTTTTTTAGAAAAAGTTATAGAAAAAAGATAGAAAAAAACTAAACAAATGAAAGTATATAGAAGAAAAGTCAAAAGAGGGACGGACTGCCTTATATTTATTTTTTATTTTTTAAAAATTTTTTTATTGACTAGAAAACAATATTTTAGCCTTTGTTAATCATTGGTTTTTTTAGAAAAAGTTATACAAAAAAAATAGAAAAAAACTAAACAAATGAAAGTATATAGAAGAAAAGTCAAAAGAGGGACGGACTACCCTATATTTATTTTTTATTTTTATTCAAATTTTTTTATTGACTAGAAAACAATATTTTAGCCTTTGTTAATCAGTGGTTTTTTTAGAAAAAGTTATAGAAAAAAGATAGAAAAAAAACTAAACAAATGAAAGTATATAGAAGAAAAGTCAAAAGAGGGACGGACTACCCTATATTTATTTTTATTTTTAAAAATTTTTTATTGACTAGAAAACAATATTTTAGCCTTTGTTAATCAGTGGTTTTTTAGAAAAAGTTATAGAAAAAAAGATAGAAAAAAACTAAACAAATGAAAGTATATAGAAGAAAAGTCAAAAGAGGGACGGACTACCCTATATTTATTTTTTATTTTTTAAAAAATTTTTATTGACTAGAAAACAATATTTTAGCCTTTGTTAATCAGTGGTTTTTCTAGAAAAAGTTATAGAAAAAAGATAGAAAAAAACTAAACAAATGAAAGTATATAGAAGAAAAGTCAAAAGAGGGACGGACTACCCTATATTTATTTTTATTTTTTAAAATTTTTTTATTGACTAGAAAACAATATTTTAGCCTTTGTTAATCAGTGGTTTTTTAGAAAAAGTTATAGAAAAAAGATAGAAAAAAACTAAACAAATGAAAGTATATAGAAGAAAAGTCAAAAGAGGGACGGACTACCCTATATTTATTTTTATTTTTTAAAATTTTTTATTGACTAGAAAACAATATTTTAGCCTTTGTTAATCAGTGGTTTTTTTAGAAAAAGTTATAGAAAAAAGATAGAAAAAACTAAACAAATGAAAGTATATAGAAGAAAAGTCAAAAGAGGGACGGACTACCCTATATTTATTTTTATTTTTTTAAAATTTTTATTGACTAGAAAACAATATTTTAGCCTTTGTTAATCAGTGGTTTTTTTAGAAAAAGTTATAGAAAAAAGATAGAAAAAAACTAAACAAATGAAAGTATATAGAAGAAAAGTCAAAAGAGGGACGGACTACCCTATGTTTATTTTTTATTTTTTAAAAAATTTTTTATTGACTAGAAAACAATATTTTAGCCTTTGTTAATCAGTGGTTTTTTTTTAGAAAAAGTTATAGAAAAAAGATAGAAAAAACTAAACAAATGAAAGTATATAGAAGAAAAGTCAAAAGAGGGACGGACTACCCTATATTTATTTTTTATTTTTAAAAAATTTTTATTGACTAGAAAACAATATTTTAGCCTTTGTTAATCAGTGGTTTTTTTAGAAAAGTTATAGAAAAAAGATAGAAAAAACTAAACAAATGAAAGTATATAGAAGAAAAGTCAAAAGAGGACGGACTACCCTATATTTATTTTTATTTTTTAAAAATTTTTTATTGACTAGAAAACAATATTTTAGCCTTTGTTAATCAGTGGTTTTTTTAGAAAAAGTTATAGAAAAAAAGATAGAAAAAAACTAAACAAATGAAAGTATATAGAAGAAAAGTCAAAAGAGGGACGGACTACCCTATATTTATTTTTATTTTTTTAAAAATTTTTTATTGACTAGAAAACAATATTTTAGCCTTTGTTAATCAGTGGTTTTTTTAGAAAAAGTTATAGAAAAAAGATAGAAAAAAACTAAACAAATGAAAGTATATAGAAGAAAAGTCAAAAGAGGGACGGACTACCCTATATTTATTTTTATTTTTTAAAATTTTTTATTGACTAGAAAACAATATTTTAGCCTTTGTTAATCAGTGGTTTTTTTAGAAAAAGTTATAGAAAAAAGATAGAAAAAAACTAAACAAATGAAAGTATATAGAAGAAAAGTCAAAAGAGGGACGGACTACCCTATATTTATTTTTTATTTTTTAAAATTTTTTATTGACTAGAAAACAATATTTTAGCCTTTGTTAATCAGTGGTTTTTTAGAAAAAGTTATAGAAAAAAAGATAGAAAAAAACTAAACAAATGAAAGTATATAGAAGAAAAGTCAAAAGAGGGACGGACTACCCTATATTTATTTTTATTTTTATTTTTAAAAATTTTTATTGACTAGAAAACAATATTTTAGCCTTTGTTAATCAGTGGTTTTTTTAGAAAAAGTTATAGAAAAAAAGATAGAAAAAAACTAAACAAATGAAAGTATATAGAAGAAAAGTCAAAAGAGGGACGGACTACCCTATATTTATTTTTATTTTTTTAAAATTTTTTATTGACTAGAAAACAATATTTTAGCCTTTGTTAATCAGTGGTTTTTTTAGAAAAAGTTATAGAAAAAAGATAGAAAAAAACTAAACAAATGAAAGTATATAGAAGAAAAGTCAAAAGAGGGACGGACTACCCTATATTTATTTTTTATTTTTTAAAAAATTTTTTATTGACTAGAAAACAATATTTTAGCCTTTGTTAATCAGTGGTTTTTTTAGAAAAAGTTATAGAAAAAAGATAGAGAAAAACTAAACAAATGAAAGTATATAGAAGAAAAGTCAAAAGAGGGACGGACTACCCTATATTTATTTTTATTTTTTTAAAAATTTTTATTGACTAGAAAACAATATTTTAATCCTTTGTTAAATAGTGGTTTTTTAGAAAAAGTTATAGAAAAAAGATAGAAAAAAACTAAACAAATGAAAGTATATAGAAGAAAAGTCAAAAGAGGGACGGACTACCCTATATTTATTTTTATTTTTTAAAATTTTTTATTGACTAGAAAACAATATTTTAGCCTTTGTTAATCAGTGGTTTTTTTAGAAAAAGTTATAGAAAAAAGATAGAAAAAACTAAACAAATGAAAGTATATAGAAGAAAAGTCAAAAGAGGGACGGACTACCCTATATTTATTTTTTATTTTTTAAAATTTTTTATTGACTAGAAAACAATATTTTAGCCTTTGTTAATCAGTGGTTTTTTTAGAAAAAGTTATAGAAAAAAGATAGAAAAAAACTAAACAAATGAAAGTATATAGAAGAAAAGTCAAAAGAGGGACGGACTACCCTATATTTATTTTTTATTTTTTAAAAATTTTTTTATTGACTAGAAAACAATATTTTAGCCTTTGTTAATCAGTGGTTTTTTTAGAAAAAGTTATAGAAAAAAGATAGAAAATAACTAAACAAATGAAAGTATATAGAAGAAAAGTCAAAAGAGGGACGGACTACCCTATATTTATTTTTTTATTTTTTTAAAATTTTTGTATTGACTAGAAAACAATATTTTAGCCTTTGTTAATCAGTGGTTTTTTTAGAAAAAGTTATAGAAAAAAGATAGAAAAAAACTAAACAAATGAAAGTATATAGAAGAAAAGTCAAAAGAGGGACGGACTACCCTATATTTATTTTTTATTTTTAAAAATTTTTTATTGACTAGAAAACAATATTTTAGCCTTTGTTAATCAGTGGTTTTTTTTAGAAAAAGTTATAGAAAAAAGATAGAAAAAAACTAAACAAATGAAAGTATATAGAAGAAAAGTCAAAAGAGGGACGGACTACCCTATATTTATTTTTTATTTTTTAAAAATTTTTTATTGATTAGAAAACAATATTTAAGCCTTTGTTAATCAGTGGTTTTTTTAGAAAAAGTTATAGAAAAAAGATAGAAAAAAACTAAACAAATGAAAGTATATAGAAGAAAAGTCAAAAGAGGGACGGACTACCCTATATTTATTTTTTATTTTTTAAAAATTTTTATTGACTAGAAAACAATATTTTAGCCTTTGTTAATCAGTGGTTTTTTTAGAAAAAGTTATAGAAAAAAGATAGAAAAAAACTAAACAAATGAAAGTATATAGAAGAAAAGTCAAAAGAGGGACGGACTACCCTATATTTATTTTTATTTTTTAAAATTTTTTTATTGACTAGAAAACAATATTTTAGCCTTTGTTAATCAGTGGTTTTTTTTAGAAAAAGTTATAGAAAAAAGATAGAAAAAACTAAACAAATGAAAGTATATAGAAGAAAAGTCAAAAGAGGGACGGACTACCCTATATTTATTTTTTAGTTTTTAAAATTTTTTTTTGACTAGAAAACAATATTTTAGCCTTTGTTAATCAGTGGTTTTTTTAGAAAAAGTTATAGAAAAAAGATAGAAAAAACTAAACAAATGAAAGTATATAGAAGAAAAGTCAAAAGAGGGACGGACTACCCTATATTTATTTTTTATTTTTTAAAATTTTTTATTGACTAGAAAACAATATTTTAGCCTTTGTTAATCAGTGGTTTTTTAGAAAAAGTTATAGAAAAAAGATAGAAAAAAACTAAACAAATGAAAGTATATAGAAGAAAAGTCAAAAGAGGGACGGACTACCCTATATTTATTTTTTATTTTTTAAAAATTTTTATTGACTAGAAAACAATATTTTAGCCTTTGTTAATCGGTAGTTTTTTTAGAAAAAGTTATAGAAAAAAGATAGAAAAAAACTAAACAAATGAAAGTATATAGAAGAAAAGTCAAAAGAGGGACGGACTACCCTATATTTATTTTTATTTTTTTAAAAATTTTTATTGACTAGAAAACAATATTTTAGCCTTTGTTAATCGGTGGTTTTTTTAGAAAAAGTTATAGAAAAAAGATAGAAAAAACTAAACAAATGAAAGTATATAGAAGAAAAGTCAAAAGAGGGACGGACTACCCTATATTTATTTTTATTTTTTAAAAAATTTTTATTGACTATAAAACAATATTTTAGCCTTTGTTAATCAGTGGTTTTTTTAGAAAAAGTTATAGAAAAAAAGATAGAAAAAAACTAAACAAATGAAAGTATATAGAAGAAAAGTCAAATTTAGAGACGGATACTAAATATGTCTCTAAATTTTAGAGACAGAATGTTGAATCTGTCACTAAATTAGAGACGGATTCAAAAATGCTGTCTCTAAATTAGAGAACGGGTTAAAATCTGTCTCTAAAGTTTAGAGACGGATTCGAGATCCGTCTCTAATTTAGAGACGGATTACGAATCTGTCTCTATTTTAGAGACGGATACAAAACCCGTCTCTAAAATTTAGAGACGGAATATGAATCCGTCTCTAAATCAGAGACGGAATCAGATTTCGTCTCTAAATTAGAGACGGATTCGGATTCCGTCTCTATATTAGAGACGGATTCGGATTAGTCTACGAATTAGAGGCAATTCATATTCCGTCTACGAATTAGAGACGAAATCTGAATCCGTCTCTAATTTAGAGACGAAATCCGAATCCGATCTCGATTTTTGGTTACGTCTCTAATACTGTCGCCAAATTAGCTACAGTTTTCGTCAGTCTCTAAATTTCCGTCTCTAAATCCGGTTTTCCTTGTAGTGAATGGAATGGCTTGGAGTGTTGTCGGGGTGTTAGGGATGGGATCAGCATCGGACATATCTTGACCTTGTCCGGCTAGGATTGGACTACGAGGGAGGCTTCAGATTCATTCTCGGGAATTGGAGAAATTGGCTTGGAAGGAGCGAGAGGCATGGGTTGAAAAAGTTGGGATTGAAACAGGATGAATGATCAAGACTTTGCTTGAGGAGATCGAGAACAAAATTGGGATTTTAGGAGGTTTAAGGCTGCCACGACTTCTCCCTTGGTCAACTTTTGCTCAAGAATAGATCTGAGGACTGCCTCATTTTATGGGGTTCCATCAAACACAAGTCCCTTGCATGCATTTAGGATTGTTTCTCCCTTTAAGACAAGATTGGGATCAATTTCAACACCAACCTTTTTGAGACTTTGAATAACCTCGGTAGTCTTATCGGGATTCCCCCTATCAATTTCAACGGTTGGGGTAGGTTCATTCACAAGCTCGAGTCTCGGGTATAGAAGGGATGGTTTGGATATCTACATCCATGTTGTCACCTTTGGATTCTTGGATGACTCTCTGGTCCACTTCTTTTCTTGATAAACCTAGACCTGAGTTCATCTATGGCTATCACTTGTCTCCTCTTTACTTAGAACATCATCAAGAAAAATGAGAGCGGCCTTTTCGGTATCGGGGTTCCCATCCAACTCAATAGCATCAATGGCTCTTAAGATTTTGGCTAAGCTTGTTGAGGTTGGGTAGAGGGGATATTTTCATCGGTGTTCCCCCTTAAAGGTTGCTTCTCGATTGTTCTTTGAGGTTAAGGATAGCTTCTATGGGTGGGCGATGACCTGAGCTAGGTGTGGATGACTTGTCCACTCTTGGACTGACAGTAGTGGATTTTGGAGAAAGGGGAGGGGTATTTATTTTGATTTTCTTGGCCTTGGGAGCTTTCTTTTCAGGTTTTATTTTCTTTGGCAAGGATTTAGAAGGAATGGATAAGGAGGATTGTACCTTGGACTGGTGGTATGCACTGGTAGGGATAGGCTGTCGAGAGGTTATTTGCCTTTGTGCAGAGTTTTGGATAAGTCAATGGCTGCTGAAGCTCTTGAGGGTCTATGTTATCATCACCGGCATTATCTTGACCCATGATGTCAACCCATGACTCATCAACACCCCTTTCTTCATTATCCTTATCATGGGTGTCAGAGAAGGTTCTTTCACTATCAGCTTCTTGAACATCCTTGTTTTTGCCTTTATTGCCATGAGATACCACAGTCTTTTTCAACAATCCTGTCTTCTTCACATTGGATTGTACACCCCTCTTTATTCTCCTACTTGTAGCCAATGCTATCAAGTCCTTCCGATGTTCAATCTTCTTTCTTGTTTCTTCTTGCGGTTTTTCTTGTGTTTCAATAAAACTACGGGTACTTACATCATCTCCACCTCTCATCAGAGCTCCTTTCTTTTGTTTCAATGCAAAAGTTCTGTCATTGAAACACTTTGTCTCCGACAGTTCACAGTCTTGACCATTTCTTGTGTAGAGGAGGATTGAGCTTAGGAATTAGGACTTCAAGAATTCCAGCGATGAATGCGAAGTTGTTCATCTTTCCACCTTGCTTCTTGAATTTTAGAGTAGAGGTTGAGGCTGCAAGCTGGAAGTTGTGGAGAAGAACAATGCACCAGTTTGTGTCTTTGGTCATTAGGCTCAGCATTTGCTTCCATTCATTTGATCCCATTTGATCAAATGAAGATTGCTTGCCATCAATGGCTTTATTGACCACATCCATAAGAGTTGATTTGAAAATATCAGCTTTGTCCTTAACCATGGCCTTGTCCTGTACACTCTTGAAGTCATGAACATTAACCCCAAAGAATTTCTCATATACAGTCTTCAATCTATCTGACCCTCTATCCCATATGTTTTTCACAGCATCTGCT
The DNA here is from genome assembly GCA_022495995.1 of Adenophora triphylla var. japonica. Classification (NCBI taxonomy): domain Eukaryota; kingdom Viridiplantae; phylum Streptophyta; class Magnoliopsida; order Asterales; family Campanulaceae; genus Adenophora; species Adenophora triphylla. Next base: position 640,585 of record JAFEMH010000403.1, on the reverse strand, counting down.
TTGTTTGGAATCTCATAGACTTCACTGACCATTTCTTGAGTAATGTTTATCTCCACATTGTCTATGGTGGCAGTTATTGAATTGTTTTCCTTGTTCCTCTTTCCCACAAGGTAAATCTCTCTGCACAGTTCTTCATAAATTGGAGGTCTAGCTCCCATGAAATTAAGCAATTCATTGACCTCAAGAAGTTCTTTGATGAGTATCCCTACTTCAGACTCATAGAAGCTAGGTTTAATGAAGTAACTGTGAGCATCTGGGTAACTTGCTTTTGATGCTGCCATTGATGGTTAAAAGAATTAGAGTTGAAGGAATACGATGGAGGATTAGTGAAGAAAAGAGATGAATTTTAAACAGAGGGTTAATGAAACAGGAGTTTTTGGTGATTACGAAAGGAGAGAGACAAATAATGAGTGGAGAGTGGGTTTTAAAGGGCATTGGGGGTTTCAAAGTTTAATGCTTGTTCATATGAACGGTGATTTTTGCCCTTCCCCACGTTGAGGCATTAACTTCCACAGAGCACAAGAAGAACATTCTCTTTTTCAAGAATTTTGCAGGTGAAGAGATGGCTAAGGAAGTGACAATTGTGAGCAATTAACACGATCAAATCACAAAAAAGTTGCTTTAACCTAGCTGTAAAAAAAACTTTGACAGTTAAGTCTAGTTTGAATGATGATGGCTGTCTGAGATAGCTAAGGGAAACTTGCCTATAAAACAATGACAATTTCAGAGGAAACTTATTCAGATTGTTTTATAAACACAAATGGGTAGATTTTCCTCAAAGTTTAATCCCAAAAATATGGCTCAAACAGCAAAACAGTTGGTTTTTGGAAAGAATTGTGAGGATGATTTGAGGGGGGATGAAATGGAGATAGAGAGAGAGTCCTTCAATGTAGTTGAAAGTTCAGAGGGAGTGAGTGACAGAGGTAAGAACAAGAGAGTGAGAGTAGATCAGGACTATGGTGTCAAGGAGGTAGCTGTCAGAGAGAAAATTGACAGTAGAGAGGGAGAGGGAATAAGGCTTTTTGGGAAGACTATCAAGGTTGATCAGGGTGAGTCCAGTAAGGGAAAAAGTAAGGTAGAGAGGGTTTATACATTGGGGGAATTGGTTAAGCAAGATAGGGCTCGGAACGGCTAAGGAGAGGGGCTTAGTTTGTCAAGAAGAAGGTTGAGCACGAGAAGGCTTTGTATACTCACTGTGAGCAGGATTCACTCTCTCCGGGGGTTGGATTGTTGGAGGAGAGGAGATAACTTTGCAGGAGTGCATGTCTCTCCTTCTTCAACAATATCATACCTATTTAACCAGGTTATTGGTTGTTTTAGCCTGCGCGAGTTCAGTTTGTGGAGAGAGAAGAGTCAAGAGCTAGCCAACCACTTGTAGTTGCTGGGAATGGATCTTATTCTGGAGATTTTAGCTTTGTGACACCAATGGAGGGTTTGCTTCAACCTTATGATGCAGTTGAAGAGTGGTGGCCAAGGAGAGCAAGTCCTTCTCTTCAATATTTAGTTACTTTAATTGATCCTTTCCTGGAGAGGCACCCAGTATGGTTGCAAAGGTATCATCAGACCTTGCAGTCTACACAAGAGGCAAGGTGTGAAGGAATGAGTGCTGGAGGAGGATCTGGAGAAACAGTGACATTCCCTAAGAATGTCTGACAGCTAAGTGAAATTACCCGATCTTTTTCGCGCGCGGGGCGGCGGGGCGCGGAAAAGGCGGTTGTCTTTCGCGGGGGGCGTTGGTGTCTGAGACCTCGCTTCATGGGAAGGAAAATGATGAGGAGTCGCCACGCGGTTTTTGTATTTTGAGCCCAAACGTTGAGAAACGGCTATTTGTGAAAAGGTGTCGTTTTTATTGGTAGCAAAAACTTAGGAAAAGGCTTTGAAAACGGGGATCATTTTTATTGGCAGCAAAAACGAGTAAAAAGCTTTTTTGTACCAGAGATTGTTAGGTTCGGAGGTCAGGTTACGTTTCGGGTAGAGTATGACGAGATCGCCCGAAACGCCTCGCATGACGAGTCTTTCTACCTTTCTCGAAATCGTGTGTGTGTGTGTGTGTGTGTGTGTCTTTTGAAATGGGGGCTTGAATGACAAGCTTAATCTTGGTTTGAATGACAAACGTTGATTAGGTGACTTTTGAAAAGACGAGCGTTTGAATGACAAACGTCGGTTTGAGTTTGAAATGAGCGTTTGCGTGGCAAACGTCGACTTTGAGTTTGAAAAGAGCGTTTGCGTGGCAAACGTCGACTTTGAGTTTGAAAAGGAGTTCGAAGGCCGAACTCCGGTTTTTTGAACCGGGAATGTCATTGTTAACGATTTTTACGGGAAAAATGCGTATTAAATGATTTTAAGTGTCAAATGGCGGCTTTGAGTTTGAAGATGAGCGTTCGGAGGCCGAACGTCATTTCGCGCGTTTTGAAAGAGAGTTCGACGGACGAACTCCGGTTTTGAACCGGGCATTACATTGTTAACGATTTTTACGGGAAAATACGTATTAAATGACATGCGATCAACGAATCGGGTTGCGACTCGGACTTTGAAAAGTAAATACTATCACAATCCAAACGGATCGGACTTGTAAATGACAGTATTTAAAGCGGTGTCAACGGAATCAAACGATCCGGATTCGTAAATGACGATCGACGAGGCCAAACGGCTCGGAATTGTAAATGACGATCAACGAGGCCAAACGGCTCGGAATTGTAAATGACGATCAACGAGGCCAAACGGCTCGGAATTGTAAATGACGATCAACGGATCGATCGATCCGGAATGGTAAATGACATAAAAGTAAACGGAACGGGGTCGGAACGCCGTTTTAACCCGTGATTACTTCTCTTACGGAAAGAGAAGAGGATCGAGGGCCTAAACGTATCGGACCCGTTAGACGGAAGCGTCTACATTTTGATAACGACGTTCGAAACGGTTATAGCGGCGGCGCGTAAGCGAGACGGAACGGGAGATTTAGAGAGAGGGAGTTATACCTATGGCTAGGGTCGACTCCTTTGGCTCGGGAGGTGTGTACGGGACACGGAAAGTGATTCGAAAGGTTGTTTCGAAGTTGTAGGGTGCGTATTTGATCGAAATACGAAGGTTTCACGCGAATCGAGACAGAACGGGAGCTCGGGAGGGGTGAAAACCAGTTTGGACCGTGGGGGTGGTGAAATTTTGGTGTTCAAAAATCCTCTCCTTTTGGCTTTGTGACCATTTCTATTTATAGGGTGAAATTTGCGGTAGGAGTCAGGACGGACTTGGCTGAATCCGGGGGTTTTGTGGTATTTTGGAATTTGAAGGACTTGCTTGGCAATTTCGGAAAATGTGCACGGTGAGTCCGTGGGACTTGGCTTGCAAACCGGGGGCATTTTGGTCTTTTCCCTTTGAAATGTGATTGAAGGGTGACTAGAGGGAGGTGGCATGGCTGCCACGTGCCCTCTGAGTCACCGGAAGTGGAAGATTGTTCCCGGTCCGGTTTTGTCCGTTTTTAAAATAACGGTCAGGAAATGTCAAACGCCCGGAAAGTGCCGGAAAATGCGTTTTCGGGGAAAGCCATACTTTACGTGAGATGTCACGTGCTAAGTACGGTTCGACGTCGGGATGCAGGGCGATCCGGGACGTCTCGTTGGCACGGCAGGGGAGTTTAACGAGTTCGGTTAACCTGGAGCGGGCCGGTTAACGGATTTCGGTTAACTTTCGACGGATTTGGACGATCGGATTTGGGTACTTACAGTTAGCCCTCGGCGACGTCTCCTCCGAAGGAGGTGGGGTCGTTGAAAAAGATAAGGATCCAAATCGGGATGCCTTACTTTGAAAGAGACACAGGCGGTCGGTGGTGGACCTTTAGTGAAAAGGATTCCTACGTATCCGGCGGGAATCAAGCCGATCGTAGTTCGAAAAGGGCAAGGGCCGCGCATGGGGACCTTGACACAGCGAGACTATTAGGAGGCGTCTAAGCACTGGATGAGACCATTCGCGAGGTATCTGGAACGTGACACGAGAGGAGACTGGAGGTATCGGAACTGGGCGTTGGGACGAACTGAGAGGAGACCATTCGCGAGTATCGGAACTGAATGGAGACTATTGGGAGGCGTCGAACACGAGAGAAACCTTCGAGGGCGTGTGGCGCCTCAGCCGGAGTTGCGATGCCGAGGGTGTTCGTGCCTTGAGTCTTGGGCTTATTCTTGTTGCAGTTTTATCTGTTGAGGATGAGCGTTCGGGCTTACTTGGATGGCCGAAGAGGGATTGTTGCAAGGCGTTCGTGCCTTGGGGTTCGGGCTTATTCTTTGTTCTGGAGAGATGGCATGTTTGCAAGGCGTTCGTGCCTTGGGGTTCGGGCTTATTGCTTTGTTGCCGGAGAGATGACTGTTTGCAAGGCGTTCGTGCCTTGGGGTTCGGGCTTATTCTTTGTTGCCGGAGAGATGGCTTGTTTGCAGGCGTTCGTGCCTTGGGGTTCGGGCTTATTGCATTGCCGGAGAGATGGCTGTTGCAAGGCGTTCGTGCCTTGGGGTTCGGGCTTATTCTTGTTGCCGGAGAGATGGCAAGGCGTTCGTGCCTTGGGGTTCGGGCTTATTCTTGTTGGAGAGATGGTGTGCAAGGCGTTCGTGCCTTGGGGTTCGGGCTTATTCTTGTTCTTAGGAGAGATGGGTTTGCAAGGCGTTCGTGCCTTGGGGTTCGGGCTTATTCTTGTTGAGAATCGACGTGAAAGGTCGCGATTGAGAGTGAAATCGGACCGTGAAAGGTCGCGATTGAGTTGAAATCGGACCGTGAAAGGTCGCGGTGAGATTGAATCGGACCGTGAAGGTCGCGGTGAGAGTTGAAATCGGACCGTGAAAGGTCGCGATTGAGGATTGAAATCGGACCGTGAAAGCTCGCGGTTGAGATTGAAATCGGACCGTGAAAGGTCGCGATTGAGGATTGAAATCGGACCGTGAAAGGTCGCGGTTGAGATTAAAATCGGACCGTGAAAGGTCGCGATTGAGATTGAAATCCCGGACCGTGAAAGGTCGCGATTGAGGATTGAAATCGGACCGTGAAAGGTCGCGATTGAGACTTTAATGGTGAGGACCATTGTTAAATTTTAACGTCGGGAGACGGAATTGTAATGCCGGAAATGTCAGGAGACATGGTTGAACGTTTGAATGTCAAACGTCAAGCTGGTTTGCGTCGGGAGACGGCGTTAGTGAGAACTAACTTTGATTTATCCTCGGGGGATAGGGTGTTAGAAATGTCTAAGCTGGGGAAATTTTACACTTTTGGGGGCCAAAAGTGGTAAAATTGGAATTGCCAAGGCGAGGGCAAAAGGGGCAAAAATTGTGCAGTGCGGTAAGAGTCAGGTCGGACTTTTGCGATTTTCAGAATCTTTTTAATGCCGAGGCTGGGGAAGGAAGAAGGCCATTTTCTTCCATTATTGCCGGCGAGAGAGGAGAGAAAAGAGAGAAAAATCCAACCCAAATTGCAAGGTTTGCTCGAATTTGTGAGGGAAAATCGCTATGGAGGGTGAAGGAGGACCAATGGCTCGCCACGGAAGGACCGATGACGAAAGAACTCGATTGGTTCGGACCATTCGAACCACCACTCTCCCATTGAATCCGGCGGAGTTTTATCCGGCGAGGGACCGCCACAACTCCAAGGGAGGGATCGAAAGACACGTAAGTTTCCTACAAATTCCATTAATTTCAAGAATGTGCATTCTTTAAATGTTAGAAATTTGTTAGGAATTTACGTAGGGATTTTGGTGCCCGATTTGGGGCTTTTACTTTGCTATGAACATTTGTCGAAATTGACTAGGATGTAGTTCAATTGACATCATGGGTAGATGACATAAAAATTTTGGTTGCAAAATTCCATGTCTAAATGCATTTTCCAAAATTAAAGTAGCTTTAATTCGGGACGGAGCGAAATTTTCGAAAAAATTCGAAAGAATTTGAAAGTTCCGGATTCGACGGAGTCTTCGAAATGTTTTGAAAGTTCCGGATTCGACGGAGTTTTCGAAAGATTTTGAAAGTTCCGGATTCGACGGAGTTTTCGAAAGATTTTGAAAGTTCCGGATTCGACGGAGTTTTCGAAATGATTTTGAATATACGTAGGAAATGAATGAGAACCGTATACGCATTGCATCCTTTTGACATGCGTTGTTGCATTTTGTTGACGTTGCTTGTCTTGTTTGTCTGCGGGGACGGGGACGGTTAGTACTCATAACCGAGAAGAGTCGGGGTGCCTTTGAGGCGGTGCGAGCATTGTGGGGCATTATCCGGACGTGGCTCGAGAGGGAGAGAGGAGTCACGGCAGTGGTGATTGACTCCGGGTTGGCTGGGTTTATCAGTCTTGTAGCGGCGGCAGTGATACGCCGGGCGAGTCCATGTATGTCGCGGCGAGTGCGGTGGGATACGACCCACACTTTCCATTTCGAGATGGGGAGGCGACGGTGACTCCCACGGATTTTGCCGCTATCGGCTGGGTTGCCGACTTATGGCAACACGGCGGGTGTGGGTTGATGGTTACACCCGGAGCGGTTATGCAGGCTGCTTTGGGTTTTGATATTACCGATGCCGGGGGCTTAGGCATTCGGTACGAGCCGATGGAGAATCATTTGAGGAAGGGTCGCCGATTATCTAGCTGGGTCCTTGAGGATGACCGCGGAGCGTCAGCTCGAGGTTCCTTTGGTTTCTTATTTGTCGGCGACTTTGTTCCCGACTTAGACACGTCTTGTCACTTCCCTCTGCTCGGGTGTTGGTAGACTTGGATGCGCGTGAGGGGTTTGCGTGGGGGAGGCTGGGTGGCCGAGCTCTACCACTCCACAGACGAGAGTTCTCGCGGGGAGAGGAGCACTCATTTAGGCCTTCACTTTGTCTTGGATGTAAGTTTACGTGCTTTTTCTCTTCCTTGCCTCTTTTATGTACTCGTATGTATACGCTTTGTAGGCGACATAACTTTCCATTCTCTTGGCGAGGTGCGGTGCTACGAGGTGTTGATCCGCGAGCTTGGGACATCAAGGAGCCGTACGCGTCCCTGTTCCACTGCCATCTTTGGTTTGGCGAGAAGAAGGCGAAGAGGGCGGTCTCTTCGAAGTTGGCACTCGAGTGTCATACGAGGAGATATCTACGCGGCGAACACAGGTTCTCCGAGAGGATCCAGTGACACAGTGGAGCGAGGTTTGATCATGTCGCGGTGCGGGTGCCGGCGAGACTACACGGCGGCGGAAGCTCTGGTGGGACTTACTTTGTGACGCCATGTATTTGGGGAGAGGGTGACCGTCGGCATAGGCGGGGTCTCTTCCATTGGTGCGGTGGATCCTCCTTTGTACATGCGGCATCCGGGAGATGCCGATTGATGAGTGGAGGGGTACCTTCGGGCGTGTACTTCACCGAGTACATCATAGCGGGGCCGCCTATGATGTTTTCTTGAGATGAGGTGAGGAGCCCGCGGGTGCGGCATAGAGAGGCGAGGTCCACTGGAGGTCCTCGAGATTTTCCGATCCCGCGAGCTAGGCTAGCGTACGAGGCTGGATGGTTCGCGTAGGCGACTTGTGATCCCGCTCCCGGCGGAGCGAGACCACGATACGGGGCGGACCCCAATGCTTCGGTGAGCACCTTTTGATTTTACGCATTTGATAGTAGCATTACGCACATGATGCATCTGTACTTTTGTTCGCTTTCGATGATTTTCTGGTTCGCGGGTTTACGGCCGTACGTATAATGAGGCCATGAAATTTGGTGGACGGAGTGGTCCGCCTACGCCCGGGAGGCTCGTGGAGTTCAATGCGGTGCGGTTCCGGAGGAGCGTGGACGTCCGTGATCGGGGGCCGTCTAGGCCGAGGGGTTCGCACTGCTCCCGCGGGCGGTGGGGAGGACTTCACGCGGGGTTTGGCCGGTTCGCGGGCGGGCAGTGGATTTGGAGCTCCTTCTTGCGCACTCGGGCGCGAGAGGAGTCCTCGAGTTCGCGTACTCAGGAGGCCCTTTGCCTATTCATTGGAGGAGTTCGGCGAGTTCTGTTTGCGACAGATCCGGCGGCGGCGGGCGGTGCGTCGAGTGTACGGATGACGAGCGGGACTCGAGTAGTCCCCTTTTCTTGCTTTCTTTCTTCTTGCTTTGTTTAGACAAAATGCATGTATTTGTCGGGAACAAATTTTGATTTGAATTGTATTTGCAAAAAGGCGCCGTGGGGCGGAACACATGCCCGCATATTTATTACGTGATCACCTTACATTATTTTTGGCAAATAAGCAAATAGGTTAATCAAAAATAAATAAAAAGGAGAAATGCATTAAAAATTGAACGGGTCAAAAATTAAGCATGTATGCACTAATTTTTAATTATTTGCCTTGTTGCACGAGCCGGGGCGGAAGGGATATTGACATTGGTTGAATGAAATCGGGCGAGGCACGCGAGATTTCATAAGAGTGAACGAGGGCATGGTTTGGAAATGTTTCCAACTTTAAGGCGGTAGGCTGCGAGTTGACCAAGTCAGCTGCGAGAGAGTGGCCGGACTAGAATTGAATTTCAGATTCTTTAAATTGCGGTTTCGGCTTTGCAATTTGTAAGAAGCTGCGCATTGTTTTGCTCATTACATTTGAATTCTTTTCCCTTTCTTAAGGTTTTCTTCACCTTCGACATGGCTCCCTTTCCCAAGTTATCGTCTCGGATGCAAGAGCGATATTTGGACAACTTTCGATCGTGGGTACGGAACCACACGAGGCGAGAACAAAAGGTTTTCGAAGGTACATTTACGGGATTAAATCTGTTTGGGCTTTGAAGGAGCTCATGCAGATTGGGATCTTTTGAGAGCCGCGTCTCGGTTGCAGGACGTACGGAGGAACGTGTACGGCTTTTCGTACAACGAAGTCACTCCTACGTTTGAAGATTTCGGGCCATGCAGGAGGACTGAGGCGGAGCAGCTAGTTCTTCCGTATCTTTGGTGGCATGGCAGCTGTTGAGAAGCTAGTGTCTTTGTTGGGTATCTCATTTGGAGAAGCATACGGGATGCGGTCTGAGGATACCGATTACGTTGACATTTCGGGGCGCAGAAAGATTTGCCGGAGGCGAGGAGCGTCTTTTCGTGGGGCGCGTTTGCTGCGTGCGCGATTGCTACTCTGTTCACATTCACGTCTGCAGGTGTGTGCCATCACGATGTCTTGGACACTGGTGAGCGATGCGGAGTGGAGAGACATCGTGCCATTGGTCTTGGGCGAGACGTTCTGGGCATAGGCCGGATGGCGGCCGTGGCCGATACATGTGGGGAGGAGTCCCGCTATGCTTGACCATGTGGTTGAGGAGAGGCTGCGAGATGATGCACGAGGTGCCAATGTCTGTGACGCTTGGTCTTTCTCGCGACGTCCTCTGGTGATAGGGGGCAATCGGTGAGGCTGGAGCTACGGATGGCCGAGACTTTGCACGCATCACTTGCGATGGTGGGTTCCCCATTGGAAGTTCTGAGACTTGTAGGACCGCTCGGGAGGGTGCATTGATTGTCGAGTGCGGGGCTGTCTCGAGGCGTCTTTCTATATTCCATCATTGGTTACTGCGGCGATGCAGTGGGCGAGTGCCTTGTGATACGAGTTATGCCGCTACCTTTGAGGTGGGATCTCTGCGGATGGAGGATCCTTCGACGCTATTGCGATCACCGGTGGTGGCAATACACGTCCTTTCTGCCCGGGGTTCTCTTTCACGGAGAGAGGGCCTTTGTTACGTCCGGCTTGATATACGGGCCAGTACGAAGAGTGTATGGGGGAGACACGAGATGGCTATCTTGTGGAGACGGAGTGAGTTTGTTGGGTGCTTGATCACACAGACGGCTCGACCTTGAGGAGGACGAAGCGAGGCTAACCACAGGAATAAATCTTGGCGATGCCATGGGCGATTATGTGGCAAGTGCTTGATCGGGAGGCCAATCAAGCACTATGATGATGGCTCGAAGCGAGGCGGCTCGAGACGAGCTAGAGAAAGGGCTGTGTTGACGGCCGCGGAGCTTGACGGAGCGTCGGGAAGGGTCCACGAGCCGAGGTAGAAGGCCTACGGAATATTTCTGCGAAGGTGAAGAACACTCGCCGGGGAAAAGGGAAGGGGAAGAAGGATGAAGGACCTAGTACGGGAAACTAGGTTGACCTTCTTTGTCCGAGTATCCGCCCATTGTCATTGCGAGACACATTAATTGATTAATGTTTTATTGTAGTTTTGCTAGCGTGTAGCGAGTCAAGAGTTGACCGTGCTTGAACTCATCAAAGAATGTTTTAACCGTTATGAATTTGTAGGTTAAATGAAAAGAGTTTTTCGAAACACAAGCAATTGATGCTTATTGTATTTTTTGTTTTTAGACCGAACCAAAGATGGTGCCTACGTTCCCCTTTTACAATTGGACTAAGGGGCTCGGGTCACCGTAGTTCGACACTTTAGGTGAATTTGAGAAAAACAAAGACAAAAGAAGTGCGACCACATTTTTACCTGGATCATTAGCGGGAATGTATCCGGTTGGGTATTACTCTTTTAGCACTTTAATTTGCGAGGGGACGGTGTATGGGGAAGGAGAGTTGACTCGTGCTCTTCCTCAAACGAAGTATCTGCGGAGCTTGCTTCCGTTCACGGGGTTAACGAAAGGGTTTCCGTCCAAGTACGCTAGCTTCATGGCTCCTCAGGAGAAGATTCTTTGTACCACGAACGGTCCTATCCGGGTAGGCTCCCACTTTCCGAGGGGATTGGTGCGTAGGAGGCTTTTCCTTTAGCACCAAGTCGCCTTCTACGATGTCTCGGATCTTGACTTTCTTGTCGAATGCTCGTGCCATTACGCTCTGGTAGGCTCGAGTGTGTTCCATGGCTTTCAATCTGCGCTCGTCGAGTAGAGCAAGTTCGTCGTGACGGCTCTGTAGCCATTCGACTTCATTGATCCCGTTTTCCAAGAGGACTCGGAGGGATGGAATTTCCAATTCCACGGGTAACATCGCTTCCATTCCGTAGGTAAGTGCGAACGGAGTCTCCCCTGTGGCGGTTCGGCGATGTTCGGTATCCCCGGAGGGCTAGATGTAGCTTTTCGGGCCGGTCCCGACCTGCGAGTGGTCATCTTTACGATTATCATGGCGAGAGTCTTGTTGGGCTGCCTCTCTTGCACCATTGGTTTGTGGTGCATAAGGAGAAGACTGTGACGTGTGACTACGGGTCGGTCGGTAGTTGGTCACAATCTCCTTGAAGTGAGTCCCATTGTCGGATATGATCTCGTTGGGCACTCCGTATCGGCACATGATGTTCTCTCGGATGAACTCGGCCACCTTCTTAGAATTCGGTACCTTGTACGATCGGCTTCTACCCATTTGGTGAAGTAGTCGGCTGCGACTAAAATGAACTCGTGACCATTGCTCCTGGAGGAGTGATCTTGCCGATGACGTCGATTCCCCATGTGGCGAAAGGCCGTGGCGTAGTCATGCAATAGAGTTCGTGAGGAGGATGTGATTGAGGTTGGAGAACCGTTGACATTTGTCGCGGCTTCGGACAGGCTGGATGCGATGCATTTCCATTGATATCCAATAGTATCCCATACGGAGAATGATGCGTGTCAATGCTCGGGCGTTCATGTGCGGACCGCGGGTTCCGTTGTGAACTTCGTTCATTAGCTCGGCTGGCTTTTTCTTTGTTTACACGAAGGAGTGGCCCTTGGTGGCGCTTCTTGTACAACATACCCCCGAGAATGACGAAATGGGATGCCGGGCGTTTTAATGCCATCATGTTTTGGCTTTGATCCCTTCTTTGTATTTTCCATCTTCACTTGTGAAGGAAGCTTCTCCGTTTTGGAAGTGCTTGGTAAATTTGATTGTACCGGGGTTCGTCGATCGTTTCTTTTTCTTTTCGATCTCACGGCAATAGGCGGGTGTTTCCCGTGCCTATTACGAGGGTTTCTTGCTTTCCCTTCGGGAATTTCGACAAGAGGCGAGGTTGCCGGGCGTCTGCGAGCGGTTCCTGTCTCTTGGCAAATAGTGAAAAGAGATGTCCTTGAGCGAGCAATGAGCTCCTCCATGTACGCGTGGTACTTCGAAGGCCGGAATCTACCGTCTTCCATTTGTTGGATACTTGATTGATGATCAATCTTTGAGTCTCCATATACATCCGGCTCTAAGATGTTGCGCTCGAGGCGGCTTCCAAACCTGCTGCACGAGGCTTCGTATTCTTTGCATTGTTGGTTGCTTCAAAATTCGACTTGATGGCTATGGGAGTATGCTCGTCCTTGGGATCGACAAGGAGCATTCCAATGCCATTCCCCTTCTTGTTGGCTGCCCCATCGAAGAAGAGTTGCCGGCGGTTTCTTATTTGTCAAGTGAAAAGATTCCGTCATCAGGAAATTGCGGATCGGGACCCTTAGGTTCATTGCTTGGGAAGTCGGCCGGTGATGCGCCATTACTACGCCCTTTGTTGATTTTCGACCATGTACTTGATGTCGAACTCGGCCGGGAAGAATGACCACTTGGCTAGCCGCATTGACGGGGATGGCTTGTCAAAGAGATATCGGACGGGGTCCACTTTGGAGACCGGGGAGCAGCGAATGCGGCTTGCATGTAGTGTTTCGGTTTCCCGACTACCCATACAGGCGGTACAAGTTTTCTCACGATCTTGAGTAGGCGAGTTCACTTCCTTGAAGCTTTCGGCTTACGAAGTAGATTGCATGCTCAACCTTGGAATCTTTACTGTTCTTGTGCCGGCATTGCTCCGATTGACGTGTACATTCTTGTCGAATACGGGAGTAGTGGCTTGTCTTCATGTGGCGGAGCACGGGGTGGGGGATTAACCAAGTAGGTCTTGATCTTCTCGAAAATTTGTTTGGCACTCGGAGTCCCATTTGATGTCGGCATTCTTTTTCATCGGTTTGAACATGGGCTCGCGAGAAAGATGTCAAGCGGTTGATGAAGCGGCGATGTCTTGAAGTCTTCCCATGAAGCTCTTTACTTACGTCGGGGTTTGAGGCGGCTTCATGTCGATGATGGCCTTGATTTTCACAGGATCGGCTTCGATACCTCTTTACGTAACCATGTATCCCGGTACCTTGCCGCGCTTGACGCCGAAGGTGCACTTTGCCGGGTTCAACCTCATGGAGTGTTTTACGAGTACATTGAAGAACTTCCTCGGATCTGTCATGTCTTTGCATGTCGATCCCTTGGAGTGGATGATCATGTCGTCGACATATACTTCGATTTCTTTGTGTATCATGTCATGGAAGAGAGGCATTGCGGCCAGTAAGTAGCCCCGGCGTTCTTGAGACCGAACGGCATGGCCGTGTAGCAGTATGTCCCCCATGGAGTGGTGAAGGCGATCTTGGCACGATCCTCCTCGGACATCTTGATACGGTTGTATCCGGCGAACCCGTCCACGAAGGACTTTACTTCGAAATTTGCCGTGGTGTCGACCGGCATGTCGATGTTAGGCGGTGGGAAATCATCTTTAGAGTGGCCTTGTTGAGATCCCGGAAATCTACGCGGCATCGACCTTTCCGTTGGCCTTGGTGACCGTCACGATGTTGGAGAGCCAAGTCGGGTACTCAATCACTACGATGAAACCAACTCGGAGCATTTTCTCAATTTCTTCTTTAACTTGCAAGGACCACTCTGGCTTGATCTTGCGCGGCTTACATTTGGCAGGCTTGGATTCGGGATCCGGGGAATTACGTGCTCCACGATTGAGGATCGAGTCTGGCATGTCTGGTATGACCAGGCGAACACGTCAACATACTCCGGAGGAGGCTTATCGGGGCTTCTTTTACTGCATCGGCGAAAAGCGCCCGCTTGTGTCTCTTTAGGCTCTTGCGGCGACCCGGGTTCACTTTGGTCATAACCTCTTCGGCGGCTTGGGCCCGGTTGTCCTCTTGGTCAACTACACGCTCGAGAACTTCTTTAATGTATTGTTCGTTTAATGTGTACGCTTCTTTATCAATTGAATTATTAACGTCTTTTAAGTTGTTTGTTAACTTATCGGTTGTTAAAGTGGCAATGAGAGGATACTCAGAAAGGTCGAGACTTTTCATTAAACAAGAACGGGAATACATGATTGGCTACAACATTATAGTCCTCAGGCGTAAGGCCGTTGGATGACTCGAGAGGGCTGGACTCGACAGGGCCGGCTCGAGAGGGTTTGAGACCGGGTTTAGGGAGATGTGGGTGCGGGCCCGGCTTGTCTTCCAATTACTGCTGGCTTGCCTTTGGTCGGTGAAAGTTACCCAATTCTTCGGTGGCATTCTTTGGATGCTTGATGAGGGTGCGGGGATCGAGAGGCTTGGCTCCTGTTTGTCCCTATCATGGCGATCATCTTTGTTGTCGGAGCCCAGTCGATCAAGTTGGGCAACTCCATGACTTCTTCAAGCAGGACTACGTAGAGGCTGGTCCCAGAGCGTCTTCTATGAATTACGGTTCCTTACGCTTTGGACTTCTTGTCTCGAATGTGGCCTCGGCGGGTGATCCGAACAACTTGTTTCCCATGGAGAGTACCTTGAGTTGCTCCTCCAAGTGCAGGATTCCCTTGAATGTGTACTCATCTTTGGGTGTGGTGGCGGTTGGTCGAGGTAGAGGCTGTGATGTCGAGAACGCTCCCCTTATCGGATTAGCTTTGAGTCCTACGAAACGCTTGAGGTCCGTGCTAGGTTTGTTCCATTCTTCTGTAGTCTTGGTGTTGACTATCCTGCTTCTTTCTCATCTTCATCGGTTCCACTTTGTCGGTCCCCTCGGTTCTGTCGGTTCGGTTCATTGTCGGTCCCCTCGGTTCTGGCTGTCGGTTCCCTTGTCGGTCCCCTCGGTTCTTTGTCGGTTCCACTTGGTGAAGTAATGAGCGAGGTCAAAACTGTAAGGTCGGAGGTTGGGTGTGCCGTCGGAGGTTCCCCTTTTGCGGGCTGCTTTGCCTTGGTGCGGGCGAGCCTTTTGTCTTCCTTGATGTCGGCGGTGTTGGCACGTAGCGAAGCCCACTGGACCGTGGTGTGGTCCTTGACTTCAATAACTTGGTGTTGGCCTTGCGGCCTTTTGCCGAGCCCCGATCTGGGATGAAGTTCATGAGTTTCATCATCCTCATGGCGGGAGGAATCGATCGTGAGACAGTGGAAGGTCCACGTTGCATATTTGGATCTTGGAGGTCTCGAGTGAATCCGGTTAATGGCATGTCGTCATTATGCTTGATTTCCAATCTTTGGAATGTCGTTGGTCTTTGGTCCCCTCGGTGGTGACAACGTCGCCGTAGGCGTGGTTAGCTCGTTGCCTTGCATGAACTTGAGGCAGTGAAGGGTGGATGCCACGCCATTGATTTGATGCGGCCGGGGACGCCCGGGATGGGCTGTGAAAGTGATTGGAATGTCGACACTTGGAATTCGGTGGGGATCACCCGCTTGCGAACCGAGATGTTGAGAGTAGCAACCCAGAAGCATGTACGGGAAGTAGAGTCGTAGGCCTTGACGGTGTGGGTGAAGGCTTAAGATACGTGGGCTTGATGTCAAGCGGAGTCCATCATCTTGGCGGGCAAGACATTCATTCGGAACCTCCGTCTACCAACACGCGGGGAAGGCGACGCTCGTCAGTGGGCTGTGATGTAGAGCGGCTCATTGTGATCGGCCCCAAATTTTGGAAGGTCCAAATGCGTGAAGGTGATAATGTTGCCATAGTGGATGTTGCCAATCATTTGAATGACTTCATGCGGGGTTGCGTCCACGGGGACCATGGTACGGGCCGAGGCTTTCCTCTAGCTTGAGCTTGTGAGGATAAGAGGAGGTGGCGAGAGACGAAGGGAAATGTTCGCTGAGTGCTTGGTGAGTGAGGATCGGGTCCTCTTTCAAGGAATTTGCGTCTTCGGGTGGCCGGATTGCAATTCAGCTCCGTCGGCTTTTGGTGGCCTTAGGTG
Organism: Adenophora triphylla var. japonica; assembly: GCA_022495995.1. Lineage (NCBI taxonomy): Eukaryota > Viridiplantae > Streptophyta > Magnoliopsida > Asterales > Campanulaceae > Adenophora > Adenophora triphylla. Next base: position 624,749 of record JAFEMH010000403.1, on the reverse strand, counting down.
GTAATGCATGGATTTGACCCGATCGGGTTAGAAACAGCGACATCGGGTTTGGTCCCTTACGAGCAGTTTGCTCACGAGTTGAGCCATAGTTAGAGGAGGATTCCTCGTAGCATAGGGCCATATGTCTTCCCTCAACTCATTGATTGTGGATGAATTCCGGGAGCTTCGGCGGCTTGGCGGATTACTGTCCCGGGATGCGGCTTAGGTGCCTCTGCGGGGAGAGTAGCCTACGGTTTAGCCTTGATTGTTCGAATGTCGGTGCACAACGGTGGTTGCTGAGGCTGGCGTGCGTTGTTAACCCTCAGGGGAGGTTGGAGAGTTCTCGGCTTAAGCGAACGGTCTCCTTGATCTCTTCACGGTATATCGCGTTCCTTTCCTTCTTCTTGAGCATACTCGGGGCATGCAGGTTGGAGTGCAGCGATACTCGTGGTTTGCTAGTTTTCCTCCGCTCACGGGCCCCGGATCAACCTTCTTGCGGCGGAGCTGCGTCGAGAGTTAGCGCTGCGTTTCTTCCCATGTGAGAATAGCCGGTGCTTCTTTGAGCTGCGTGCGGCGGTCTAGGTAAACCTCCATCGGGGAGAGTTTTCTCCTGCTTTATCGAGTGGCGGGTATGTCGGAAGGTGAGTACACGGCTTCCCGAACATCGGCCCATGTGGTAGTTCTTTGTCCCAGTTGATCGTTTACGTAGCGAAGGCATGTAGGTGTGGAATTTCCACTGAGTAGTTGCTCGAGGCAATTTCCATCCTCCTCTTGTTTTTAAATAGACCTTCCTCCACTGAGTTGGCCTTTCAATTTGAGTGCGGAAATGATCCGTTCCCATCCTCCCGGGACCCTTGGGAGTCGGTTTTGTTGACTTCATGCCGGCTTGGAAGAGAATGGTTTCATCGTCTTCATCGTCGCTTTCACGAGAGAACTTGCTTTCCTCGGGAAGGTAAGCGGCGGGATTCGTTACTTTGTGTCGTTCCATCTCCTAGGTCATTGGGACCGTTGACCACCCTTGCACAGCGAGAGGGGTTGGATGAGAACAGAGACGGTAGTCGGGGAAGTTGCCATGAGCAAAACTCTTGAGGTCGGCTGGTCTAGAGTGGCCTCTAGCTTTACATGGAAATTTGCTGTGACACTTTAAGGGCTTGGTCCACTGTAGGTCTTTCGAGCTTGGTCTTCGTCCCAAAGACGACTTTCTTGAGCGGCTAGCTCCATGAGAGCTTTCCTTGCGAGACCTAGGCGGAGTCTCCGTAGGTGCGCATCGTCGGCTAGTGTCGAGCCGTGATTACATTCAAATCGCCGAATGGCGGGAACACTTGGATTACATTGACGAAGGAAGTCGGGCCAGGACATTCCATGCGGCCTTCCTTGATCTCGATCACCAAGAAGTTTGCCCATATACGCTTGATTGACCCCACGGGGTATTGAATTCTGCAATGTTGACGGTCTCGTGATCTCGCTCGATCGCCAAGTCTATCAAAGCTAGCGGTCGGCGCGGGATGTACGAATCCGGGGCCGTGGCGGTGGGAGTAGAATCGAGCTGAAGCATGTTGATCTTTGAGGTGGTCATTTCTGTGTCGGAAGGCGGCTACGCCTTGCGGGAAGACTTTCGCGAGATGTTTCGGGGTGGGCTGCGGAAGCGTTCCCGAGTTGATCGACTTGTAGCGGGGTGAGGAGCTTGGTCTCCTTATTTGTTGCCCTTGGCCTTGGCGGCGTTTGAGGTATAAGCTTGGCGACGGCACGGGCCGGTTGCCAGGGGTGGTACTCGGAAGTAAAGGATGAGCTCTGAGCTCGCTTGGCCAATGCCTCGTTTACCGTGAGCGAGGCGGTCATCGAGGGTGACCTTGGTGTTGCGAGAATCGATGACAAGGACCGGATCCTTGGCTTCATCGGGATATACGGAATAGATGATATTGACGAAGTCGTCGTCCTTTACTTGATCGAGAGGATTCCTCGTTGCGTGAATCACGTGCTTCCAATTATCGGATAGTTTGCACATGTCTTGGACATTGAGCTTGACAATTTCCATGGTATTGGAACCTTGGTCGTAGGTGACTGATCGGAAGGAGTTCCGTCCTCAAAGCGAGCATGTGAATGCGAGAGGTGCGCTTGCGGGTGCCGCGTCCTCGACTCCGGAGAGTCAGATTCATCGTCATCGATCGCTCAATCCGGGTGTAGGGACGTATTGCGTCGGTTGCGTTGTTGGAGCGGCTAGGAAAACATCATGCTCTTCGTTGGAGAAAAGGGGTGCGGCGGGTAGTTCCTCGTGGAGGACATCCCATACGACTTCCATGCATTCATCACGAGAATGACGGTGCTTGTTGACCTTTATCACAAAGATCTCTTCGCTGGCGGGGCCGAGAGAGTTGGTTTGGAGAATGCGACAAATCTCGTAGCGGAGACGGGGTTTATGTGCCCGCATCATGGCGATGTTCGGCGTTTCCTTCCAATCTGCCTCCAAATGTTGGAAACGGCAGTTGAACTTGATGTATCGGGCTGCCGGGAGTGCACTTTTGCTCGAGTACGTTTACATAGTTAGCATCTCCGGACTACGAGGGATTCGATGAGATTTGCCCCGGTAGTCCCTTGGTTGATTCGAAGGAGGTAACCCCGGTGCACGAGTGCGGACACGCTTGAGCTCTTGTCTCGGCTTCGTTTCCTATGAGGAAACTATCCCCTCGGATGACTTCAAGATCTCCTGCCGGTTAATGAACTTGGCGCGATGGAGAGTGGAAGCTATGGCTTTCATGTGGTGTAGCGAGGCGTCCCAAAGAGGCTGTGAACTCGGATGGAATGTCCATCACGTGGAATTTCTTTGGCACCATTTGGGTTTCGAACCGAGTTCGAGTCCTTTGTCCCCGGGATGGGACGAGACGAGTTGTCGTAGGCCTTGATAGTCCGAGTAGACGGTATCGAGATGGCTTTCATGGATGCGGAGAGCTCGCATCATGCTTTGAGAGGAGGACATTAACGGCTGACCCGTTATCTACCAATACTCGGGAGTGATATGGTGTTGAGTTTGAGAGTGATGTACGAGCTTCGTTGTGCCAGGCGTCTCTCGGTAAGTCTTCGTCACGAACGTGATCATCTTTGCCATACGGGCGGGAGTCGTAGATCTCGTCTCTATCCGTAGAAGGAGAGTCATCCGGCCATCCGTTTCTGTCTTCCTCTTTGCGAGGTAAAGCCTTTGGTGGAACCTCGGGAGTGTGTTGAGGCTGCTGTGGCGGTTGCCGCCCTTGGTTAGCACATTGATCGAGTGCGATTGCCAAGGCGACCTTGATCTTCCTTTGCGGTCCGAGCTCGGAAAGCTGGACAAATTGAATCTTGGGCGATCCGCGGAGGGTTAGGCTTCGGCGCGATAAGATTACCAAGATCCGAGGTATTCCAGGTGTCCCAGGGCTGGTCTGGTTTTTGGCGGGACTTTTCGGCTTTCCCTTTGTTTGCTCTAAAGGCTGCATGGCTGGAGGCAAAGAGGGCCAGTTTGGAGTACTGATGCGTAGTAGTCGAACCTCCGGAGGGTTCTCCAAGTGTACCTACCTTTGGTATCTCGGCTTCGTATCTTTCTCTCGATTCTTTGTTGAGAGGATTTCTTCTTGTTTTCTCGGAGGATTGCTCGGACGGTTTCTCGAGACTCGTACTCCGGGCGGGCGGAGCGATTGCAAACATCGTAGGCGATGTGGACATTAGAGGAGGATCCAGGTGAAAGAGGCGGAGCGGTTACGTGGCACTCTTCTTGGGCACCCGCTCAATGGAATTCACGCTGTTATTATTCGGAAAGGGATTCCGACTGTATTGGGCCCATGGGGGCGCTCTAACTTGCCTTCTTCTATCAAGTTACGGATTTCGTATCGTAACCCCAAACAATTGTCGGTGGTATGGCCGTGATGCGATGGAAGGCGCGATATTTGCTCTTGTCGCATTGGCTACGGGAACTTTGGGTTTGTAATTGGCAACGGGCTTAAGGAGACCCTCCTTGATTAACCCTTCCGGCATCTTGCTCGGTGGCATGTCCAACTTGTCGAAGTGTACGACAGTACTTACAGTAGAATTGTTGCTTTGTGGGGCGGGTTTTACATTACCCATTGTTGTCACGATGGACGTAGTTGACGAGACGTATCTTTCCCTTTCTTAGGGGCCGGTGCGGGATTGAATGCAAGCTGTTGAGCGGTATACGTATGGGCTGTGCGGTAGCCAACTTTTCCTTGAGATCCTTCTCGAGCTGTGAGCCGGCATTGACCATGGCCGGAGATGCAGGAAGAAATTGTGGCCCGATGAGAGTTACGATGGACGGTCTTAAGCGGGACTTGAAGATCCGCATCTGTTCGTCTTTGGAGAGTGGCTCCATGATCTCGGAGAGTTTCCGGCTCCATCTCTTGTAGAATTCCCCAACACTTTCATCCGCTTTACGCTCGGTGGTGATTAAGTCCTCGCGACTTGTTTCCCACTCTAAGTTGGATCTGTGCCGTTCCGGGAAGATGTTGCTTGTCTGTTCCCAGTGTGGCGATCCGCGAGCTTGACCCTCGAAACCATCGTAGCCGAACTTTTGAGCGTATCTTTGGAAGTGGTCGGCCATTTCTTGGAGGGTTGCTCCTTTTGCTCTCATGCGAGAACGTAGGTGTCGACGTGCGTTTGAGGACATTCGGTTCCATCGAATCGGTCCATCTCAGGCATTACGAACTTGGCGGGGAGAGGCGTGACCATTCCGGATACGTGGATTTGAGCGTTTCTGCTTTGGCTGCTCATGGTGGCTTTCGGAGTCTTTCATACGCTCGACCATCCGAGGCTAAGGTTGGAGTCCGGTGGTGGGCTTTGTGAGGCTCGGCGCGGGTGCTACCACGTGAGCGGTAGTGATTGGAGGTGGAAGGCTTGGTATATGAGCATATACGGGAGCCTTTTACGAAGCTGTATCGGGGTTTGTCCCGGTGTTTGAGATTCGTGTATAGGCAGGGGGACGAACCGGGAGGGTATTGAGGGATATTGGCATCTGAGATGGTCAGCGGTCTTATTTGGTGATATTGAGTGATGGGTGTAGCCTTTGGGGTGACCAAAATTGACGGGGTTGCCACGAGAGGTGGCAACATGGAGCCTAGGTCATTTGTTTCCTTGGTTGGAAGGCATCCAGTAAGTTGGCGGGGGAGGAACTGATTGAAGGTTTGGTGAAGCTGGTTTCGGGGAATCGTCATCCTCGACCGGGACAAAGTACCGTCGGCGGGGATAGGCTGCTATACCTCGCTCATTCGGAAAGGCTGTACCACGAAAGTCTGGCGATCTTCTTTACGCCTCTTGTGAACCTCACAAGCCGGATGGCTTCTTCCAATGTCATATACATTACCGGTGGCGGGGTCCTTCCCGTCACGATTTCTCGGTGAGCTAGACATGTCGGAAATTGCATTTGAGGCGAGGGAGCAGAAGAAGCTGTACGGCCGATTCTTGTGATCTGGCAAGGCGGCCGGAAATCGAACCACTTTACGCTCATTGCCGGGGAACGAAAGGAAGGTTTTAGGCTTCGGAAAAGGGTATTTGGCTCAAGGTTTTCGGGCTTGTGCAATGTGCGATTACCGATTAATGTTTACTTAAAGCGCGTTTTCTCGAGTCTAATTGGTTGGAAAAGAGCGTGTCTTCTTTTCGCAACTAATCCTAGAGCTCTAATCAGTGGATCTCGTCACTACGCTTATAAGCCCCTCATTTCCATTGTAGATCATCTTTCTCGAGACGGACTATCCGGCGAGGTCGATAAGGCAAGCGAGTTCCACCGACAAAGGAAAAAGTGAACTTAAGGCTAGCTGATCACGCAAACTTTCAACGTGTGTGACGTACGGGCCACGGTCGAAGTCAACGTCCTTAAGTTAAGGCGGGGATCGTGCCAAAATTTGGGCATGACCTCTCCTGACTCGCTTGTGCGAGAGACCTTAGCTTTTTAGCGTTGGCCAAGTTGTGGGCTGGCACGGTACATACGGCGAGGTTTGGTGACACGGCGTCACATTGAACCTTCGGGTATATTTTTCGGCAGAGCTCCGCGTCAAAGTCAAGGCTGAAAAGCTCAAGACTTCGGGTCGGGAACGACCTTTGGTCTCAAACTCTCGAGCTTGACTCGGAGCGGGGCCCGGCGTGAAAAACATACACTTAGGCTTTATGACACGAGCTAAGCCAAAAACCAGTCGGGGTCTTGGACAAAGTGTGACACAAAGAGTGCGTGGCTTACACGGGCTAGGATGGGATGTTTGGGACGACCCGTGCGCCCGAAAGGCATTTGGCGAGGCCAATCGGAGTGCAGCGATAAGGCCATCCCGGGTTAGGGGTTGTAGTGTGCGGTGTACCGAGGCGGCAAGTGCACGTGAAGTGCGGTGTTAGAGCGGCAAGTGCGCGTAGTGTGCGGTCACTAAAATTCTTTTACGAGTAAAACGAGATTTTTGAGAATGTGTCTTAAAGAATTTATGATGCACGGTTCAAAAACTGACATGAAAATCGAACATGAATGGGGATGCACAAACATGGTATGATTTTGGAAAGTTGACAATGTAATGCCTTTGAAAAAACCGTTCGAGGTTTAAAGGAACTTACACAAATGAGGAAGGGTAAACGAAAGTTTGACCCACGGAAGGCTTTTTTTGAAAACAACGGCAGTTTTGAAAAAGTATCTTTTCCCAGTAGTCGCCAATGGCCTGAAATTACCCGATCTTTTCGCGCGGGCGGGGGCGCGGAAAAGGCGGTTGTCTTTCGCGGAGGGTTGGTGTACGAGACCTCGCTTCATGGGAAGGAAAAAAATGAGGAGTCGCCACGCGGTTTTTGTATTTTGAGCCCAAACGTTGAGAAACGGCTTTTGTGAAAATGGTGTCGTTTTTATTGGTAGCAAAAACTTAGGAAAAGGCTTTGAAAATGGGGATCATTTTTATTGGCGGCAAAAACGAGTAAAAGCTTTAGTACCGAGAGATTGTTAGGTTCGGAGGTCGGGTTACGTTTCGGGTAGAGTATGACGAGATCGCAGAAACGCCTCGCATGACGAGTCTTTCTACCTTTCTCGAAATCGTGTGTGTGTGTGTGTGTGTGTGTCTTTTGAAATGGGGGGCTTGGATGACAAGCTTAATCTTGGTTTGTATGTCAAACGTTGATTAGGTGACTTTGTTTGAAAAGACGAGCGTTTGAATGACAAACGTCGGTTTTGAGTTTGAAATGAGCGTTTGCGTGGCAAACGTCGATTTTGAGACGGAAATGAGCGTTTGCGTGGCAAACGTCGATTTTGAGTTAGAAATGAGCGTTTGCGTGGCAAACGTCGACTTTGAGTTGAAATGAGCATTTGCGTGGCAAACGTCGATTTTGAACCGTGCGAGTCATTGTTAACGATTTTTACGGGAAAAATGCGTATTAAATGATTTTGAGTGTCAAATGGCGGCTTTTAGTTTGAAAGATGAGCGTTCGGAGGCCGAACGTCATTTCGCGCGTTTTGAAAGAGAGTTCGACGGACGAACTCCGGTTTTGAATCGGGCATTACATTGTTAACGATTTTTACGGGAAAAATGCGTATTAAATGACATGCGATCAACGAATCGGGTTGCGACTCGGACTTTGAAAAGTAAATACTATCACAATCCAAACGGATCGGACTTGTAAATGACAGTATTTAAAGCGGTGTCAACGGAATCAAACGATCCGGATTCGTAAATGACGATCGACGAGGCCAAACGGCTCGGAATTGTAAATGACGATCAACGAGGCCAAACGGCTCGGAATTGTAAATGACGATCAACGAGGCCAAACGGCTCGGAATTGTAAATGACGATCAACGAGGCCAAACGGCTCGGAATTGTAAATGACGATCAACGGATCGATCGATTCGGAATGGTAAATGACATAAAAGTAAACGGAACGGGGTCGGAACGCCGTTTTAACCCGTGATTACTTCTCTTACGGAAAGAGAAGAGGATCGAGGGGCTAAAACGTATCGGACCCCGTTAGACGAAGGCGTCTACATTTTGATAACGACGTTCGAAACGGTTATAGCGACTGGCGCGTAAACCGAGACGGAACGGGAGATTTAGAGAGAGGGAGTTATACCTATGGCTAGGGTCGACTCCTTTGGCTCGGGAGGTGTGTACGGGACACGGAAAGTGATTCGAAAGGTTGTTTCGAAGTTGTAGGGTGCGTATTTGATCGAAATACGAAGGTTTCACGCGAATCGAGACAGAACGGGAGCTCGGGAGGGGTGAAAACCAGTTTGGACCGTGGGGGTGGTGAAATTTTGGTGTAAAATTCCTCTTCATTTGGCTTTGACAGCCATTTCTATTTATAGGTGAAATTTGCAGTAGGAGTCCGGACGGACTTGGCCTGAATCCAGGGGGTTTTGTGGTATTTTGGGAATTTGAAGGACTTGCTGGCAATTTCAGAAAATGTGCACAGTGAGTCCCACGGACTTGGCTTGCAAACCAGGGGCATTTTGGTCTTTTCCCTTTGAAATTGATTGAAGGGTGACTAGAGGGAGGTGGCATGGCTGCCACGTGCCCTCTGAGTCACCAGCTGAGGTGGAAGATTGTTCCCCGATCCCGGTTTTGTCCGTTTTTTAAAATAACAGTCCGGGAAATGTCCGAAACGCCCTCGGAAAGTGCCGGAAAATGCATTTTTCAGGGAAAGCCATACTTTTACGTGAGATGTCACGTGCTAAGTACGGTTCGACGTCGGGATGCACGGGGCAGTCCCGGGATGTCTCGTTGGCACGGCAACGGGGAGTTTAACGAGTTCCGGTTAACCTGGAGCGGGCCAGTTAACGGATTTCGGTTAACTTTCTGACGGATTTGGACGATCCGGATTTGGGTACTTACAACGGGCTCAGCCCACTTCGTCAACATCAATTAATAGGCCCCGCAAGCCCACTATGCAAACAAAGCCCAAGTCTACTAAGCTGGGTACTAGACACCTCTGACTTGGGTCAAAGATGCCTTCATTCAGCATGCCAAAGGTTCTCACTCATCAGACAAAGGCATCGAAAAGTGCACCCACTTTAATAAAGACACACCCATCTCAATAAAGGGTTGTCCCCTACCAATAAACAATGCCACGGTCCAATCAAAGGGCGACACATGTCATGGAGATAATATCCATTCAACAGCTGAGATCAAAACCCTAAAAGCTCCCCTCTCATATACATAAAGAGGAGAACAGTAAAATAAAGAGGTAGACATGGTTCCACACACTCTCTCCTTAAAATTACATTATGCCTTACCTTTCGGTTTATCTTTGTATACACGAGCTTATTCTCACGCCGGAGGGTTTGCGCGGGGTCAACCCCCGCGCCCCTAACGGTGTCTGTTTTGTAGATAATCCGTTCGTTTGTCCAGGATCCAACACCACGTTCCCGAAGACTGATTGGGTACCCCCGGTTCTGCCCATTTTTTGCGTCATCAGTTTGGTTTCATTGCCAGGAATCGAAATCATCGCGGACAGCGGACTTGACAATGGAAAAATTCATGTGCCAAATTAGAACCAGACTAAGCTGGAGGGAATGGGATCTAATTCTTACTTTGTGAGACACGGCAAAACTCCATCAGATATAGATCTGAAGAACGGAAGAACCAGGGACCACCACCCTCAAGTCAAAAATTTTTTGCTCTCCCTTCTCTCTACTTTATCTCTCTAAGTTAGGGGAATTGATCTCCCCCCATGGCAGCTCTTTAACCTCCATGGTGCTTAGTGATTTGAAATAGTTAGAAGACTTCTGCATTTTCTATTTGCTGAGAGTGTTTCCAGCCTTAGATTTCGTGTATTCATCTTCTCCAGCTCGTTTTTCTGCCTTTGGAGTACTTCTTCAAGCCTTTGGTTTGTTATAGTTTTCTCTGTTTTGTTTCTGGTTTTTACAAGCTCAAAAGCCTGCTACAATATTGGTTTTCTTGCTGCCCCCTTTTGAGTTTGTGTTACTGTTTTACCTCATCATTGTGCTTTGAACTGCTGTGTTCATATCTTTTGGGCTCATATTGCTGTAAATTCAAGCTTTCTTCTTTGCATTTCCATGGTGATACAACAATTTTGAGTTGGTTCTTGTCCAATGGGTAAAAACCGAGACAAGTCTTTATCTGCAGACTGTAATGAGTCCAGCCCTTTATCCACTGGGTCCTTGGACAAATCTGCTGCAAACTCTGCTGGAAATTCTGCTGCAATTTCTGAAGATTCCCCCGGCTGCTGTTTCTCCCTCTAATCCAAAATGAAAAGGGGTCGTAGGCTCTATTCGACCTTGAGCTCATCACAGGCTCGACAGGAGAAATATGAGCAAAAATTCAGGTCGTCACGAAACCTTGGATCGAACCTCAACATTGGTCAGGTCGTCGCGAAACCTACATTCACTTTGATCAAGCATAAAGATCGACAAGGGTCGTCACTCTTCAACTTAGGATGAAGGTCGTCATTTCAGAGCGAGCCCATCCAAGTATGACATGACACGTGATCGACAAGGGTCGTCACTCGTCAACCTAGGATGAAGGTCGTCATTACAGAACGAGCCCACATTGAACGGAATAAAATGTGACGGGCTCAGCCCACTTCGTCAACATCAATTAATAGGCCCCGAAAGCCCACTATGCAAACCAAGCCCAAGTCTACTAAGCTGGGTACTAGACACCTCTGACTTTGGTCAAAGATGCCTTCATTCAGCATGCCAAAGGTTCCCACTCATCAGACAAAGGCATCGAAAAGTGCGCCCACTTTAATAAAGACACACCCATCTCAATAAAGGGTTGTCCCCTATCAATAAACAATGCCACGTTCCAATCAAAGGGCGACAAATGTCATGGAGATAATATCCATTCAACAGCTGGGATCAAAACCCTAAAGGCTCCCCTCTCATATAAATAAAGAGGAGAACAGCAAAATAAAGAGGTAGACATGGTTCCACACACTCTCCCCTTAAAATTACATTATGCCTTCCCTTCCGGTTTATCTTTGTATACACGAGCTTATTCTAATGCCGAAGGGTTTGCGCGGGGTCAACCCCCGCGCCCCTAACGGTGTCTGTTTTGTAGATAATCCGTCCGTTTGTCCAGGATCCAACACCGCATTCCCGAAGACTGATTGGGTACCCCCAGTTCTGCCCATTTTTTGCGTCATCAGTTTGGTTCCATTGCCGGGAATAGAAATCATGGCGGACGGCGGACTTGACAATGGAAAAATTCATGTGCCAAATTAGAACCAGACTAAGCTGGAGGGAATGGGATCTAATTCTTACTTTGTGAGACACGACAAAACTCCATCAGATATAGATCTGAAGAACGGAAGAACCAGGGACCACCACCCTTAAGTCAAAAATTTTTTGCTCTCCCTTCTCTCTACTTTCTCTCTCTAAGTTAGGGGAATTGATCTTCCCCCTTGGCAGCTCTTTAACCTCCATGGTGCTTAGTGATTTGAAATAGTTAGAAGATTTCTGCATTTTCTATTTGCTGAGAGTGTTTCCAGCCTTGGATTTCGTGTATTCATCTTCTCCAGCTTGTTTTTCTGCCTTTAGAGTGCTTCTTCAAGCCTTTGGTTTGTTCTAGTTTTCTCTGTTTTGTTTCTGGTTTTTACAAGCTCAAAAGCCTGCTACAATATTGGTTTTCTTGCTGCCCCCTTTTGAGTTTGTGTTACTGTTTTACCTCATCATTGTGCTTTGAACTGCTGTGTTCATATCTTTTGGGCTCATATTGCTGTAAATTCAAGCTTTGCTGCTGAATTTCCATGGTGATACAGCAATTTTGAATTGGTTCTTGTCCAATGGGTAAAAACCGAGACAAGTCTTTATCTGCAGGCTGTGATGAGTCCAGCCCTTTATCCACTGGGTCCTTGGACAAATCTGCTGCAAACTCTGTTGGAAATTCTGCTGCAATTTCTGAAGATTCCCCCAGCTGCTGTTTCTCCCTCTAATCCAAAATGAAAAGGGGTCGTAGGCTCTATTCGACCTTGATCTCATCACAGGCTCGACAGGAGAAATATGAGCAAAAAGTCAGGTCGTCACGAAACCTTGGATCGAACCTCAACATTGGTCAGGTCGTCGCGAAACCTACATTCACTTTGATCAAGCATAAAGATCGACAAGGGTCGTCACTCGTCAACTTAGGATGAAGGTCATCATTTCAGAATGAGCCCATCCAAGTATGACATGACACGTGATCGACAAGGTTCGTCACTCGTCAACTTAGAATGAAGGTCGTCATTACAGAACGAGCCCACATTGAACGGAATAAAATGTGACGGGCTCAGCCCACTTCGTCAACATCAATTAATAGGCCCCGCAAGCCCACTATGCAAACCAAGCCCAAGTCTACTAAGCTGGGTACTAGACACCTCTGACTTGGGTCAAAGATGCCTTCATTCAGCATGCCAAAGGTTCCCACTCATCAGACAAAGGCATCGAAAAGTGCGCCCACTTTAATAAAGACACACCCATCTCAATAAAGGGTTGTCCCCTACCAATAAACAATGTCACGGTCCAATCAAAGGGCGACACATGTCATGGAGATAATATCCATTCAAAAGCTGGGATCAAAACCCTAAAGGCTCCCTTCTTATATAAATAAAGAGGAGAACAACAAAATAAAGAGGTAGACATGGTTCCACACACTCTCTCCTTAAAATTACATTATGCCTTCCCTTCCGGTTTATCTCTGTATACACGAGCTTATTCTCACGCCGGAGGGTTTGCGCGGGGTCAACCCCTGCGCCCCTAACGGTGTCTGTTTTGCAGATAATCCGTCCGTTTGTCCAGGATCCAACACCACGTTCCCGAAGACTGATTGGGTACCCCCGGTTCTGCCCATTTTTTGCGTCATCAGTTTGGTTTCATTGCCAGGAATCGAAATCATCGCGGACAGCGGACTTGACAATGGAAAAATTCATGTGCCAAATTAGAACCAGACTAAGCTGGAGGGAATGGGATCTAATTCTTAATTTGTGAGACACGGCAAAACTCCATCAGATATAGATCTGAAGAACGGAAGAACCAGGGACCACCACCCTCAAGTCAAAAAATTTTTGCTCTCCCTTCTCTCTACTTTCTCTCTCTAAGTTAGGGGAATTGATCTCCCCCCATGGCAGCTCTTTAACCTCCATAGTGCTTAGTGATTTGAAATAGTTAGAAGATTTCTGCATTTTCTATTTGCTGAGAGTGTTTCCAGCCTTAGATTTCGTGTATTCATCTTCTCGGCTCGTTTTACGCCTTTGGAGTACTTCTTCAAGCCTTTGGTTTGTTATAGTTTTCTGTTTTGTTTCTGGTTTTTACAAGCTCAAAAGCTTTGCTACAATATTGGTTTTCTTCTTTGCCCCCTTTTGAGTTTGTGTTCTTGTTTTACCTCATCATTGTGCTTTGAGCTATTTGTGTTCATATCTTTTGGGCTCATATTGCTTTGTAAATTCAAGCTTTCTTCTTGCATTTCCATGGTGATACAACAATTTTGAGTTGGTTCTTGTCCAATGGTTAAAAACCGAGACAAGTCTTTATCTGCAGACTGTGATGAGTCCAGCCCTTTATCCACTGGGTCCTTGGACAAATCTGCGCAAACTGCTGAAATTCTGCCGCAATTTACGAAGATTCCCCATTCTTTGTTTCTCCCTCTAATCCAAAATGAAAAGGGGTCGTAGGCTCTATTCGACCTTGAGCTCATCACAGGCTCGACAGGAGAAATATGAGCAAAAAGTCAGGTGTCACGAAACCTTGGATCGAACCTCAACATTGGTCAGGTCGTCGCGAAACCTACATTCACTTTGATCAAGCATAAAGATCGACAAGGGTCGTCACTCGTCAACCTAGGATGAAGATCGTCATTTCAGAACGAGCCCATCCAAGTATGACATGACACGTTATCGACAAGGGTCGTCACTCGTCAACTTAGGATGAAGGTCGTCATTACAGAACGAGCCCATCCAAGTATGACCTGACACGTGATCAACAAGGGTCGTCACTCGTCAACTTAGGATGAAGGTCGTCATTACAGAACGAGCCCATCCAAGTATGACATGACACGTGATCGACAAGGGTCGTCACTCGTCAACTTAGGATGAAGGTCGTCATTTCAGAACGAGCCCATCCAAGTATGACAAGACACCTGATCGACGCTCATCACTCGTCAACTTAGGATGAAGGTCGTCATTTCAGAACGAGCCCATCCAAGTATGACATGACATCTGATCGACAAGGGTCGTCACTCGTCAACTTAGGATGAAGGTCGTCATTTCAGAACGAGCCCATCCAAGTATGACAAGACACCTGATCGTTGCTCGTCACTCGTCAACATAGGATGAAGGTCGTCATTTCAGAACGAGCCCATCCAAGTATGACAAGACACCTGATCGTCGCTCGTCACTCGTTAACTTAGGATGAAGGTCGTCATGTCTCAATGACCTAAGCCCATCCAAGTATTACATGACAGGACCAGCTCGAGCTCGTCACATTGCAGCTCATCATTTAGCAGCTCGTCACATAACTTTCTGCCCGTCAAGACGAACTAGAAAGTTGGGGGCCATTGAACGGAATAAAATGTGACGGGCTCAGCCCACTTCGTCAACATCAATTAATAGGCCCCACAAGCCCACTATGCAAACCAAGCCCAAGTCTACTAAACTGGGTACTAGACACCTCTGACTTGGGTCAAAGATGCCTTCATTCAGCATGCCAAAGGTTCCCACTCATCAGACAAAGGCATCGAAAAGTGCGCCCACTTTAATAAAGACACACCCATCTCAATAAAGGGTTGTTCCCTACCAATAAACAATGCCACGGTCCAATCAAAGGGCGACACATGTCATGGAGATAATATCCATTCAACAGCTGGGATCAAAACCCTAAAGACTCCCCTCTCATATAAATAAAGAGGAGAACAGCAAAATAAAGAGGTAGACATGGTTCCACACACTCTTTCCTTAAAATTACATTATGCCTTCCCTTCCGATTTATCTTTGTATACACGAGCTTATTCTCACGCCGGAGGGTTTGCGCGGGGTCAACCCCGCGCCCCTAACGGTGTCTGTTTTACAGATAATCCGTCCATTTTTCCAGGATTCAACACCGCGTTTCCGAAGACTGATTGGGTACCCCAGGTTCTGCCCATTTTTTGCGTCATCATCCTTCATAAACTTTCTAAATGTGAATCGTTAATATCAAAATAGACGAACGAGATGGACTAAGACTCCGTTTGTTTGCCGTAAAATGTTTTTCGGAAAACATTTTACGGACTTTCCGATGTTTGGTAACGACAAGGAAATCATTTTTCTTGTTTGATTTGACTTATTCTAAAATGTTTTTCGAAAAACATTTTCATTTTTTGAAAAACATTTTTACAGGAAATTATTTTCCGAAAAATATTTTACGCGAAACAAACGGAGCCTAATACACGATTCTAGTTAATCAACCCAAATTCGAATGTCGTCAAAAATAAAATCAGTTCAACAAGAGAAAAGGACATTTCAGTCATTTTGGCAATCCAATCCACACAGCGTCAGTTTCGCGTCCAACCCGGTTTGACTAAAGTTCTAAATCAAACAAATCCCGTCAACTTTCTTTTATGTTTCTCTATAAATAAATAAAGCCGTTTTAGTTCTTTCTATAATCAGATATAACACTGTGTGTTTGTGTGTGTTTCTGTAGACAGCTAATACATTCATCAACATTGATTGAGACCTTCAGATATTCTCTCTCTCTCTCTCTCTCTCTCTATAAACGTTCAATTGTCAACTTTACACATAGTAATCTTTATATACCCATTTATTCTTCCCTTTCAGAGCTCCCAAAAACCTCCATTAACGGCTACTTTTCAACTGTGTGTTTTAGTGTGTGAAAGAGAGACAGGGAAGGAAGGATGGATTTGAGTACGTTTTTCACGTCGGTTGGGACATCCTTCGTGATTTTCGTTGTTCTTATGATTCTATTCACATGGTTGTCGATGAAACCGGGGAACATCTTTGTCTACTACCCGAACCGGATTCTCAAAGGTTTGGATCCATGGGAGGGTCGTTGCCGGACCCGGAACCCGTATGCTTTGATCCGACAATTTGCTTGGATTAAGGAAGCGTTTTCCGCATCCGAGAAAGACATTATTGCTATCTCCGGCGTTGATTCCGCCGTCTACTTTGTCTTCTTGAGCACTGGTACACTCTCTTTCTCTCTCTCTCTACATTTTTCTACTGTTTATGACTGTCTATTGTTTAGAATTTTTGTATGAATTGATTTTATTTTGGGTTTTTATGTGTGAATTTAATCCCAATTTAGCTTCAAATTTCAAGTTTTTTACTAATTTGAATATTTCCTTTCTAGGGTTGTTTTTACATTACACTTCTTTTGCTCGAGTAAGAATACTTTGCTTATTGCGTAAAAAAGGAAAGAAGAAAGAATACTTTGCTTAAAGAGGTTCCATACCCTCTATGTACAAGCAAGGTACAAACAATCAAAGCACAAACAAAGAGACTCTCAGTGTGGGATTTCTAAATTAGGGAATAATCTTAGTGTAATTTCTATCATGGTACAAAGCACATATTCTTGAAAAAAAAATATTGACAAGTCAATTACGACATTTTCATATTGAATGTCGCGCTTTCCTTTTTGTTCTGTTGCAATATAAGTGCCGCATTTTTAAATAAGTAAATAATTTTAGAGCAATCATAGCATGGAGCGATGTGAAAACAATTAAAGCACATTCTTTAAAACTTTAATCAGCTAACTGAGATACTTATTATTATGAGACGGAGTAGTACATCATGTTTAAGATCGTTTCTGAATTCTGTTTTTCCAGTGTTTGGGATACTGGTTTTATCAGGCATTATACTTCTACCAGTACTTTTGCCCTTGGCATACACTGAACATGGTGTGCTAAAAACCAGCACTACCAGCAATGGGACCTTCAACGAGCTCGACAGATTATCTATGGGACATATCAAAGTAATTTCTTCAATCATTTTCATATTTTTAATTTTTTTTAATTTTTTTTTTGCAAACTCCGGTGCGCCAAGCGCTCCCCGCCAAGCGGGGGTTGGGAGAGAGAACCATTTGCTAGAGCCTTCCCCTGACAATATTCTTTCTGAATTTGTTGTTCAATTCAATTTTTCTTGATTTGGTAACAGGAAAATGGTCCACGACTTTGGGCATTTGTGGTAGCGTGCTATTGGGTTTCTTTCGTTGTGTATTACCTTTTGTGGAAGGCATACAAACATGTTTCAAATCTGAGAGCTACAGCTTTGATGTCTCCGGAAGTCAAAACGGAGCAATTTGCTGTTTTAGTCCGAGACATACCTTTAGCTACTGATGGTCAAACTACAAAGGAGCAGGTTGATTCATATTTCAAAACCATATATCCAGACACATTTTACAGATCAATGGTGGCCACTGACAACAAGGAGGTATTAGTTACTCCCTCCGTCCCAAAATGAATGTCCAAATAGTACTTGGGTATCTCCTTTTGTGAGTGTGTGTTTGTGCATGTGTGTGTGTTCTAATTCTTCCCCTCCTTAACTAAGCCTCTAGCTGATCTTTACTGTTGTGTATTGATTCCAATTCCATGCTAGTCGAATTTAACAATGCTGCACCAAAAGACATATTCCCTCGTCCCAAAATGAATGTCTATTTTTCATTAAGGGACGCTCTAAAAAAGTTGAATTTTAGTAGAGCAAATGCATGAATATCCTTGATTTCCACTTATAAACTTTTAGACTTTTAATTTTGCGAGTATTTAACGAACTATGAAAGAAAAATTGGTAAAAAGTCATTTAGGGATAAAGGCTTTTAGAGAAAAGAGATTTATGTTGGGACAAGATTTTGTTGAAGCAAATATCCCACATCGGGAATTAACTAGCCTTGTCTTCAACATATAAAGATCCTGACTTTATCAAATTTTGTTGAAAATGAACATTTATTTTGGGACGGAGGGAGTGCATGAAGTGTGTGAAATGCAAGACACATTCAGACTGAGCCTAGATTTTGTACTGTTGACTTATATCAGGTCAACAAGATATGGGAAGAGTTGGAAGGGTACAAAAAGAAGCTTTCAAAAGCGGAGATAATCTACGAAGACTCTAAAAAAGATGGAAACACTGAAGGAACAAGACCAAAAAACAAAACAGGCTTCCTCAGTCTTTTTGGTAGAACTGTAGATTCAATAGATTATTACAATGAAAAAGTCAACGAGTTGACCCCAAAACTGGAGGCTGAACAAAAACTCACTCTTGAAGAAAAGCAAAAGGGTTCTGCTATGGTGTTTTTCACCAACAGGGTAACTGCAGCTTCAGCAGCTCAAAGCCTGCATGCTCAGATGGTTGACACATGGACGGTGATGGATGCTCCTGAACCCCGGCAAGTTATATGGAATAATCTTCCTAAAAAATATTATGAAAGGGAAGTACGGAAATATATGATTTACTTCATAGTTTTCTTGACAATTGTGTTTTACATGATTCCCATTGGGCTCGTTTCTGCTTTTACAACTCTCCCGAATCTGAGAAAAATGCTTCCGTTCTTAAAGCCTCTAGTGGATCAGAGCTCAGTTAAAACAATTTTACAAGCTTTTCTTCCCCAAATTGCCCTTATCGTCTTTCTTGCTTTGCTCCCAAAATTTCTCTTGTTTTTATCCAAGGCTGAGGGAATTCCTTCACAGAGCCATGCTATAAGAGCTGCATCTGGGAAATACTTCTATTTTTCGGTATTGAATGTGTTTATTGGTGTTACGTTAAGTGGGACCCTTTTTGATACGTTCAAAAGCATTCAGAAAGATCCTAACTCAATCGTCGACTTGCTTGCAACCAGCCTTCCAAGCAGAGCTACATTCTTTTTGACCTTCGTGGCTCTCAGGTAACAAAGTTTCTCCTTTTTTTTCTCCTTTTTTTTTGGCAGAGAAAAAATAATAAAAGTATAAATGTGACGTTTTGGGATTGTAGGTTCTTTGTTGGATATGGGCTTGAGCTGTCGAGAATAGTTCCTTTAATAATTTTCCATTTGAAGAAAAAGTACCTCTGCAAGACGGAAGCTGAGGTGAAAGAAGCTTGGATTCCTGGGGATATTGGATTTGGAACAAAAGTTCCCGGTGACTTGCTTATTGTCACTGTTGTTCTTTGTTACTCGGTTATAGCTCCTCTGATCATTCCATTTGGTGCATTATACTTTGGCCTCGGATGGCTCATTTTCCGTAATCAGGTAATGGGCTGTTAACTTTCTGCACATTTATTATAATAACACAAAACAAACATACTTCTCAATAGTAAGGAGAAATGAATTTCTCAATTAAATAATTTCTCCATCACACACCAACACATTACACACACACACACATAGAGAGAGAGAGAGAGAGAGAGAGAGAGAGAGAGAGAGAGAGAGAGAGAGAGAGAGAGAGGTAAGTTCCTTCCTCTCGCTCCTCAATATCTTCTTTCTGAATGAACATATTTGATCCAAAAGTTCTCTTCTAAACTAGACGCTTTTTTCCTCGTTCTATTTCAACAGGTCCTCAACGTATACGTACCATCATATGAGAGTTACGGAAGAATGTGGCCCCACATCCATACGCGAATCTTAGCTGCATTGATCCTATTTCAAGTTACCATGCTAGGTTACTTTGGTGTGAAGAAGTTCCACTTCACTCCGGTCATAATTCCTCTTCCGATATTGTCCTTCATATTTGCATTCGTTTGTAGCAAGAAATTCTACAGATTTTTCCAGTCTACAGCTCTTGAGGTTGCCAGTTACGAGCTGAAGGAAAATCCAAACATGGAACTTGTTTTTGCATCATTTGTACCACCAAGCTTGAGTGCAGAGAAGTCTGATACTTATCAATCTGAGGATGCTTCCTCTCGAGTTTCAAGAACAGGATTAACTGTTCTGCTTGATGATCATCCATGAATGTATATATGATGCTTATGATTATGTATATTTGTCGATTTTTCGAGTTGTATTGTGACTTCGATTGTGATTGTGTATATAATGTATTCTTTGCAAACAATTTGTCAATTTGAACTTTGGTTTCATGAGTAAAAACTTTTGGTTCGCGTTGAATATGGAACTGCTCCAGCAGGGCATGGGTGCTGGCGTTTCCTGCTCGGAATTTGGAACTGCTGCAACGGGGCAAGGGTTGGAGTTGCCCCGCTGCAACAACAGTTCAAGTAACTTTTATTCTATTTTGACTAAAGATTAAATGTACTCTTTAAACAAAAATTTGAAGTTTATTAATAGCTAAAAACTTGTTTATCTCCTTCATAATGTGTAAGTACATTGTTATGTCCTTCCCTAATAGGTGAAGGTATATCTTCTAGGTCACGTTTAGGTTTAAGCCATCTTCCATGAGCATTGAGTTCTAACCCTTTGTTGCTCAATTGATACCAACACTGTGGGATTTTTAGTTCATCCACAAGCATATCGCAACCTTTGTTGACTAAAGCAACATCCCTCCGAGCGTCCAAACGGAACGTTGACCATTTATTCACGAACCCATCAACTAGATGAAGGTACGTCTCGAGACTATGGAACCCTATAAAATTTGATGAACTCTTCTTGAGATAGGGGGATGATAAGACGTCTAGCTCTAACTCGACTCCCACGTGATGGTACACCCATTTTAGGGTTCCGGTTAAGTCTTCGAATCTCTTTAGACCCTCATTGAAGACTAGACCGGGCATTCGTGGGACCAAGTCTTGTTTGACCACGATTCGTAGGGTTTTGACCCCTTTCTCATGTAGCTCATCCCGGAACGCGATGTTTCCTACCCTTGGTGCACCGAAGGATATGACCGATATTGGAAGGGTTGGGAAGGCTATTGAAGCTTCATATGCATTAAGGAGAGCCAATGCACCCCCTAGGCTATGGCCAGTTATGGTTAGGCTCACTTGTTCACCTTTAGCCTTGTAAAAATTCACTAACTTCTTGACCTCTTCCATGACTTGTTCCGAGGCGCTTGACTGGTTGTACCTTGTACACTCACACTTAGACTTGTAAATGCTAAGGAACCCATGCTCAACTTTGGCTTCTCCATCTCCAATATGATCTAACTTCCTTTGCATATCCTCATACCACTCTGATGGAGCCACGGTCCCACGCCATGCCACAACGATATCCCTCCGTCCAATCCGCTTCGTCTCCAAGTCGTCACTCACCGCGACGTACCCCATCCAATTAGAATCCTTGCTCCACGTGTCCATCACGTGGGACCGCTCAAGCCACCTAGGAAGTTCAATTTGTGACATGGCATATATGTACTTGGTTACATTGTAACCATGTTTAGTAAGTCCCAACTTATCAAAAATCTTGTGCTTATTATACCTACAACTCCCACAATACTCCGAATGCGAGTCAAAGTCAAACGCATCATACGTGGCTTGCGCAAATTCGCCATACTTAACAATCTCTCGTCGTACACATGGATGAAGAGGATCAAGCAGATCCTCCCATCCACCAGAACCATGGAAATCGCGCCACCTGGACGCGATTTCTTCCTTGGGGGACATAGTGGGAGTATTATGTTTTTCCTCCCAATTTTGGCCATGAAAAAGGTTTCTTTGTGATGTTGTATCAATAGAAAGATGTAAGTGATGTGAAATGGACCCAACCAAGCTTTGTTTCTGAGTTCCGATTGCAACTTGTTGAAAGGCGTGGATTGGGGGGGTCCGGCGGTGGTTTGTGGTGGCCCGTTGGTTGTTGTAGGGGAGATTGAGTGATTTTATGGTGGCCATAAGTTTGAAGTGGTTTGATACTTTTGGAATATGTAAGCTGGAGTTGGTAACTACTAGGGGTAGGGGAAAAGGCTTATTTATAATTGAGACGTTAGGTACGGATGGAGAATAATATTATTATTAGGAGACATTTTAAGCATTGAATGAAAAAGGGAAGGGACGAAGATCGGGCCAAGAACTATCCTGGTTGGATCTCGTTATACTTTTACCCCTACTTTCTTGACAAATAACCTAATTGTCATATGCCCTTCCTTCTTAATACTATAACTAGGTTAAACAAATACTTCCTCCTCCGTTCCAATTTATTTGACACTAATTTTATTTTTTTTTCGTTTCATTTTAATCATTCTATAGTATAAATTAGAGTTGTCCATCTAAGCCAATGAACAGTTGAATGAATAGTTTCAACGGCCGAAATTCCCATTTTGCCCTCACTATTTTGTCCCTTTCCCATTTTGCCCTTTAAAAAAAAATTAAATTAAATTTTGCCCTTAAAATTTTTTTTTTTAAAATCAAAAAAAAAAAAAAAAAACGTGTTCTCGGACACGGGCTTAATTTAAAAAAAAAATAAAAATAACGTGTCCTCGGACACGGACTTATTCTAATATTAATTAAAATGAAAAGTTTTTATACACAAATCATCAATCAAATTACTATTTTCCTTAATCATTCCTTCTCCTTTTACTCATAACACTTTCATTCACTAATTTTCTTTTCTAATTTTTATTAATTATTATAACTTTTAAGTTTGTATCAAGAGAAATGGGACTTAGGAGGTATGTTAATTTTGGTCCAAAGTTTTTACTTATCTCTACTGTATTTAGTTTTTCACTATTTTTAAAATAAAATAATTATTGTTACAATTTTATAAAAAAACTACTATCATATTTATACTCCCTCCGTCCCAGCCCAGTGTAAACTTTTGGTCAACTTTGACCAACTTTGACCAATAGTTTAAGGCCATAATAATGATCCTAATAAAAATCCAAAAAATGTTATTGTTAATATTATTAAGCGTGATACAATAACAAATTTTTAAATTTTTATTAGGATCATTATTATGGCCTTAAATTATTGGTCAAAGTTGGTCAAAGTTGATCAAAAGTTTACACTGGACTGGGACGGAGGGAGTACTTATTAACTGTTTTCTGTTCTCAAATGAGTGATCAAATGGTAAAAAATAAGACTAGCTCACACTCTGTGTGAAGCATATGGTTTAATCCCTCTCCTTGCCTTAACTTGTGATTGCCTTAACTTGTGATATTGTCAAAAATAAAATAAAAAGTCTCATTCTTTTAAATTACCTTATCTAATAATATAATTAATAAAATGCAGTAAACTTCAATGTAATAGTACAATTTTTTTAAAAAAAATATTATAAAACAAAAGGCAACATTTTGAAAATAAGTCCCTTAGAGGATCATCCTTTAAATTTATCCAAAAGTAGTAAATTATACCAAACAGCTCTCTTAGTTATTAACTACTAGCCTAAGCCCGTGTCCAAGGCCACGTTTTTTGTTTTTTGTTTTTTTTTGTTTTTTTTTAATTTTTTTTTAATTAAAAATTTATTTTAAGGGCAAAATGGAAAAGGGACAAAATAGTGAGGGTTATATATTTTTTTTAAGGGCAAAATGGGAAAGGGACAAAATAGTGAGGGCAAAATGGGAAATTCCTCCCTTGAAACTGTTCATAGAACTGTTCACAAGGGGGGTCTCATTTATACTATAGATTATATGCAGGATATACTCCCTCCGTATGATTAGTTTTTTTGAGCACGAGTAAGAAAAAATGAGGTAGGAGAATGTGTTGTAAGTATGAAAACTGAAGTAGAAGGAAAAATGAGTGGGGAATAATAAGTTGATTGGTGTTGTAAGTATAAATGTATAATAGGAGAGAGAGAATGAGTGAGAAGAATAATGTAAATTTTTTGTTATTTTGAAAAGAAAGATTTGAGATGAGACGAATCAAAAGAAAAATAAGTATGATTTGATACGGGACTGAGGGAATATACCTTACCCTTACATATACTCCCTCCGTCCCGCTTATTACTTCACCATTTTGGCTCCGGCGCGCAAATTAAGGTGGAGAAAATGTTGTGAGTGTAATTTGAAAATAGAAGAGAGAATGAGTGGAGGGAATAGTAAATTATAATGGTGTTGTGAGTATTAAAATAATGTAGGAGAGAGAATGAGTGGAGGGAATAGTAAAGATTCCTTTGCCAAAAAAGGAAAGGTGAAGCTTTCAATGGGACACCCAAAATGGCAAAAAGTGAAGTTATCAGCGGGGCGGAGGGAGTATATAACTTCATTTAGAAAAGTAAAAAATATTTGATCCCATGTTATGTGGTAATTGAAATGTTAAAGTTTTATTAAAAATAAACATTATGATTGACACCTTCTATTATCCTTCCAAACTATTCCCTCCGTCCCAAAATATTTATCTCATTTGACTTTTTTGTTGAACTTTGATCATAAATATATGATAATTTAATTATGTTCATGAAATTCTAAAAATTCCTATTGATTAACCATTAATAATATTATCAACAACAACTTTTAGAATTTCATGAACATGATTAATCTCTCATAAATTTGTGGTCAAAGTTCAACAAAAAAATCAAATGAGACAAACATTTTGGAATGGAGGGAGTATGAAAATGTAAAATGGCACCTTTGTAGATTTGAAGCAAATCAAGGACAATAAAGTCAATAAAATATTTATATGACGTTTATTGGAAAAAGAGTTTCTCAATGACTTTTGGAATTTTCAACGTGCAGTTCTTGTTCTATAAATATTTTTCTATTTTGGCAGTTCAGTAAGCATGGCGACACGCAATAGGTGTTCACACTATAGTATAAGGTCAGTCAGACAAAGTATGTTTTGGATTTGGTGGGAGTTGTTTCTTATTCAAGCTTTTTTCTTAATTTCATATTTCTATAATTTCTTAATTATATTTTATTCAATATTTTTTTAAAAAATTATTATTGATATGCATATATATCATTAATAATATTCTTAATGACAATTCAAATAATAATATTTCATAAATATCTAATCAAATTTTTAATCAAATTTGATAAATTCTTAAGTTTTATCTCAAAATCAAATGACAATGAAATGAGTGACACGTAATCTTTATATATTTCATATTTGACTAGTTAATTTTCTATATAAAATAATTATTTATAATTAGGTGGCGTGGGGCTAGAATATCGTGAGACTCTTGTTGGGTTTGGTGTTATCTAAGTTGTTAACGCCTAAATTATGGGATTAAATCAAATTCGAAATTTCTGACACAACTGGGGCGCACGATCGCGCAAGTTTTTGTCAAAAAAGAGTGATCGCGCCCAAAGGGGAAGCGATCGCGCGGGTGCCAATTTGTAGATGGGGCGATCGCGCCATATGCCGGATTTGGTCTATCAACGACAGAAATATGATTAAGGGTTGAAAATCCTACATGTTTAGAAGTAGGGCATATAAATATAGTCTATCCCGAATCATATTTGTAGTTGCTTTTTCTCATCTGTTTCTATAGATCTAGGGTTTGCACAGACAGAAATTTTTTGCCAATAATTCGTGCACCAGATTAAAGATTGTAATCGGTTGATTTACATAATATAATAATATTCTCTCCCTCTGCCCATGGACGTAGCTAAGTTGGTGAACCACGTATATTCTTGTGTTGTGTGATTGTTTTCTATATTTTACATAGACTCTGTTCTAACAAACTGGTATTAGAGCCGATCACGTTGAGGAAGGTATAGGGTTGTTACGCTGCAAAAGAAGATGGTATCAGGAATTGAATCACCGGTCGACAAGTTTAATGGTAAGAATAGTTTTTCTCTTTGGTAAATCAAGATGAAAGTCTTGTTGAGATACAAAGGCTTGTGGGCTCCAGTAGTTGCTGCAATCGGGGATCGTTAGTATCCAAAGGGCAAAGCAGAAGTTGTTCCCACCGGTGTTGTCGCGGGTGCAACAGCAAAAGGTTCAGAGAAAGCGAAGAAGATAACAGAGAAGTAAGAGGCAGATCTGATCGCGATAGATGAGAGAGCCCACTCTAAGATCATCAGGTGTCTAGATGATGATGTTCTAGCGAATATTCCAGATACCGATTCCGGAGGTGCTTTGTGTCTTGCGTTGGAAGATATGTATTTAACACGATCATTGACTAACAAGCTATATCTAAAGCAAAGGCTATATTCTCTCTGAAAGCAGCAAGGTATGCCCATTAGGGATCACCTAGATAGATTTACATTTTTATTACTTGATCTGTGTAATATAGATGCTAAGGTTTCTGATGAGCATGTTGCATTAATGCTTCTTGTTTCTTTGCCTTTATTATATGAGCACTACGTTTAATCTAGTATCAGTGGTAAGGAAACGGCGACTCTAGAGTATGTGAAATCCTCGCTCAATACTAGAGAGTTACATCGTAAGGCAAGCGGTAATATTGGTACAAATAATCAGACGTCAGGTTTGGTTGCGAAAGACAACAGAGGTTTTAGCAGTAAACAGAAGAAGAAGAAATCTCCTGGTAAGAGGGGCCTGAAACCTGATGATTTTTGTAATTACTGCAAGGGAAAGGGACATTGGAAGACAGATTGTCATACGAAGAAGTGAGGCATGCCTCCAAATCGCAATGAAGTTAATGTTGTTGCATTTGATACGAGCAGCTCTGATGGGAATTATGCTCTAGTGATAGAAGAATCTGCAAAACAGTCGGATACGTGGATTCTTGAATCTGGGGCTTCTTAGCATATCAATTCGAGGAAAAGTGGTTTACAACCTATGAGCAGTTAGATGGTGGTAATATTCATATGGTCAACAGTGTTACTTGCAGAGTGGTTGGTATTGGCTCGATCAAACAGCGGACTCATAATCGTAAGTTCTGCACTTTGAACGATTTGAGGCATATTCCACGGATGACGAAGAACCTGATATCTATTAGTCAGCTCGACATCAAATGATATAGTTTCAAAGGTAAAGGTGGAGCAGTTTATGTTTGCAATGGTTCTGAAGTGAATCTTAGAGGCCTTAAGCGGGGCTCCTTATATTTCCTACAAGGAAGGACGCTTTGTAGGTCAGTATTGGTTGCATCATCTGAAGTGGTAAAGGAGGATGTGACAAAGTTGTGGCATATTAGGCTTGGGCACATGAGCATTAGAGGGATGCAGATATTGGCTAATCATGGTCTTCTGTGTGGCCATAAGGTCAATGATCTCAAGGTCTGCGAGCATTGTGTACTCGGGAAGATGAAGCGAAGCAAGTTTCCTAAGGGGGTTAACAGAACGATGGGCAGTCTGGATTACATTCACTCGAATTGTTGGGGACCTTCACGTCAGGAATCATTGAGGGGTAACATGTATTTCTTGTCCATGATTGATGACTACTAGAAGAAGACTTGGGTAATTATTATGAAGCACAAGAGTTAGGCTCTCACCAATTTCAGACAGTGGAATACATTAGTGGAGAATTAGACAGGGAAGAAGATCAAGCGACTCCGAACAGATAATGGGTTAGAGTTTTGTAGTGCTGAGTTCGATGAGTTCTGTAAGCAAGTGGGGATTTCTAGACATCTCACTATCAGTGGTACAGCACAGCAAATGGTGTAGCAGAGCGCATGAATCAGACATTGTTAGATAGGGCAATGTGCATGCTCTCTAATGTAGGGTTGTCTAAACGGTTCTGGGCAGAAGCGGTTAGTACAACATGTTACTTGAAAAATTGCGGACCATATACAGGTATCAGTCTCAAAGTTCCCAATGAGGTATGGCCAGGTAAACCTGGTGACTACTCTAATTTAAGGGATTTTGGTTGTACTACTTATTATCATGTTGATGATGGAAAGTTGGAGCCGAGGTCCAGAAAAGGAGTTTTCATGTGTTATGGGAATTGTGTCAAGGGATACAGGATTTGGTCTCCATCAGAGAGGGTAGGGTAATAATAAGTAGAAATGTTGTTTTTGATGAAAACTCTATGCTTAAACCTATTATGAGATATGTGGTTGTATCAGGTATTGGTAGTATTGATAAACAGGTGGAGCTAAAAGATATTTCAGAGTTGAGCAGTTAACAATTAGAAGTTCATCACGATCTACCGACAGAAACAGAAGTACCAGAAAGTTCATCACCAGTTTCCGAGTAACGTGGGTTAGCTCAAGAGAGGTATAGACGGGCTAATTTCGGGAAGCCTCCAGTGAGGTATAATTTTGAAGACATGGTGTCTATGCACTTCAGGTTGCCGAGGAAGTGGAGCTCGATGCTTCAGAGCCAACTTCTTTCAAGGAAATAGTTACATGTTCAGAGTCCGCTCAGTGGTATGCATCTATGGGGGATGAGATGGAGTCACTTCACAAGAAATCAACATGGGAGCTAATCGAAAGGCCAGAGGGCAGAAAGATTGTGACTTGCAAGTGGAGTTTTCAATAAAAAGGAAGGTATGTCACCATCATATAGGGTCAAGTATAAAGCTCATGTAGTTGCAAGGGGTTTTACACAACAGGAGGGCGTTGACTACAATGAGATCTTCTCACCAGTGGTTAGACATACTTATATTAGAGAGTTATTAGCAATGGTGGCACATCAGGATTTGAAGCTCAAGCATCTAGATGTGAAAACAACTTTTCTACATGGAGAGTTGAAGAGGAGATTTATATGACACAAACAGATGGGTTTCAGGTTCCGAGAAAAGAAGACTATGTGTGTAGGTTGAAGAAGTCCTTGTATGGGCTCAAACAATCGCCTAGGTAGTGGTACAAGCGGTTTGACATTTATATGACAGAGATTGGCTACACGAGGAGCGCATGATTGTTGTGTGTATCACAATAAGTTAGTGGATGGTTCGATCATCTATCTGGTTCTTTATGTTGACGATATGTTGATAGCGACTGTCAAGAATTCAGATATTCGGAAGTTGAAGGGTCTACTGTCTGCTGAGTTCGATATGAAGGATTTGGGTGCAGCAAAGAAAATTCTAGGTATGAAGATCTATAGGGATAGAAGCCAACGAAAACTGTTCTTATCCTAGAAAGGTTACATCAAGAAAGTTTTACAGAGGTTTGGCATGTATACGACAAATCCATTAGATTCTCCGAGTGCAGCGAATGCACGTCTGTCGGTTGCCTTTGCACGTAAATCGGATGAGGAGAAAGAGTACATGGCTCGAGTACCCTATGCTAGTGCAGTTGCTAGTTTGATGTATGTTATGGTTTGCACTAGGCCAGTTTTTGCTCATGCTTTTAGTGTTGTTAGTAGGTTCATGGGAAATCCTGATAAGGAACATTGGTAAGCTGTGAAAAGGATCTTAAGGTACCTTAAGGATACAACATATATATGTTGGGCTCATTTATGGAGGTGATACAGAATGTGTAGTTTAGGGTTATTGTGATTCTAACTACTCTGGGATGTTGACACGAGGAGATCTATGACCGGGTATGTGTTCACTCTTGATGGGTCAGTTGTAAGGCTACTCTACAATCTACAATTACATTGTCTACTATAGAGGCGGAGTACATGGCATTGACAGAAGCTGATAAAGAGGGGATATGGCTAAAGGGTTTGATCAGCGACCTTGGGTTACATCAGGGTCAGGCTACAATATTTTGTGACAGTTTGAGTGCAATTTGTTTGGCCAAGGATCAAGGTGAAGAAAGTAGGTAATACGGACAATCCTGCTGACATGCTCACGAAGTACGTTTCGACTAGCAAGTTTCAACATTGCTTGAACTTTCTGAATGTTCGCAACTATTAGATAGCATCTGAGGCAGAGGGGGGGTTCTAGTTATGATTTGAAGGTTAGATGTCAGGGTGGAGATTTTTTTGGTTTGGTTCCATCTAAGTTGAGAACGCCTAAATTAGGGGATTAAACAAGCAAATTCGTAATTCCTAACTGGCGCGCGATCGCGCTAAGTTTCTACCAAAAGGGAGTGATCGCGCCCAAAGGGGGAGCGCTTGCGCGGGTGCAATTTGGAGATGGGGCGATCGCGCCATATGCCAGATTTGGCTATCAGCGGCAGAAATCTGATTCAGGGTTGAAAACCTTGTAGGGTTAGGAGTAAGGCATATAAATAAAATCTACCCCCAACCATATTTGTAGTTGCTTTTGTTTATCTATTTTTCTAGATATATGATTTGTATATATTGGAATTCTTTGATAATAATTCGTGCAATAGATTAGAGATTGTAATCGGTTGATTTACATAAGATATTAATATTCTCTCACTCTGCCTGCTTACGTATCAAAGTTGGTGAACCACGTGAATTTTTGTGTTGTGTAATTGTTGCTTGTTTTATATATTTTACATAGACTTCTTTCTTACAACTCTTTTGGGCTCGCACGTGCTAAGCGCCAACTTAGATATCATAATAAAGTCTGATATATATTTTATATCAAAACTAATTGACAATAAGAAAGTGGAACAAAATCTTTATATGATCAATAATTTGCTAATTAATTTTTGATATAAAAAAATTACTCCAGCAAAATTAGTTTTAAAAGTCTCAAGTAAATTGTAAAACATGTAAAGTTGACTTTGGAAAAGAAAAAATGGTACGGCAATTTTTTATGTTGATAGTACTAACTTGGTCAAAATATAATTCATATCGAACCGTGCTCATACTGGTGCCAAAACGTGTTTTTTCCTGTTGACATATTTTTATTAGGGCAATCTAAATAATACTTTCTCCGTCCATCCGAAAACGTATTGATTTTTATTTTATACTATGTTTCATTTAAAAATGCAAACTATCAAAACGAAATTTTTTTAATAATTTTTTATTCATTGAATACACTTGTTATAATAACAATAACTATACACTTATTATCATTTAGCACACTTTCTATTTTATATCTCACTTTTTATACTCACAACAATTGCCTCATTATACTCCCTCCGTTTCTAAAAGTTTGTCATATTTGACTTTTTAGTTGAACTTTGACCACAAATATATGACAATTTAATTATATTCATAATTTTAAAAATTCCTATTGATTCACCATTAATAATATTATCAACAACAACTTTTAAAATTTTATGAACATGATTAATCTCTCATAAATTTGTGGTCAAAGTTCAAAAAAAAAAATCAAATGAGACAAACTTTTAGGGACGGAGAGAATACAATTTTCTTAATTATGTGTAAAACAACTTTTTGTGTTTTTTCGGACGAAGGGAGTAGATATTAAAATTAAATTTTAATAAATACTACTCCCTCCGTCCCCCTACAAATTGCACACTTTCTTTTTTGGGCGTCCCATTACAAACCGCACACTACCAAAAAGGAAACTTTATATTAGTAAAATATTCACCCTACTCCACTCATTCTTTCTCCTACATTATTCTAATACTCACAACACCATTATAATTTATTATTCCCTCCACTCATTCTCTCTTCTATTTTACTTTTACACTCACAACATTTTATTAAAATATCATATTCCTTAATTCCCGCACAAACAGTGTTAGTGCGGATATTAGCGGGTCGGAGGGAGTATTTAGTAACTCCGGGAATTGTCCTATTCTCCCCGTTGCTTTCTCCTTTCTCCGACAAATACTCCCTCCGTCCCGGCCGAAGTGTCCGAAAAGGACAATTGCACGAGAATTAAGGAAAGTGATATAAGAAAGAGAAAAGTTTAAATATTGTGAGTATGAAAAATTAAATAGGAGAGAGAATGAGTGGGAGAAATAGTTAGGAGAGAGAATGTTGTGAGTGTAAGACTACTTACAATGGGAGGTTGAAATGGGGGATGAAACCCATTTCAACCGGTTGAAAGCTTACAATGGTGAAATGAAAGTAGGTTGGATGAAATCTTGGGATGAAAACTTTCATCCCGTATGAAATGTTTTTTTTTTTTTTTTAAAAAAAAAAAAATTGGACACGTGTCGGCATGAAATGAGACGGAGTAAATATGGATCAGACTCTATTTTTCTTTTCTTTTTTGATTTTCCTTGAATTTGCCACGTGTAAAATTTTGATAGGTCCGTACTTTATTATTTTTTCACCCAATTATTTAAATTCAATTATCTCATAATAAATGATTTAAAAATAAAAAGAAAAATTCACCAAAATTCATCATTTTTTTTTCCTACAAATCGATATAAGTTTCATTTGATTTGGACACAAAAAAAAACACTTAGTTTTCAATTTGGGCTGAATTATTACCTAGTAAATTAATTTTTTTTTAATTTTTTTTTCACCAAAATTCATCATTTTTTTCCCTACAAATCGATATAAGTTTCATTTGATTTGGACACAAAAAAAAACACTTAATTTTCAATTAATTATTACCTAGTAAATTAATTTTTTTTTTAATTTTTTTTTCACCAAAATTCATCATTTTTTTTTCCCTACAAATCGATATAAGTTTCATTTGATTTGGACACAAAAAAAAACACTTAGTTTTCAATTTGGGCTGAATTATTACCTAGTAAATTAATTTTTTTTTTAATTTTTTTTCACCAAAATTCATCATTTTTTTCCCTACAAATCGATATAAGTTTCATTTGATTTGGACACAAAAAAAAACACTTAGTTTTCAATTTGGGCTGAATTATTACCTAGTAAATTATTATTTTTTTTAATTTTTTTTTTCACCAAAATTCATCATTTTTTTCCCTACAAATTGATATAAGTTTCATTTGATTTGGACACAAAAAAAAACACTCACTTTTCAAAAACAGAGAATATAAATAAAATAAAAGTGGTGGGGTATAGAATGATGAGTTGGAAGGAGTTGAAATTTAATTTAAGTTAACCATTGGAGTGGGGGTAGATGAAATGGGTAGATGAAATATTAGGTGGATAAGAAAAAGTGTAAAAAGTGTTAGATGAAATGTGGGAGTGGGATGAAACCACTGTGGGTAGTCTAAAAGTAAAGTAGGAGAGAGAATGAGTGGATGGAATAGTTAAAAAATTTTCCTTTTTTGGATATGAGACATTTTAAATGGGACACCCAAAATAAAAAGTTGAGACACTTCGACCGAGACGGAGGTAGTATTATACATTTCCTTCTTAATTGCACCCATCTTTTATCTCAAATCACTTCTCATTATCAAAATCCTTAACTCTTTTTTCCTTTTTCACTATTAATCATCAATCGAAATCCGTATCTAAGTATCATATGCTTTTTTGTTTAATAAATACTCCCTCCGTCCCGCCGATTTTAAGAAAACTTTCTATTTTGGGCGTCCCGTCGATCTTAAAAATTCCAAAAATGGAAAGTTTTTATTAATTTTATATTTAATGGGACCCACATGTCATACTCACAATAACAATCCACTCACTATTCATCCCACTCATTCTCTCTCATATTTAATTTTTCACACTCACAACACTTCTTCCACTCATTCTCTCTCCTAATACTATAATAATATTCCTTAATCCCCGTGCCATTTCAATTTTTCTTAAGATGGGTGGGACGGAGGGAGTATTTGCTTATGATGCTGCCAGAAACAATCGGATCAGTTCAAATTCGGCGATAGGTTATATCTCAGCGATTGAATAGGCTGAAACAGAGAAACAAACACGTAAACTAAGTCGGAGCTTTTCCGGCGAAGACCCTCCGGCGTGAGAGTAAGTATTTGCTTTGAGAGAGAGAAATCAATTGACAAGAGTTTGGAGTCAAAAGATCACGTACCAAATAATGTGAATTATGGTTTGCATTTATAGGTGTAGCAATGTATAATCCATGTTAAATTGGATTGCTAAGAGATAAGATATGAATCCTAAGAAGATTATATTTGAGGAGTCCTTGTTGGACCTGAATTTGGTAAGTGAGGTAGTTATCATCCTATGGGAATTATAACTGCTCATTGTCCCACTTTGAATAGGACTGGATAACTGCCATTATACAAGTACGCCGGGGAGGTCTCTCCTTGTCGTACGTGGCCAGGTCGGCCTACGTTGAGCCGGGGAAGAGATATGAAGGAACTGGGGAAGCCCAATTCCTGGTGATTTGATAGTCGAGGAGGCCTCCTCGTCGTCAAGGGAGCTCAGCTCGTCCTTGGAGGGTAGTCTCCTCGTCTTTAAAGGAGCTCAGCTCGTCCTTGGAGGGAGGTCTCCTCATCATCAAGGGAGCTCATCTCGTCATTGGAGGGAGGTCTCCTCGTCGCCAAGGGAGCTCAGCTCGTCCTTGGAGGGAGGTCTCCTCGTCGTCAAGAGAGCACAGCTCATCCTTGGAGGGAGGTCTCCTCGTCGCCAAGGGAGCTCAGCTCGTCCTTGGAGGGAGGTCTCCTCGTCGTCAAGGGAGCTCAGCTCGTCCTTGGAGGGAGGTCTCCTCATCGCCAAGGGAGCTCATCACTTCCTTGGAGGGAGGTCTCCTCGTCGTCAAGGGAGCTCATCTCGTCCTTGGAGGGAGGTCTCCTCGTCGTCAAATGAGCTCAGCTCGTCCTTGGAGGGGAGGTCTCCTCGTCATTGAGTCTTAGTCATTTCGCCTACTAAGTCTAGGTCGACCTAGGGGAATGACGAGAAATATTGGTTCGAGGAAGGAAGAGAAGCCCATTCCCTTCCTCGTATATCATACTTAGGATTATGTTTAGGGCCCAATCTACTTGGGCCTTGCCCGGACTAGCCCAAGTTCGTATCTCGGTTTATACCGTTCAGTGGTCCCTGACTTCCTAGCTCAGCTATGCCGAGGAGAAAGTGAGCTCTACCTCAGTTTACGAGAATACGAACAGGCGTCATGTGGTAGGTATCGCTTCAATATCCGTCGGTTTAATAGTACAATGATGAGACGTGGTGCACGATGCCTGACAAAGTCTTGGAACTCCACCAAGGGCATTAAATGTTGGGGAAAGGACGGCGTTCGACCTGTATTCAACCCGATTTCAACTCGGATTTAGGGGGAGGAATGAAGAAGACGCCGATGTGTCACATGCCAAGGGAGGCAACCAAGCTGAGATTCCCCAAGGATCAACTCCTCAAGGCGAGGTGGCCATAGCCGACGGCCAAGCTCCAGCTGAGGAGGCCAACGCCGGGGAGAGGGGCTCTGCGCCCAAGTGCCCAAGGGAGGCAGAGGTGGTTGGTTCCTCGAAGAAGGCAACCTCTATTTCCTCAACCAGACTTTCTACTAAGCATGTTAAATCATATGCTGAGGCCGAGCAGTTTGTCCAGGAGGCAAAGGAGGTGCCAATCCTAAAGGGCATGGATCTCCCAGCTCGCGAAGGGTGGAATCAGAGGGTTAGCCGGGCTGTCATATGCAGATCCTTCGATGAGGATTATGTGGAGCAGCTGAAGGTGGCCAAGCCTACTATCGACCATCTTACTATTAGGAAGGGCCTCCTGTTAGCCGAGGTATCTTCTTCGTCCATTACTTTAATTTTACTGATAATTTTTATTTTCCTTTGTTGTGAAGCTTGCT
Organism: Adenophora triphylla var. japonica; assembly: GCA_022495995.1. Taxonomy (NCBI): domain Eukaryota; kingdom Viridiplantae; phylum Streptophyta; class Magnoliopsida; order Asterales; family Campanulaceae; genus Adenophora; species Adenophora triphylla. Next base: position 589,763 of record JAFEMH010000403.1, on the reverse strand, counting down.
TCGGTTTCGGTATATGAGGCCATTAAATACAAGGCGGTTGAGACCCACGATAAAAAACTTGAGGAGCAAGAGCTCAGAGATAAAGAGGCTCTAAAGAAGGCTTTTGAGCTCCTCAAGCAGCTTCGAGCTGATGCTGATGCCTTCAAGGTGGCCAGGGACGAGGCCGAGGAGGAGAAACGAGTTGCCAAAGAGGCATTAACTCGTGCTGAAGAGGCTGTCATGCTGAAGGAGGCCGAGGTGGCCAGATTGAAGGAGGAGAAGGAGGCTGCTTTAAAGGAGGCCGAGGAGGTGGCGACTTCCCATCTACAGGTGGAGGAAAGCATTCCCTCCAGGGAGGAGAGTGCCATTGCTCGTTATAAAGCCAGCCCGGCTTTTAACGAAGCAGTGGATGAGAAGACGACCACCATGTTCATGGATGGTTACATGCACCTGACCAGGAGGGCCATGGCAGACACTTCTGTCTCCTTCGACCTGGAGAGGATAGCTAGGTGGATTTGCCAAGATGCCTATGACGAGGAAGCCCGTAAGCTGCACTACCTCATCCCATATTTTGAAAATGCCCTTCAGGTGATTGCCACAATAGATGTTGAGGCTGGCCGACCTGCCTGGGTTCCTCCTCCCGTCGTTCCTCAGAACCTTAATGTTATCATAGAGAGGATAGAGGACGAGGAGGGAATCCGTGTTGAGGAGCCAACCAACGAGGGAGCTCAAGCTGAGGCTCAAACTCAAGATGCTGAAATGGAGGCCTTCTTCGAAGAGCATGTTGCCGATGAGCGGACTTAGGCTTTTTAGTTTTCTTTGATGTAATAGCATAGATATCCTTGTACCTCAACATTGAATATTAATGAAAATCTCTCTTCAAATTCAAGTCGTATTCACTTTATTGCTTTGGTATATGCACTGCATTGCTTGCTTGTTTGTTGTGTATTTGCATAAGTACAAACCAACTTTGGGAAGCCGAGGAAGAAGCTCGTTCGGTCTTAAACACTTGGTAGTTTGTCAGTTTAGGTCATTAGGCCGAGGAGGGTTCTTTGGCATGACTGTTGGATTCTTCTTTTTCATCTCTCTATGACGAGGAAGATGACTCGTACATAGGTCTAGGATGGTTCTGCCGATAGTCGTTAGGCCGAGGTGTTTCCTCGACAAGATGTTTGGCTTGCCCTTCTTTTTCATCTCCTGATTCCGAGGAAGGTGACTCGTACATAGGTCTTAGATGTTTTTGTCGATATAGTCATTAGGACGAGAGGTTTCCTCGGCAAGACGTTTGGCTTTCTTCTTTTCATCTACCTTATGTCGAGAAAGATGACTCGTACATAGGTTTTCGATGTTTTTGCCGATTTAGTCGTTAGGTCGAGGTGTTTCCTCGGCAAGACGTTTTGCTTTCTTCTTTTCATCTACCTTATGCCGAGGAAGATGACTCGTACATAGGTTTCCGACGTTTTTGCTGATTTAGTCGTTAGGCCGAGGTGTTTCCTTGGCAAGACGTTTGGCTTTCTTCTTTTCATCTACCTTATGTCGAGGAAGATGACTCGTACATAGGTTTCTGACGTTTTCTGGTCTCACCTATCCATGTCGAGAAGGAACTCGCTCGGTCATAGGTCTTGGGTGAGTTATGGTGGGAGTTTATCCCTTTGAAGGCCGAGGAGGAGCTCCTCGTCTTCCGGTATTGTCTTGATAGTTGCTTTGCACGTTGAAGAAGTAAATTTCATTAACTGAATTGCTTACACCGAACTACAATCCTACCTTTCCAAAAAAGTAAAAGGCTAACAAAACTAATTTATTACATAAAACAGACTAAAACTAATGATAGTATTATGCTCTTGCTTGTCTGGGGTTTCCATTGATTTGCTAGGCCTTGGTCTGGTAGCCCGCGACCTTGTAAAAATTTGAATTCCATTGTTGTAAGGGTAGCCAACTCAACCGGTTCGTCTATATCCCGCAGCTCTCCTTGTCTCAAGTCATGGTTGGCCACCGAGTTCTGGTCATTTGACGAGATGAGGGGCTGTATCTAGGACGGACATAACTTGTATCATTGTTGTCTTTATGGCCATATAGTAAATCAATTGACAAAAGTTTAGGGTCAAGAGAATGCGTGTGTAAAACGTAACAGAATTGTGTAAATTAAGGCTTGTATTTATAGGTGTAGAATATAGAGTCATTCCTTGTATAGGTGTAGACACCCCATTCTGAACCAATAAATCATGATTACACTACTCTTCATCTCTCTTTTGTGTTTTGATGAAAGCATATCAGTTTCGTCATGTTTCTTTAAGTTTCTAACTAACCTCGTTAGTTTTGGACCTAACTGACTAACGGAATAACTGAAGAGGACAAAATAGTCAACCGACTAGTTGTCTCGCACGAGACATACGTGTCTCGCGCGATACAACCCCTCGACAGGATGTGCAGATTCACTCTCCTTCTCCGTTTCAAACTCTTTTCTGGATAAAACTTATCAATCCGGTTCTCCAATCATATTTGAGTTCTGAAAGCTTCCTAGGGTGGAATCCCAATCCACTTTAACCTCCTAAATTTGGTGATCAAGTCATTCATCCCCTATAAATACTTGATGGCTTTCACTATTTCAAAGGTCCCCGATCCACGATCGAAAACACACAACACACACATTTTGTTGGTTTCTCTCCCTGAAAGATTCCTACAAAATCACCCTAAAATCACCTAAAGTTTGTTTGTCAACCTTGTTGATCAACAAACATCAAAGCCCGAATCAAGGACCGAGGCGAAGCTCTGTCCGCATCAAGATTTGACTCTCATATTGAGTCGAAACTCTGCCCAAATCACTTCTCGACCGAGAAGACATCTTAGAACCACATTCTAAATCAAATACTCCCTAAACAAGGTAAACTCATATACTTTTATTCTTCTTCTCAACCCCTCTATTGGCTTTTAGAGTAGTGTAATCCCATCAAAAGGATTAGCCTAGAGTCCCTTCAATTCATGGAGGCGATCTCGAAGCATACAATCCGACATTCCTAATCAAGAAATTGATTAGGGTTTTCTTGTTCTTATTTAATTAATAATTAAAAAGATTGATAATACTTTATTGGCAAGACCGATCTTCGGATCGGGTGGAATGGATGCTCCTTGACCTACCAATTCCATAACTTAACCCCCGAACCCTCAAATCTCTTTTAAATCAAAAAGGTTTTTCTTGTTGTTTTTCTATATAAATAATAAGTGGCGACTCAGAGATGTTAAAAATTCACGCATCGCTACAATAGGAAGTTATATGAGAGAAGGATTATAATCCTAATTGGATTATAATTTCCCACAATCCTTATTGTAGTAGGATTATGTAAACCTTATGTATGTATGCCTAGGATTCTTGCTACTCGTCATAAGATGTTGGTCGACATGTGTAAATACCGAGTAAGGAGGTGACCAAGGGTACGGAAGCCCATTCCCATGTCTTGATGATGACCGAGAATGCGCTGGTCGGCCTTTGATAATGCCTTGGTAGGCATATGAGGATGTCTTGGTCGGCATGTTTCTTCCTTGCTGCCTTAAGTTATTATATTCGCTATAATATGTATAGGTCGACATAGTAGGATATGACAAGTAGGCATGAAGAGCATAGCTAGGGAATCCCATTCCCTATGTCATATTTGGGCCTTATATAGATTTACTTTAGGCCCATCCATCGGGCCTTGGCCGGTTTATGACCCATGGTCGTACTCGGTTTATACCGTTTAGTGTCCCTAGACTTTCTAGCTCGGCTTTGCTGAGGAGGAAGTGGTGCTCGTTCTCGGCTTACGCGAATACGAAAAGGTTATCTCGAATTATGAGGCATCAATCATTTATCCGCCGGTTATTTGGACATTGATAAGCTTGGATATCAATGACGAGACATTCCCATTGTGAACACGCCAGAACATTTAATGAGGAGAGGGAGACGGCGCCTTGACCCGCTTTCTTGACCCATACCCGTTCGGATCAGGGTATAAAAGCTAAAATCCCTTACATTTTTACTCTTTTATCACTTTTATGCTTGAGAGATACCCATAAGCTTTGTAAACCGCAAGTTTTCTCCCGAGTCTGTTCATCGTTTTCTGGTGTTTGTGTTTGATTTCCTTGTGTTCTCTTCATCAATCTTCAATTCAGGTACAATTTATTTCTCATATCTCGCATTTTACTTTGATTTTCTGGGTTTTGTTCTTGGTGGGTTCTTGAGAATCGCCATTGTTGTCCTTTTCTTGAAGCTTTTCTTGAGTTAGGTTTTTTGTGGTTTCTTCGTGTAATATCCATGGCAAGAACATGGAGAATTAATCCAAATGCCCTATATTGTTACCACACCCAAAACCTTAGGATGTACCAAAGAATAGATGTGTCATGGATGATGGTACGTTTGGGTAAGATTGGGGAGATTTTGACGAGGTACCAAGCTCCTAGAACCGACGTACGCTATCCTAGTCGGTTTATGATTGATCGCCTTAGCATAGACTCCCCAAATATTGTGTTGTTCCACGGTTGGTCAGAAATCCTTGACCACATCAACCTGTATTACTTGAAGTCTGACCATTTGGATCGTTCATTGTTGGGTAAGAATCCCTCCTCGACTTTAATTAATAGGACGGGGAGGGATACCCTTCCTCATCCACGTCTTTTGTTATGCCTTAGCCAAAACTAACCTTTGTTGTTTGTTGTACAGATATGACTTGGAGAGGAAGTGGTGCTTCTCGTCATTCAACAGGTCCTTCTACCTCGGGTAGAATTGTAGATGCCTTCACCGAGGGAGCTCGAGCTGGCAATCGAGGAAGAGGTCGTGGTAGGGCTAGCACTCCTAGGCCTAGGTCTGCCAGGGGCGGGGAGCCCATGATCGAGGAGATTCATACTAAGTATGGAGTGTCGAGGGAGGAATACCGACTGACATACCTTCTCGGTGTTCCCGTACAGGACAAGGACGCCCTGAAAGAGTTTTTGTATTCTCTGAACCACGTCCATTTTTCTATAAACAATTCCAAATGGGCCTTCGTCTCCCCCTTGATCCATTCATTTGTGAGTTTTTTGAGGACATGCAGGTCATCCCCGCTATGATAGGGGTTAATGTCGTGAGGTTCCTCACCGGTTTTATTGTACTTTGCTGTGGTTTAGGTTTTGAGCCTCGCCATTTGGCTTTTCACCATTTTTTCATTGTCAGTTACAAGGAGGACACCAGGGTGTTGGTGGTGAGCAGTGATCCCAACCAACCTAAACTGATATTCCCCATCTCTAGTAAAGTGTATAGGTGGAATAATCATGTTATAAGGGTGGAAAGTCGACAAGGATGGGAATTTGCTGTAACGACCCTAAACCTAGGCACTATTTTAGTATAATATTATATGCTTTTAATATTAATATTAAATTTATATGCTTATTTTATGCCTTTAATGTTATGATAAGTTGAGATGGTTAGGAGATAATTTTAAAGACTGGGGATAAAATGAAAGTAAGCTAAAGTCTTTGGTTGAATTAAAATAATTGAAAGTAAAATAAAGTAATAGGGTGTAGTGATAATAAAATGAGCAAATAAAATATTTTGGGGTTGGGAAGGTTATTTTAAAGAGAAAGAAAGAAAGAAATTAGGAAGTATGGGGGTCCATACTTCCTCCCCTCATTTCCCTCAACCTTCCTCCTTCAAGGTCAAACCCTCCCCATACTCCCTTTACACTTTTCATTCACCTCCTCCGTCATCCTCCTTCATTTCTCTCTTACAATTTCCATGGAAACCCCATTGTGAAACCCACCTCTTCTCAAGCTCCTATCAAGTTCAATCCTTCTTCATTTTTCAATCCGGGAGTACTTTTGTAATCGGGGCATCTAGGGGAGTTCATCAAGCTAAAGAAATCCATAATCCATCTCCTATTCTAAGGTGAGTTATTATGACCCTTTCCTTCTTTAAATGTTCATGAACTATGAAATGTTGTTATTGTTGTTCTAATGGCTATTTGATGCTTTGGGGAAACCTTCTTGGTTTTGAGGAATTTGTTAGTGTTATAGAAAATGTTGTTGTTCATGAAAGTGGTAAAGAATAGAAGTAAATGGGTTGGGTTGGATTAGAAGGGAAATCTTGAGAAATGGTAGGAAATTGGGGGGGAAAATCAAGTAGTAATGATCTAGGTTTAGAACATGATACTTTGGAGTTAAATGAGTAAAATGAAGTTAACAAAGTTAGAAATTCCTTTTAGGTTCACAAATTAGTGGAAACTTGGTTGGAAATTTGGTTTCTTAGAAATATGAATTGTTGCTGCTGCTGATGCCCATTTCTGGCCGTGGCACGAGTCGTGCCCCTAGGCACGAGTCGTGCCCTTGTCCAACTCATGATAACGACTCGTGGATAGGAGGCCAAATCGTTCTGAGTAACTGTGTGGAAAATTGGCACGAGTCATGCTCTCAGGCACGAGTCGTGCCAAGGGGAAGTCACGAGTCGTGCTGTCAAGGGACGCATGATTCAGAGAAGGGCCAAAAGGGCACGAGTCGTGCCCTGGCCTGGTTACAATGTACCAACTTTAGAGCTGTTCAAACCTAATCAAACTAGAACCAAAATGAAATCTCTTTAACCTAGATTAAAATAGAATTCTTTGGCTACACAATGACATCTAAAGTGATCAAAATGGAATTGGGGAAGTACTTTAAATATTGCTTGGAAAACGCTAGGAAGCCTAGTTTGGTAACTTGACCAATGTGATTCCAACTTGGTAGATTTAACTTAAACCTTTATAGAGGCCATGTATTATTGTATAATGACTACGTATGGTGGATTGATGATATATCAATGCTTTACTTGAGTTCATATTAATTGATTAAATTATGCATAGTGTGTTGATTAAATGTTGCACTATGATATTGGTTGAACATGAGTATATTTTACCATGTGGCTATGTTGTTTATCCCTTTTGTGGATTATATTTCAAGTAACTATTATGTGCTTGATGATGTGTTAATCAGCTGATGTTGGGGGTATAACATAATACGGTCAATTATGGAAGTGTGACCTAATGTGATCGAATTATGTTATACCTGTGACCGTCCCCTCCTGTGGCCACAGGTCGGGGTTATAGCATCTGTATTGAGCCAAAAGCCTTACAGAGTTGCTACTATCTTATTTGGTTCCCTGAAAAATGGGTCTTATAAGATGTGAGTATTGCTTAAGCAGCTCACCTAAGATTGGAGTATTATACCCAATGTTGTACGACTATTGTTCAGACGGGAAAAGGTAAACCAAGGTAATGAAAGGTGTTTACAGCTTTTCCAATGTGTTATATGCAACTTGTTATGTGTTGCATCTTATTTGGCATATTGCTGCATTCATAATAGCTTGCTGAGATTTATTCTCACCCCTCTCCCTTTAATGTTTTTAGATCCCGAGACAGGCGGACCGGCCAAGTAAGGGCGGAGAGGAGTTTGGAAGTGATCTTTTGGGTATTGTCGGGGTACGTATAGGTTGGCGTAGAAAATGTATTTTGGTATAGTTCCTTCATGGAGTTTGTAATTATAAACTTTAATTTCTACGTTATAACCACAATCTTTTGTAACTAAAACAGATGTATACTTTCAAAGTTGGTCAACTCTTCCTCCAAGGTGGAGAGGAGTAGAGTTATTTTGAAATGGTTATGTGAATTGTGTTTATGTTTGAAAGTTAAATCAAAGTTTTAAAAGTTTAGTAAATTTGGGTTAGTTTGGGGATGCTCCAGCTCGGGACACGTGTAGGTTCCGGGTCGGGGTCCTCACATTTGCTACACCCTCCAAGTTCCCAGGTGTGCCCTGTAAGTACGCCAATCCAATTCGCTACCCTTTTTAGATGCATTTTAATATAATAAAATTGCATTAAGGGGCGTTTTGGTAAATTCTTGGTCTATTCCGAGACTTCCGGAAACATTTCATAAGTTTCTTGCGAAGGAAGTACTTTTCAGTACTTTGCTCATGCTAAAGGACCTACAAGGAATAAACCAGTTTTGGACCTTTTGGGTATTAACCTAGAATGTTCCAGAACCAGGTTTTGGCACCAGAAACGGTTGGTGACATCTTGTGTCACGCGACAACTCGAGCCATGGAAAGTGGTTGCAGGACGTCGTGCGACACCTTGTGTCCATCAGCTGCAGCCTATAAATAAGACCCTCCCCCTCTCATAAATGGATCCCTTTTCGACCCCCTTAGCGTCACTCTGCCAAAATCACCTCAGAAGCCAGTCTCTCTCCTCAAAACCACACCAATTCCCTCAATCCAATCTCTCCCTCATCCAATTCAATCCCCATCATACACCAATTCACCCATCTACATCCATACTTCACATACCAATTGTAGATCCAAGCCTAGCACTCCAATCTTAGATCCAAATCTCATCCTAGCAGCTGAATCAAAGCTCTCTACACCTAACTTGGTGTAGAGATCGTGGACTACAAGGGTAACGAATCCTTCTCTCCGTCTCTCTCATATTTGCCATTGTGTTTGTTTCATTACAATCTGTTCCTTGGACTTGATAATTAGGTTCCATCCGCCTTCAATTATCAAGTCCCAACTGCCATCTCTCTGTTTAATTTGATGGGCTTGGTATAATTGATGTTCATGGTTTAATTGAATCATATTTCGTTGCTTGTTCATCAAGGGAGGGTGGATCTCCCCATATCCACATTCCCTTGGTCAATATGTTGCTGATTCGTGCTATCCCGAGTTGTTTTGTTGTAATAACTTGATTTGAATTGATATCTGTTGAATCTGTTTCTCAATTTGTAAAGTCTCTGCAGAAGGCAACGTTATGTCACGCGACACAATTGGTCTCATCCGTCCTGTGTAGCGCGACATAACTAGCCCTATGCAGAGACTGTCATTTCAGTTGTAATTTGTTCATCTAATCCAATTTTCACTCAAAGTAGAGTGTGGATCTTCAATATCCACATTCATTTGAAGAGATTGGGTAGATCTCTGTTGTTTCTGTTTTCAAATTGTAAGGTCCCTGCGGATGGTTAACCTGTGTCACGCGACGCAATTGGACATGTGGAGTCCTGTGTCACACGACACAAGTAGCCCTCTGCAGAAGATCATCATTTCAGTTGTAACATGTTCTTCCTCGTTGTAAAGTGGGATGTGGCCTCCCACAGTAAAGGGCTCACAAGTTGTAATTCCCTCATTTCATCAATAAAGCAAAGCATTAATATGCATTTTATTACATATTTTGTCTCACACAATTTGCACACACATTTGGATATTTTGAATGTTGAACATAGAAAGACTCGTCTACGGACGAGGCATGTTGGGTGAACGCTCGGTTCTTCCCAACATGTAACCTGACCCCCGAACCCATTTTCTCTTTCAAAAGGTTTTCAATGTTTCCTTTAAAACGGCGTGGCGACTCCTAAAAATTTCATTATTTTTTCGGCGAGCGTTCATTCAGTGGTGACTCCGCTGGGGACTTGAAACTTGTTTTTCAAAAGTGGGTCAAACTTTCGTGCTTGTTCAACATTCATTTCATTCATTTGTGTGTGCCTTGTTGTGTGACATTTTATGTGCTTAAATGCATTTATTGCTTTGTTTTATTCCTTTTTCCTCCTTGTGTCCCATTTTTGTGTGCTGAGTCTTAGTGTTGAATGGTTGCTGTGCTTGGAGGCTGGGGCTGGTTCATGCTGCCTGAGATTCTGGGAATCTAGCTTATGTTGTCACGCGACACAACTAGCCTCATCAGTCATGTGTCACGCGACAACATTAGCCACTCTGCAGGTTATGGCTTCCAGTTCAGTGCTGATTGTGGGGCAATCCCTATGATCAAAAATTCATGATCCTTGATTATTGTGCTCTGTGGGGTGTGTGTGTGTGTGTGTTGATTTTCCTTTTATCCCCCTTTTCAAATAAAAAAAATAAATATAAAATACAAAAAAATCATTTTCACAAATAAAGGAAGATAGTCATCCGCACACTACGTCACATAGATCTAGAGCCCTCGGGTGCGATTGACGGCATCGCGAACGGTAATGTATGTCGCCTACGCTTGAGCGCCTAATGTCAAACCTATCCCCCTAGCGCATCATAGGTGGAACCACACTTTTTAAAGCTTACCCAACAGTTAGTTTTGACACGCCATTTTCAAATACACTAAAATGAATTGTTTCAAAATTTATAATAGGCTTTTGTACCTATCCCAAAATCCAACACGTGTGGGCATGTTGCCATTGCAACATGGTTTCGCATATGGACATGTCGTTCCCACGGCATGTTCTAACGAGAGATCATGCTCATTGTCAACGTGCACCGACGAGAGGTCATGCCGGATTTTTCCTTGAATTTCTTCAGGAATACCTGTTATGCTGCCCAAATTTTTCCAGAAATTGGGATTGCTCGTCTGTCCCATAAATGCTTCGGTTTTATTTAGGTATTATTGCCTATTATTAATTTTTAATCAATACATTTGGTGTATTTTTGGATGATGTGTCCCTAGGTTTCCCCGAGGATTAGATTGAGTGAATTAAGGCTTATCCTTTTCCAACCGTCTCTAGGACTTAAAAGACACCGATTTCTACTTGAACATTAATAAGATACTTGCACGAGTCCGTCTCCTTTCCCGCTCTTCCCTCTCCCATACCATCTCAAGGTCCTCTATCCTCCTCCTTATACACCTCTCCACCTATGCAGTCATGGCAAGTTGGGTGCGTGCTCCTGTTCCCGGCGCTCGTTTGGTTCGTATTCCCGAGGAGGAAGCAGTTCAAGTGCCCGAGTGGTCATCCATCTGATTCGGAATCCAAAATGTTCGGTGCAGAGAAGATTATGGCCCACCAGTCTGGAAGTTCGTACCCCATGGGTCAGCAGAGTGCAAACGATATGTCCATCGAAAAGCCGCGAACTACCCTTGAAGCCGCTTTTCCTCGTGAGCAGGAGGCCTGGTTGCTTGCTCAGATTGCTAAGGCTAAGGAAGATGACTTATGGATGATAGAAAGTTTCAGAAGGGTCCTCACCCCATCAATGTCAACGATGCTCTTCATTCCATCCGAAGTTGATGCAGTCAATCAGTCTTCGTAGGATCTAGAATGTCCCTTTCGGACATGAGTCTGTCGAGTCCACTTTGGACCAGTTTTTGATTTGCAGTAATAAAAATCTGTATTCTCTTCTTGCTAGACTCGAAACATCACTTGCACCCCATATTACACTTAATTGAAATGGTCTCATTCTACATGATCACTTGTGCTTCTCAATCACTGATGCATCGAAATGACTAATATTTAAATTAATCGGAGTGAGAAAATCAACTGATATCTTTCTCAAATTGGGGCTTACAAACTCCCCATCTCGCATCTCCTATGCTCACATCTCTTTCACCATACTCAGCGTTCCGTTACTCAGTGAATTTGCATGAATCTTCTTCAAGTAAGCTTAGGCAAGCAATGAAGACTTAATCTCATTTAGGTCATCTGGTAGGGATTGCGGTTGAAGCTTTTCACCTTAGGTAAGCCATTACCTCACCCTCACTAAACAATACCCTTTCATTTCAAGATCGTCATGTTTTGAAACCCCATTTAGCCATCATCTTTGCTCCGTGCTAAGAGAAGTCCAAGCAGTTCCAAGAAATTAGCTTCGAGAGTCGGCGATGCATAAAATACTCAAGCCATGAAATAAGGACAAAGATAATCCTCAACTCCTCAAGAGGCCTTCCAAATTCTCAAAAGAAGGATTTCAGATCCTCACAATTCAGCAAGAATCCTCAACTTCACAAGAGGCTTTTCAAAAGAAGGACGTTAGATCCTCACAATTCAGCAAAAGTCCCCGACTTCTCAAGAAGCTCTCCAATGTTCAAAAGGAGCCCGAATTCTTGCAAGTTCACAAAAGTTCTCGATAGCTTGGACTTCCTCTCACCAACACCTTCCAAAACCAATCCCAAGCCATCCTCTCGATTTTAGAGGATATTCCCATTACCATTACCCTTGCCTTTGGCCAAAGCCAAGATTGACCTCTCATTCTTAGAGGCAATGAAGATGCAGTCACAGATTTCCTTGCCTTAGAAATCCCAAACACACCCTCGAAAGCCAACCTCTCATCTTTAGAGGTTCAGTCAGCAAAAAGCCCAGCCGACCTCTCATCTTAAGAGGTCATGATTTTCCAAATCACCCAATGACCGATCGAAGCCCTAAAGCCCAGCTACAGTTCCTACCGGATAGCAGTTTCATTCCAATTTCATCAGGATCTAAATTAAATTAATGCTTCATTGCTTGCTTAAATCGGAGCCAAATCCATATCGGCTCAAAAGTTCATCAATCAAAGATTGTGTAAATTCAATCCTTCCCTTTGATATTTCATGTGGGTATATTTCATTTCTCCTCCACAAACACTTCCCGTGAATGCCTCACTGGGGCTTCGCATCCGTGCCTTTCATTGACACTCCAGGAGGACATGTTTTTCAATTATCCAATTCTCAGAAAAAAATCCTCAAAGGTCCTCAGAACCTCAAATTTTCACATTCCTTCTCTTCAATCGGGATAAGCCCGAACTACGGCGACCTGAGCTCCTCCCAAGGAGGGGAACGTAGGCAACCATAATTGGTCCGATCGAAATCACAAACAAATCTCAGAAAAATCCAGTCTCCTCAAGGGCTGTCCCTATATACAGATCCTTCGTTCCACATTTCCGAGTTTGATTCTCGATATCAGTCGGCTTTCTCCTCAGGATTGATCAAAATATTTGTTCATATCAGGATTGGTGATTGAATAACCCGAACATCAATAAAGGGTTTTAAGCAGCTTTGTGATCATCACGAATAAGACAGATTTTTAAGTGTCTCGACAAGTCTTCTTTTCTACATCATAGGGAAATAGATCCAAACACTGTCTTTCTGTCAGCAGGGGCTTCCATACACCTTTCCACACCTTGTGATGATTATACTCTCTCAAAAGAGTCAAACCTAAAGCGAGTGTGTACACACAAAATGGGGATTCATTCCCACCTTTCGAAAGATGTGCCCCTGCACGTAAACATTTCTGAGTCTTGTCCAATGACTGATTGACTAATGTCTCTCCTTGGCCACAAGATGACTCTGTCTGCAATAAGGCTGCATTGAATCTCTCCAAGCTGGGGCTTTGCTAAGTTAGTCTCTCAGGCTCCGTACCAGATTCCCTCAGGGTTTGCTTTGCATTATCAACTGGGCCATGGTCACCTCATCAGGAACTGGGGCTCCGCCTAATCATAACTTCAAAATCAGGGCATTCTCTGTATTTTCGCTGCTGCTTGCTATCTCGGGGGCCTGACACACTTTGTCCTTACCAGCAACGGACCTGCTGCATTCTGTACTCCCGGGAGCATCCCCGACTTGCCTAGGTTGCACCATCCATACACCATCACTCATACATTTCCCCACCTCATGGGAGAGGATTCACCCCATCATACATAAACACATTCATCCCAGACACAATTCGGCAATTGCTACATACATATCCGTTTGTCAAGGCTTGCAATAATCCTCATCTCCATTTTCATCCCCAGCTGAGATGGACTCGTGTAATAAAAGCTAATAATGCATGAAATTAACAATAATTGTGCTCAAATAAAATGCAAAATTGCCTAGAGTGTTGTGTGTCCCTCCCGCAGGGTACAATAATCATTTGATCATAATCTGATCGTAGGGATTGCCCCTCAAATCACGATCTGGACAAAGACTTCAAATCCTGCAGGTGGCATATTCCGCCTTTATCGTCTTCATCAGTCTTCGGATTCATCAGCATCATCTAAAAGAGAGCCTCAGCTGCCTCAGTTTCCAAGCAATGCTCGTCAAAAAGGAGTTTCAGATGCCCCAAATCTCCAAGCAATAATGCTCATCAGTCTCAGCGACATCAAAGCCTATTCCGCACGACGAGTCATCATCAAAGCTTGTTCTGCCTGGCGAGTCATCAAAGCTTGTTCTGCCTAACGAATTATCAAAACCCGTTCTGCATGATAAATCATCAACAAAGACCGTCCCGTGGCCATCCAGCAACTCTTCAACAAGCAATAGCCCAAGTCCTCTGGCAGCTACCATTCCTCATCAACAAAAGTGGTATAGGTCCCTCCGGCAGCCACGATCATCAGCAATTGTAGCATAAGACCCTTCGGCAGCTACAACCCTCCACGATCATCAGCCGTAGCATCAGTCCCTCCGGCAGCTACAGGTAAGCACAGCACAGGTATGAACGCATATCTCTTTCAATCTACAAATCATCATTATCATCTTCGGTTCGAGACACCGTATGTCTCACGTCATTGTCATCTTCGGTTGGGGACACCGTATGTCTCGCGTCATTGTCATCTCCGGTCGAGACATCGTATGTCTCACGTCATTTTCACTTCGGTTTGAGACACCGTATGTCTCACGTCATTGTCATCTTCGGTTAAGGACACCGTATGTCTCGCGTTATTGTCATCTCCGGTCGAGACACCGTATGTCTCACGTCATTTTCACTCCGATCGAGACACCGTATGTCTCACGTCATTTTTACTCCAGTCGAGACACCGTATGTCTCATGTCATTTTCACTCCGGTCGAGACACGGTATGTCTCACGTCATTTTCACTCCGGTCGAGACACCATATGTCTCACATCATTGTCATCTTCGGTTCGAGATACTGTATGTCTCACGTCATTGTCATCTTCGATTCGAGACACCGTATGTCTCACATCATTGTCATCTTCAATTGGGGACATCGTATGTCTCGCGTCATTGTCATCTCCGGTCGAGACACCGTATGTCTCACGTCATTTTCTCTTCGGTTTGAGACGCCGTATGTCTCACGTCATTGTCATCTTCGGTTGGGGACACCGTATGTCTTGCATCATTGTCATCTCCGGTCGAGACACCGTATGTCTCACGTCATTTTCACTCAAGTCGAGACACCGTATGTCTCATGTCATTTTCACTCCGGTTGAGACACCGTATTGTAAGTACCCAAATCTGGCTCATGCCTTCCGGTTAATTTTCCCGACATTTCGGTAAATTTCCCGGTAATTCCCCGGACCTTCCTAGTGTTCCGGAAATGTCCTGGAACAGTCCAAATTTAAATTAGGGTTGTAAGGAGCCTTCCTAATTAAGAAAACACGTTTTTCTTAATTAGGGAGAAGGTTCTAGAATAATGCCACCTTGCGTGGTTCTAGAATCTTTGAGTCATTGTGGATAAGACCGCACGGCCTCATTTGCAAAGGGCTGCGGCCGCACGGCTTCATTAGCCTTATCCAGGTCGCCTATAAATAGAGCCCTCCTCTACCCATTTCAACAACAACAACAACACAAACAATCACACACACACGCTCCATAGCAGTCCAGGACGTGAAGAAAAACCCTTGAAGGCTCAAGAAGGCGAAGAAGAAGCTCAAGAAGCCATCTCCCTCCTCCTTGAAGACCCAAGAAGAACCTCTCCTCCTAGCTCCGTCCGAAGAAGCGAAGGAAACGATTGGTAACCTCGCACGCCCTAACCTTGCATTTTAATTGATATACTTGCTCATTGCATTCATATATCTTGCTTGGGACTTGGCATTTATTCATAAAGATCATATCTTTATCACCCCCTTCCCCACTTTGCATGCATTAAGACCTCATTTGTCATAAAAATGTAGTCTTTTTCATAAAGGTGCATCCTTTGCACCTAAAATCCCTATTTTTCAATAAAAATGCATCCTTTGCATCAAAACCCCCTTTTTCAATGCATCATTTGCATAAAAATCAAATCTTTATGCATCATTTGCATAAAGATCATTTCTTTAAATCAAATGCATCATTTGCTAAAACCAAAATGTCATCTTTTCATTAAAGAGTCATTTTTTATCATGCATTTCCCCTTTCCCCAACCTTGGAACGGACCGGTGTAAAAGTTCTCATCTTTGCATCGTTCCTTCCATTAAAGGTTCATGATTTCTTTAGGAAAAGGATAACCTTGAACCCTATATCTCCGATTATCGCTTAAGAATGAGTATGAAGCCTCTATACGAGCTCGACCGCCTTAAAGCGTAGGATTGATGGGCTAAGGACATTCCTTCCTAAAGAACCTCATCTTTGACCCAAAAGAGAGTCATTCTCTCGATCACGCAAGTCCCGAGGGTCCCGAGGTTTAAAATGCGATGATCACAAGTCATAAGATGAGGACGGGATCATAATCCCAAATACATAAATTCCAAGGAATCCCGAGCGACAACCAACAAATGGTTTGTACGTCCGGAAGACAACTTGGGACATTCCCCCCTTATTTTCAAACACATGCACACAAAGAAAGCACGCAAGCAAACACGATTAATGAAATCTAGGGAGACTTGCTCCGGCAAGGCACTTTGGGTGAACGCCAAACGTTCTTCCCAAGGGGTAACTTAACCTCCGAACCCATAAAACCTTTTTTTCAAAGTTTTGAGGTAATCAAAATGGCGTGGCGACTCCGTTTTTCAAATAACTCAGATGTCTTCAAACTCGCGTGAATTCCAATAAACAAAGAATTTGGGCACACATTCACAGTTTGGCGACTCCGCTGGGGAATCATCCCAAAGGAGAAAAGCTTTATTTTCAAAACAAAAGTCGATACTTGGTATATAGGTGGACCCCACTTACCCTTCCTGTATCGCTCCCTAACCCGGGGCTTGGGATAACAAGGTGGTTTAACAATCCCACGTACCAGTATCCCTTTTCGAAAAAAATTTTGAAAAAAAAAAATACAAAAAAGCTTTTCCCTTTGAGCGGGTTAGACTCCCATCGCCGATTTCATTAATCGTGCTTGCTTTCTTTTACCATGCATTGCATCATTTGCATCTTGGAATCTGTGCATACTTTGAACGGGAAACAACCCAAAAAAATAGCAAAAGGAGTGGAACACGGAAAATTGATCCATGCGGTCGTACGGCTAATCCTCATAGGATTCGACCATACGACCTCGGTGGCAATTCCACCGGGAAAAATCATGGTTAACTGGCGGTCCTAGCGGCTTGGGGCTATTCGGCTCCATGGCGGCGGGGCTCCCGAGAAAATTTACGTGCTTATGTGTTGCATTTTCCCAGTCCCGAAAATCATTCCTTTAAAACACATTTATGAAAATCTCTGTTTTAACTCAAAAAGGAACATTTTTAGGAGACCGCACACTACGCGCACTTGATATGTCTGTACACTTTTGCACGCACGTCCTTCAAACCCGAGGGTGGTTCCGGTGCCGATCACGGACGACCTTACGATGCTCCGGGCGCGCACGGAATCATCCCAACCTCCCGTGGCGGCCGGTGTCGACCAATGCACGGTCAGGTGTCACACGTTTCAAAAATCCGTGACTTTTGGTTGGTTTTTGGTCTAGTCCGTGTCATATAGCCCGGTTGCATACCCACGTAAAGGTCAAGCCTTAGCTCATAACGGAAACCAAGATTTTCGCTCAAGCGAAGTGCCGAAATTCCGACAAGGAAAAATCGGTGGGATCTTGACTCAGACATTGACTATTGACCTTGACCCGCACGGAATGCGTAAGAGTCAAGACCAAGTCTTTGCCAAAATAAAAGATCTTTCGCTCAAGCGAAGCTACGCAAAATTCCGACAAGGAAAAATTGGCAAGATCTTGGCCAGGCATTGACTTCGATTCCGACTCGCGCCTTTGCGTATGCAACGAAGTTCAATGTGACCTTTGCGTCATCCGGCTTTTGCCGCCCGACCCATGCCTATTATATTCTCGG
This sequence comes from Adenophora triphylla var. japonica, assembly GCA_022495995.1. Classification (NCBI taxonomy): domain Eukaryota; kingdom Viridiplantae; phylum Streptophyta; class Magnoliopsida; order Asterales; family Campanulaceae; genus Adenophora; species Adenophora triphylla. Next base: position 572,129 of record JAFEMH010000403.1, on the reverse strand, counting down.
ACACTACCGAAAGTCAAAAACCGTCATTCGCTCAAGCGAAACTCATCGAAGATCCGTCGAGGCGAGAGACGAGACTTTCACGGTATTGCCTTGACTATAATCCGCATCGCTCGTGCGTTGAAAGGTCCTATGACCCGCTAGACCCGATAGGAGCGTTCTTTACTCTCGGTCGGTGGGATCCGCGTGCCTATAGGACCCTCGCCGGGGCTGTCCACCACAGGAGGTCGAAATACGGGTGGAATACGAGGGCTTATAGACGTAGTGACGGAACCCGTGATCCGGGATCTAGAGTAGTTGTGAAAAAAGAAGGGCGAGAACCCCTTTTCCAACCAAATAGATATTAATAAAAGACAACTGTTTTAAGTAAACTTGAAGATTCTAATTTGCATATTGCACGAGCCTTGACTAAACACCTACCCAGAGTCTAAACCTTTCCTATCCCTTTCCCGCGGCGAGAAAGAAGTGGGTGAGAACAGGGTCGGCGACTTGTTAGCGCAGAATCCTCGGAACGGTTCGCGAGAATCCTCGGTTTTGTCGGCTTTTCGGTGTCAAAATGGCCAACATGGTAATCCACCACGGTAATAACCAAGCGGTTGGAGGGGCTATCCCGGTTCAACCCAAGCCTCACATACGGTATGACGTATGTGATTGCGAAGGCGCCTCGAGTATGAGTATCAAGAATGGATCAATGAGGACGCTCCTTCAAGGAAGAAGAAGAAGAGAAAGTCCACACGGCGAAGCTTAAGGAAAGATACGAAGGCTGGGGACAAGAGCGTAGGAACTTTAGGAGAGCCTTCGAGGCAAGTTCGACTACTATGTCAATTATGCCAAGGAACCTATCAAGAAACCCGTCACCCCAAGTACGATCCGGCTGATATCCCCATGTACGGTGATCCTCTTGAAGCGAGAAAGTGCTGAATTTGTGGCCATCGTGAAGTTCAATGAGAAGCTAGCGAGATCTAGAAGCGAGAACACGAAAGCCTATTGAATACGTAGCCGGTCAAGGAAGAATTAAGACCCCCTCGAAGAAGACTTCATCGGCATTATCCGAGGCCAACCCTTCTATTGGCTACTGCGACAAGGTCGTGGTGTCCAAGATCGATAAAGAGAAAATGAGTTATCGGCGGTGCATTGATAAGATGAGCCGGACCCTTGATCAATGAGTCCGGTCGCTACGGAAGAGCTAGGCGAAAGATTGCAACAAGTTACTTTAGTTCCTCTCACCCATCTTTCCACGATGCAGTACCGGCTGTTAATGATTTAGGCAAGCTTTTGATCGGTTCGAGTCTCCAACTTTACGAACAACGCTGGCAAGGCTGCTACTCCCGGGGCAACAGCAAGAAGGAGTGAGATCCCGGTCCAACCCTTGTCAAGTTCCCTCGAGTCAATAAGTAGTGTAGGGTCCGAGTCTATGTTGTCTTTCGGTTGAGTCGGGAATCTTGAATTCCGGTCCTCGAGTCATCAGAAGGCCTCACGCTGAGGATTATGAAAATGTAATCGATGTCATCTTTCCCCTTATCTTGAATGAAATGACAAATCTTTACGATTATCCTCTTATTGCCAACTTAACAAATGATAAATTAACTCAAAACTTAACAACAGTTAATAATGAATCATTTGAACAAGATGCAAACACACTAAACGAACAATACATTAAAGAAATCTTTAAGCGGGTTTCGAAAAAGAGGAAAACCGGGCCCAGTGCCGAGGAGATTTTGATAAGTGTGAACTTGGGTACTATTGAGGAACCTAAAGAGACACAGATTGGAAGCTACTTCCGGGGTTGAAAGGGACAGATTGATTGAAATTTGCTTTCCCGAGAGAATACATTCGGCGTGTTTGCATGGTCATACAAGATATGCAGGGGCTAGACGGTTCGATAGTAGAGCACGAGAATCCCTCTAGCACCGGATGCTAAGCCGGTAAAGCAAAAGCGAGAAAGATCAAGCGGAATGGTCTCTACGGGTCAAAGAAGAAATTGAGAAGCTCTGCGGGTAGGATTCATCGAGTTATTGAATACTGACATGGTTGTCCAACATCGTGGCCAAGTAACCAAGGCCGATGGGAAGGTCTTGTTTCTTTGTGTGGATTTCAGAGATACGAACAAGGCCGGCCCAAAGACGACTACCCTACGCAAACATAGAGCATCTGGTGGACTCCTTTGCCAACTACGAAGTCAAATCCTTCGTTGATGGTTTTGCGAGCTACAACCCGGATCAAGATGGCCGAGGAAGACCAAGAAAAGACGGACCTTTACCACACCGTGGGGAACCTCTTGTTATACGGTAATGCCATTCGGGCTCAAGAATGCTTTGGGGCTACTTACGAAGGGCGTGACCGCACTTTTTCATGACATGATCCACAAGGAGATTGAGGTCTACGTAGACGACATGATAATCCACTCCAAAGGAGAAGGTGGGCGGCACTTTGTTGACCTACGAAAATTCTTTGAGAGGTGAGACGGCATTCCATGAGACTAAACCACTGCCAAATGCACCTTCGGAGTGACAAGGGGAAAAGTGCTCGGGTACATGGTCACGGAGCGAGGTATAGAAGTTGACCCCAGAAAGATCAAGCTATCATGGATATGAGGCCACCTCAAACCCGGACGAAGTCAAAAGCTTCGTGGGTAGATTGCGGTACATTAGCCGTTTCGTCAATCGGTTGACTACTATGTGCGAGCCCATCTTCAAGCTTCATGAAGAAGAATGTGGACCTGAGAATGGACCGAAGAATGCCGGGACGCCTTTGACCGGATCAAGGCGTACTTAGTACATCCCCGGTACTATGCCCCCACATAGACGAAGCCTCTTACGCTCTATCTAAGCTATCACAGAACACGGCGGTTGGGGCTATGCTTGCTCAAGAGAAGAAAGACTCTCGGGTAGAAAATGCCATTTACTTTGTCGGTAGGAAGCTACAAGGGAGTGAGCTCAATTACTCGGCATGTGAAAAGACACATGTGCGGGAGTAGTGCAGGTAGTCGGCAAGTTGAAGCATTATATGCGAAGCCCGCCTGTGAACTTGGTCTCGAAAATGGACCCATCAAGTACATCTTTGACAAGCCTTCCCTATCGATGCGTCTAGCGAAGTGGTCCTTCTTCTTGGCGAGAATATGACATCAACTATGTGACCGAGAAAGGCCATCAAGGGTCAAGCATTGTCAAATCACTGGCGAACTTCCCGAGTAATGAAGACGAGAGGGCACGAACCCCAATTTCCGAGATGAAGGGATCTTTGCGGTTGAGCACGAAAATAGATGGCGGTTGTTCTTTGGCGGAGCCGCTAACAAAAGAGGAAATGGTGTAGGAATGCTATTGGTCGATCGAAAGATGAGCATACCCCCATAGCCCTCAAGTTGAACTTTCTGCCACGAACAATGTCGGCGAGTATGAAGCTTTGCATTCTTTGGTTTGGAGGCCGCCTTAGAAAGAAATGTCGAGGAGCTCGAAGTTTCACGGAGACTCGGCCACGATCATCAATCAAGTCTCCAACAAGTGGAAGGCTTGTAGACCCTAATCTGCAACGGTATCATGCCCGTATGGAGGAGTTATTTGGACGGATTCAGAAGTGACTTTCCACTACTTGCTTAGAGGAAAAGAAGCAGTTCGCGAGATGCTCTAGCTACTCTAGCCTCATTGGTAGAGATCCCGAGGAAAAGCCATAAAGCCCTTGAGTGGGTAGAAGAGAAGCCCCGGCCTTACGTGTTGTGAAGTGGACACAGGACCCGAGCCTATAAAGGAACCTTGGTATAATCAGTTACCAATTTCTCAAAGACGGAGAGTCGGCTTTCGGAGACGAAGAAGGTAGACCAAAAGAAGGAGTCGAGCCAAAAGCTTGCGAAGCCACGAAAGGTTGGCTTCTCGGTATGTCATTCTAGGAGGCAACTTTATACAAGAAGCGGTATCGAGGACCACTCCTCTTATGTGTCACTCAAGAAAGAGCCGGAGAGTTGATGACCGAAGTCGCAAATGGTCCCTGCGGTCTTCACATGAATGCGAGCCACGATGCAAGTGATCCTCGGAATGGGTTACTCTTGGATCTCCATGGAAGCAGGTTTGCGTTCGGCACGTCCGAACTGCGATAAATGCCGGCGGTTTGCCAACCTCAACCATCTCCCACCTCATGACTGTCTTGCATGACTGACTCCTTGGCCATTTGCAACTTGGGGCATTGACGTGATAGGGAAAATATCCGGCGGAAGCAATGGGCACGAGTTCGTGTTGGTAGCCATTGACTACTTCACCAAGTGGGTAGAGGCCAAGTCTACAAGGTCCTCACTTCCGAGAAAAGTGGCCCGGTTCATCAAAGAAAACATAATATGCGAGATATGGGGTGCCCAGCGAGATCATTTCGATAATGGGTCACACTTCGAAGGAGGCTGCGATAGGCTGGCATCGGAGTCGAGTTACTCGCCACAAGTCGTCCGTACGAGACCTCAAACCAATGGAGCCATGGAAGGCTGCTAATAAGACACTCGGCGGATCATCAGGAAGATGGCCACCGTGGTCGTGATTGGCCCGAAAAGCTGCACCTAGCACTGCGGGGCTCTGAACGTCTGTCGGAACGGCCACGGGAGAAACTCCTTTTGCCACTAACTTACGGGATGGAAGCAGTGTTACCGGTGGAGTTGGAAATCCCGTCATTAAGGGTCCTCTGGAAAACAGTGTCAATGAAGTGGAATGGTTGCGCGGCCGGCATGATGAGTTAGCCACCTTGACGAGAGAAGGCTAAAAGCCATGGAACACACCCGAGCCTACCGAGGCGAATGGCGGGCGTTTGATAAAAGGTCAAGGCCGGAGACATCAAAGAGGGCAATTTAGTCTTTGAAAGTAAAGCCCCCTACAGAGACAACCCCACAGGAAAATGGGAACCCATCTGGATCGGCCCTTATGTGGTGCGAGAAGATATTATCGGGAGGAGCCATGAAGCTTGCGAGACTTGGATGGCAATCCCTTTGTCCACCCGAGTCAATGGTGATAAACTCAGAAGATACTATGTCGATAAAAAAATAATAATAATAAATAAAAAAAAAGAAGAAGAAGAAAAAAAAAGTGCAAAAAGAGTAATGCCCGGCTAAGTTTGAAGACCCCAAAAGGGCGATCTAGGCGAAAACGAGTACTGCACATATAAAAAAAAAAAAGAAAAAAAAAAAAAAGAAAGAAAAAAAAAAAAAAAGTGCAAAAAGAGTAATGCCCGGCTAAGTGAAAACCCCAAAAAAGGGCGGTCTAGGCAAAAAACGGGGCTGCACATAAAAAAATTATTAGTTCACGAGAATGAACTACGTAGACTGAGCCCACTTAGCCTTTCTTGTAAAAGGGGAACGTGGCGGCCATATATGGTTCGGTCTAAACAATAAAAAGGACAATCAAGCTTCCATGAAGTGCGTCCTAAATAATAAAGGGTATTTCGAGTTTTCATAAACGGGTCCCAATCAATAAAGACATTTGAATTTCCATGAAATGTGTCTTGATTAATTTCTAAAATAATATTCCTTGTTCATTACAAGTTAAAAACTTCTTGATGAGTTCAAGCACGGTCTACCTCTTAACTACTGCTAACTTTGCTAAAAAGATCTAAAATACAATAAAATGCCTAAATAAACTAATGTGTTTGCAAATGGCAATAAGAGGATCTTGAGAAAAGATTTGTCGATCGTCATTATTTGAGTCTTCTTGGTCTTCTTCCCTTTTCCTCGGCCTCGTCGAGTCTTCTTCCTTTTCTTCTCAATAATGTCGGTATCCCTCATCCCGACCTACGGTATCCTCGCTGGAGCCTCTACTGACCCCGTGTCAATGGGTGCTCTCTCTGTCAGGAGCACGAGTCCGCACCTCCTCCCTGCGAGCCTCGGTCGAAGGAGCGACCTCGGACAACCTCTTGTACCGAGCCTCCATATCTCGGACCAAATCACTGTTGGTTATGGCAGCTCGCCTTAGCCTCGGTCTCCTCGAGTCCTACTCGAGTCGCGATCGGCTCCCAATAAAGCTCGACGTCTATCCTCCAAGATGACTGAGTCGCTCCCGTCTCCCTCTCGTACCGGTCCAAGTAGACGGTGGTCAAGATGGTGCTCTTCCTGCTCTGAAGATAGCCACAGGTGGGAAGCGGTATGTGTCGAAGCCCTCGAGAAGAAAGAGAAGGCTGTTTGGATCTCTCATGTCCAATGACACCACCTCCATGGTCCGGATGTCCTCCCAATCACTCAATGGCTCTGTAAAGCCCCAAAGCTGCACTGGATACCAAGCGGGGGTATGTAGAAGGGCGACCGGCGAGAATCTTGGAACCCTCGCGGCATAAGACTCTGAAATATCCTCTGATGCCGCAACCTCCGGTGTGGTATCCACCAACGGATGTCCGAAGTGGATAGCCTAGCCATCATCGGCTCCCGGCTACCACTGTTCCTGTTGCCCTAGGCGCACCTCTCAGAAATCACCCGAGGGCACAGTCGGCAAAGCCCCGAGGCAAAGCCAGGAGCCTCTCCTGACCGCAAAGTCAACATAGCCAGGACTCCGGACCTCATGAAACGGTCTCCCGAGCCATCCTGTCGATCCCATGAAATGTCTCTCCCAAAACCGGCGGGACAATATCCTTCCCAGCCACTGAGTCTCGACCATGTCCAAGAGGCCACTATGACGAATCCCCGCGGACTCGGCGGTGAACAAAACGAGAGAATACGCGAGAGAATGAAAGCATCCATAGCCACCGTGGTAATTCGCGGCCATATACTGGAGACCCAAACTTGCACGGGATATCGGAAAGGTCAATCCTATCGGGGCTACCATCATCCTCTCGGCCTCTCCCAAAGGAATCTGCAGAAAAGATGCAAGCTTTACCGTCAGGCACGTCTCCGATCAGCGGAATAGATATAGCCTCGGTCTCGGGACCCCCAATCAAGGCTCACGAAGTCTTCGTGCGTTGGGACAATTTCGTTGTAAGAGAAGCGATAAACATGTCTCCGGACGTCCCGAACTTTCTTTGCGGCTCTCAACGAGTCCCAATCGGGCGGGAGATCCCTCAAATGCCATAAAGACTTGATCTTGAAGGAAGAATCAAGCGAGTCCCTTGTGATTTTGGAAGTTATGTCTCGCCCAAGATTGAAGACCGGATAGAAAAATGGTCTCGCTTCCCCCTTTGCAATCGACGGGCTTCTCCATCGCAAAGTGTTCAAAGATGGTGCTTTTAGGTCCAAAATATGCTGCAGGAACAATTGGGACAAGTCTAGAGTGAAAATGAAATGAAATGGCCAAGCCTTGCTTTTATTCGAGAAAATAACCGGCTCGAGACGGGCGGTAGCCGCACGGCTTCATTTTGCCCTCAAGGCCATGCCGCACGGCTACATTAGCCCTCTGCGAGAAAAAAATTCTGCGGCAACCAAGATTGCTGCCCAAGGGAGTTTTCACCCCACTTTCTCAACCAAAACTGTACAAAAACATATCCAGGAAGCCATTCAAGCATTTATATACCATTATAAATCATTTTGGCCCGATTTGATTTCCCCAATTCCAAGCAAAAAAGTCGCCCCAAGGCTCGGATAATATGCAAATTGAAAAAGCATAAATTAGAAAAGTAAATAAAATGTAAATACAATGTTTTCGCCCCATCGGCGCCCAAATAAAGCAAAAAATAAACAAAGTGTGCATAAAAATTGTTCATTGTTTGTTTTCGTTCCAAATCTATTCTAGAGACCTCCTAGGCCTCCGATTCTTCTTCCTCCTCATCGCTACTCAACTCATAGATGCTAGCCTCCCTCATCAAGTCCTCACAGTCGCTCACGTCGGACAAATGGACATTATCGTGCCCGTACTCGGCCAGTGCTCCCGGAATGTCGGCGTTGGGTCCCCGCCCCGAGGCATGGCCTGGAAGAGTACTCCGAGGCCGATGAGGTAGGCTGTGCCCCAGACGTGCCGTCTCTTGCGCCCGAGGCTCCTGTGCATCATTGCCGCCTTGAAGCGCGAGCCGGCTTCCTCGAAGAGGCAGGCACATGTCCTTCCGGCCCCTAATGCACGACCGGCCTATCGTAAGTGCGAGTGGAACTGAGAAAAAGAAGAGAAAAATCTCGAGAAAATCTCGAGAAAATTGCAAAAGCGAGAAAATGCGAAAGCTAAAAGGGAATAAGACCCTAAGAGTACACTTACGGTGCTATCGGGCGGCAAGGTGTGCGGGGCTCCCTAGCATCGGGGACGGTATCCTCATCCTCCTCGGCACTCCATGGACCACGTAGGACGGATGCGCGGGAGGGATCGGCGGAGTCGGTAGGCTCATCCTCCCCATATCACTGAGTGACCGCTAGCTTCGCTAGCTTTTGTGGCGTCCTCGGGCGGCTGCTCCACAAACACGGCGTAGGGGTGTCCATGTCAAAGTGCTCCTCTGCGGCCACGCACACTGCACAGTACCTCGCTATCTCATCCTCGGCCAATCCACAGGCTGTAGCATCCGTCTTTGGAGGATCTGAGGAGTAATGGCGTCGAATGGAGGGACATGGCCATCTTTGCCTCGGCGGTCCCCAGTAAATGACATCACATGTCGGCCCGGTGAGCCACCTCCTGCGCCTCGTCACATCAATGGCATCTCCCGGCCAAAATCTCCGGATACATGCCCCAAGGGTAGAAGTCCACTCCGTCGTGCCCATCCCTGTTGATGGTGGCCTCACCATTTTGTAATCGAAGGTAATCCGGGTCTTCCCAGTGAATTTATCTCTCGCATCTCCCCTCCGGCGAACCATAGCGGGGAAGATGGTGACATCACTCTTTGGTTCCAAGGGAAGAACCCGATCACCTCGCAAAACCGGGCTGCATGTTCAAAACATCAAAGGTCATTCTCTCTCTTATAAAAGTCTCAAGACGGGGAAAAGAAAAGAAAAAAAGAAAGGAGACTACCTCGAGGGCAAATGAGAAGCGATCCATGGAAGCGGCTTTGTTCCGGCGTACATGTCCAACGAGAAGTACAACTCCGCCAATCCGGCCTCTCCCCGAGACCGTCCCTATCCCATCCACATCCTCCGGAGAGTCGAGGAGGCAAGTCATGGCCGGCGTCCCGAGAATTAGCAAAGATAGTGGCGATAGCATCAACCATATGAATGCTCTAGCCGAGTGTGGGCGATCACATCATTAGCGGCAAAGTTACGCATGCAAGTACGAGCTGCTACCTCGACGTTCCGCGTCTCCATCCCCGGCCCCTTGGGAATCGGCTCAAACCCTACCAAAGCACGGAACTCCTCGGGTGTAATGTGGTCTCTCAAGTCACGGGCCTCCCGGTGAGCTGTAGGCCGGTAATAGGCTGTGAAATCGGCGGGAGTCACCGTCGGCTCTCCCGGCTCGGGTGAAAGCTATGAGTACTATCCCACGAGAACTCGAAAGGGCTGGACCAAGCCCTTGCTCTTAGAGGTGATGTGAACACCCACTGCCGATGGCCTCTACAAACGCATCCAGGCCGGTAGCCCTCACCAAATTCTTGGGGTTCACCCCATTCTTCTCAAAATCCGGCATCCTACTGCCAAAGCTTAACCGCTATCTCCGATGGTCCTCTAGACTTGTTCTCCTGTAGACAAGCACAAAAAAAAAAGTGTCAGTCCTTCATCATTTTCAAAAGCATGCATATATTCACAAAAAATGCACATGTTTTCAAAAGAAAATCATTCACAAAAGTTTTTCTAGCATTATTTGCATCAAAAAAGCGTCTTTCATCACTTGAAACGCGTCATGTCAAGTCCCGTTGCTTTCCTAAGGCACAAAATCACAATTTTCACAATTTTTTGCACATAAGCATTATTCTTTCAAAATGGCATGCATGAATCATTTTCATCTTCCAAAATCATGTTTTCTCATTGAAAATCAGAATTTTGACCTAGTTCTAGCACAAGGCAAGAACTCCGTCTCATATTTTGAAAAATTCTCATTCTTACTTCATTTTGCGAGAAAAAAAGTGAGTCATTCTCATAATTTTTGTCAAACAAGTTGCACATGCATATTCTTAGCCTCATAGGTTGTTCATGCATCTCAAAATCATTCAAAAAATCATTCAAAAATCCTAAAATTCGGGTCAAGCCCTAAATCATTCAAAATTCAAGCAAAATCATCGGATTTGAGCAAAATGAGAATGCTTACCCCAACCGATCGCGGGTTCGTTGATTTATGCTCCCTTCTCCCCGGGTAAAGCTCCGATGGAGGCGTAAGGAAGTCATACTTCCTCTCCGTCCGAACGAGCTCCTTTCTCCTCCTTCTCGCGGCCGCGGAGATGTTTCCTTCTTGCTTGCCTCGGTATGGGATTGCCCTCAGGATCCATTCCAAATCGATAGAAGCAAAGGGAATTGAAGAATTTTGAAGAAATTCTCTCCTTTCTCTCTCTCTTCCTCGGCGGTTCTTGGCGGCAATAATGCCCAATGCCCGTTCAAACCTGATTTTAAATAATCTGGAAAAAACAGGTCTCTAGCCGTACGGCTCCTTTTTCTCCATCTCATGCCGGGCGGCTTCATTCGCTCTGAGCAGAAATTACAATCCTGCCCCTGGACCTTCCACTTGGGCATGCAATTTCCGTTATCTTTTAACCAAGATAACATCTTTTCAGAAAATATCCCTTATCTCTGAAGCAATCAAGCTTTATTCCCAGTCGCCTCCGTTAATTCCGTTATAACGGGATAACACTAGGTGACAACCTCAGTGTCGAGAACTCTAAACTTGTGCTACCTCTATCCGCGAATAGTGACGTATGCCCAAGTCATTCCAACTTGTGCTACCTCTATCCACGAATAGTGACGTATGCCCAAGTCATTTCAACTTGTGCTACCTCTATCCGCGAATAGTGACGTATGCCCAAGTTATTTCAACTTGTGCTACCTCTATTCGCGAATAGTGACGTATGCCCAAGTCATTTCAACTTGTGCTACCTCTATCCGCGAATAGTGACGTATGCCCAAGTCATTTCAACTTGTGCTACCTCTATCCGCGAATAGTGACGTATGCCCAAGTCATTCCAACTTGTGCTACCTCTATCCGCGAATAGTGACGTATGTGTGAATGTGTGCCCAAAATTTTTTGTTTATTGGAATTCACGCGAGTTTGAAGACATCCGAGTTATTTGAAAAACGGAGTCGCCACGCCATTTTGATTACCTCAAAACTTTGAAAAAAAGGTTTTATGGGTTCGGAGGTTAAGTTACCCCTTGGGAAGAACGTTTGGCGTTCACCCAAAGTGCCTTGCCGGAGCAAGTCTCCCTAGATTTCATTAATCATGTTTGCTTGCGTGCTTTCTTTGTGTGCATGTGTTTGAAAATAAGGGGGGGGATGTCCCAAGTTGTCTTCCGGACGTACAAACCATTTGTTGGTTGTCGCTCGGGATTCCTTGGAATTTATGTATTTGGGATTATGATCCCGTCCTCATCTTATGACTTATGATCATCGCATTTTAAACCTCGGGACCCTCGGGACTTGCGTGATCGAGAGAATGACTCTCTTTTGGGTCAAAGATGAGGTTCTTTAGGAAGGAATGTCCTTAGCCCATCAATCCTACGCTTTAAGACGGTCGAGCTCGTATAGAGGCTTCATACTCATTCTTAAGCGATAATCGGAGATATAGGGTTCAAGGTTATCCTTTTCCTAAAGAAATCATGAACCTTTAATGGAAGGAACGATGCAAAGATGAGAACTTTTACACCGGTCCGTTCCAAGGTTGGGGAAAGGGGAAATGCATGATAAAAAAATGACTCTTTAATGAAAAGATGACATTTTTGGTTTTAGCAAATGATGCTTTTTGATTTAAAGAAATGATCTTTATGCAAATGATGCATAAAGATTTGATTTTTATGCAAATGATGCATTGAAAAAGGGGTTTTGATGCAAAGGATGCATTTTTATTGAAAAAAGATTTGATCTTTATATGCAAATGATGCATAAAGATAACATTTTTATTGGAAAATAGGGATTTTAGGTGCAAAGGATGCACCTTTATGAAAAAGACTACATTTTTATGACAAAATGAGGTCTTAATGCATGCAAAGGGGAAAGGGGGTGATAAAGATATGATCTTTATGAATAAATGCCAAGTCCCAAGCAAGATATATGAATGCAATGAGCAAGTATATCAATTAAAATGCAAGGTTAGGGCGTGCGAGGTTACCAATCGTTTCCTTCGCTTCTTCGGACGGAGCTAGGAGGAGAGGTTCTTCTTGGGTCTTCAAGGAGGAGGGAGGTGGCTTCTTGAGCTTCTTCTTCGCCTTCTTGAGCCTTGAGGTTTTTCTTCACGTCACGGACTTTGCTATGGAGTGTGTGTGTGTGATTGTTTGTGTTGTTGTTGTTGTGTTGAAATGGGTAGAGGAGGGCTCTATTTATAGGCGATCTGGATAAGGCTAATGAAGCCGTGCGGCTGCGAGCCCTTTGCAAATGAGGCCGTGCGGTCTTATCCATTGTGACTCGGCATTCTAGAACCATGCAAGGTGGCATTATTCTAGAAGCTTCTCCTAATTAAGAAAAACGTGTTTTCTTAATTAGGAAGGATTCCCTCGACCCTTTATTTAATTAAATTTGGAATGTTCCGGGACATTTCAGGAACACTAGGAAGGTCAGGGAATTAGGAAAATTTACCGAAATGTCGGGAAAATTAGCAGGAAGGCATGAGCCAGATTTGGGTACTTACGAAGCCCCTCGGCAACGTCACTTGCAAGGCGAGTGGGGTTGTCGATAGAAAAGGATCCGATGCGGCGAATGCGAGACGGATTGGAGTGACCAAGGTGGTCGAGTGGTGAACCTTTTGGAAGGCTACCTACGTATCCGGAGGAATCGAAGCCGGGCCGTAGTTCGGAATTAGGATCATTTGGGGAAGGAAGAAGAAAGCGGGTCTCTTCTTGGGGAAAAAGAAGAGAAAATGACCTAGGAGGTCAAGCAATTGATCCTCTTTGGGGACATGCTAGGAGTGACCCGGGTGGTCGAATATTTGAACTTTTTATGAGGCGCTTTATCAGCGAGGAGTGACAAAGAAACAGGGTGACCAAAGTGGTCGAATGGCTGGACCTTTTATAAAAGGCTACCTACGTATCCCGGAGGAATCAAGCCTTGATCGTAGTTCAAGCATCACTAGATAGTTAGGAACGATGTCTAGGATCCTTGAGATTTTGACAATTCGGAGGGTGTCACTGAGGAAGCTAGAGCTTATGGCGCTATCTCTTTATGACGGAGATAGAGGCAACTTAAGTTGGGAAACTTGAGCGTACGTCACTATTCGCGGATAGTGGTAGCACAAGTTGAAATGACTTGGGCATACGTCACTATTCGCGGATAGAGGTAGCACAATTTGAAATGACTTGGGCATACGTCACTATTCGCGGATAGAGGTAGCACAAATTGGAATGACTTGGGCATGCGTCACTATTCGCGGATAGTGGTAGCACAAGTTGGAATGACTTGGGCATACTTCACTATTAGCGGATAGAGGTAGCACAAGTTGGAATGACTTGGGCATACTTCACTATTCGCGGATAGAGTAGCACAAGTTTTGAAATGACTTGGGCATTCGTCACTATTCGCGGATAGTGGTAGCAATGACTTGGGCATACTTCGCTATTCGCGGATAGAGGTTTGGGCATACGTCACTATTCGCGGATAGTGGTAGCACAAGTTGGAATGACTTGGGCATACTTCACTATTCGCGGATAGAGGTAGCACAAGTTGGAATGACTTGGGCATACTTGCTATTCGCGGATAGAGGTAGCACAATTTGGAATGACTTGGGCATACTTCACTATTCGCGGATAGAGGTAGCACAAGTTGGAATGACTTGGGCATACTTCACTATTCGCGGATAGAGGTAGCAACATAGTTGGAATGACTTGGGCATACTTCACTATTCGCGGATAGAGGTAGCCTGAAGTTGGAATGACTTGGGCATACTTCCTATTCGCGGATAGAGCACAAGTTGGAATGACTTGGGCATACTTCACTATTCGCGGATAGAGTAGCACAAGTTGGAATGACTTGGGCATACTTCACTATTCGCGGATAGAGGTAGCACAAGTTGGAATGACTTGGGGCATACTTCACTATTCGCGGATAGAGGTAGCACAAGTTTAGAGTTCGACAATTCGGAGGTTGTCACCTAGTGTTATCCCGTTATAACGGAATTAACGGAGCGGCCAGGGAATAAAGCTTGATTGCTAAAGAGATAAGGGATATTTTACGAAAAGATGTTATCTTGGTTAAAAGATAACGGAAATTGCATGCCCAAGTGGAAGGTCCGGGCGGGATTGTAATTTATGCTCGGGCGAATGAGGCCGCCGGCATGAGATGGAGAAAAAGAAGCCGTACGGCTAGAAGCTGTTTTTTCAGATTATTTAAAATCAGGTTTTGAACGGGCATTGGGCACTTGTTGCCGCCCGAAGAGAGAGAGAGAGAGAGAGAGAGAGAATTTCGAAATTTCTTCAACCCTTTTGCTTCCCTTTGATTTTGAAATGGATCCGGAGGGTAATCCCATACCAAGGCAAGCGAGGAGAAACGTCTCGGCGGCCGCGAGAAGGAAGAGGAAGGAGCTCGTGAGGACGGAGAGGAAGTATGACTTCCTTACGCCTCCATCGGAGCTTTATCAGGAGAAGGGAGCACAAATCAACGAACCGCGATCGGTTGGGGTAAGCATTCTCATTTTGCTCAAATCAGATGATTTTGCTTGATTTTTGAATGATTTAGGGCTTGACCGAATTATAGGATTTTGAATGATTTTTTGAATGATTTTGAGATGCATGAACAACCTATGAGGCTAAGAATATGCAATGTGCAATTTTATTTGATGAAAATTATGAGAATGACTCACTTTTTCTCGCAAAATGAAGTAAGAATTTTTCAAAATATGAGACGGAGTTCTTGCCTTGTGCTGGAACTAGGTAAAAATTTTGATTTTCAATGAGAAAACATGATTTTGGAAGATGAAAATGATTCATGCATGCCATTTTTTGAAAAATAATGCTTATGTGCGAAAAATTGTGATTTTGTGCTTTAGGAAAGCAATGACGCGTTTCAAGTGATGAAAGACACGTTTTTGATGCAAAAGTTATGCTAGAAAAACTTTTATGAATGCTTTTCTTTTGAAAATATGTGCACTTTTGAATATATGCATGCTTTTGAAATGATATGAAGGGCGCGCTTCTTTTGATGTGCTTGTCTACGAGAGAACAAGTCTAGAGGACCGTCGGAGATAGCGGTCAAGCTTTGGCGAGAGGATGCCGGATTTTGAGAAGGATGGGATGAATCCCAGCGGTGGTGAGGGCTACCGGCTGGATGCATTTGTAGAGGCTATTGGCGGGGTGTCCACATCACCTCGAAGAGAGGGCTTGGTCCGGAGCCCTTTGAGTTACAGTGGGACGGTACTCATAGCTTTCACTGAGTGGGGAGAGGCGCGGTGACTCTGCCGATTTCACCGCTATTGCGGCTTACGAGTTCCGGGAGGCCCGTGACTTGGAGAGACCATATTGCTGGCGGAGGAGTTCCGGGCTTTGGTCGGGTTTGAGCTGATTCCCAGTGGGGATGGAGACACGGAATGTCGAGGTGGCGATTCGGACTAGCATGCGAAATTTTCTTTGCTAATGATGTGGCCTTGCAGTGGCTAGAGCATTCATATGGTTGATGCTATCAGTCACCATCTTTGCCAGTGCAGGACGATAGCTATGACTTGCCTCCTCGACTCTCTGGAGGATGTTGATGGGATTGGGACGGTCTCTTGGGGAGAGGCCGGATTGGCGGAGTTGTACTTCTCGTTGGACATGTACAGTCGGAACAAAGCTGCTTCCATGGACTGCTTCTCATTTGCCCTTGAGGTAGTCTCCTTTTTTTTTCCTTTTTCTCTTTTCTGTCTTGAGACTTTTATGAGAGAGAAAATGACCTTTTGATGTTTTGAACATGCGGGCCTGGTTTTGCGAGGTGATCGGGTTCTTCCCTTGGAACCCGGCGAGTGATGTCACCATCTTCCCTGCTATGGTTATTTGGAGGAGATGCGAGAGATAAATTCACGGGGAAGACCCGGATTACCTTCGACTACAAAATGGTGAGGCCGGTCATCAACGAGGATGGGCACGATGGAGTGGACTTCTACCCACAGGGCGAGGTATCCGAGAGATTTTGTTGGGAGATGCTATAGAGGTGACGAGGCGAGGAGGTGGCTCGCGGGGCGACATGTGATGTCATCTACTTGGGGACCGCTTCTCGAGCGGCATGGTCATGTTCCCCGCTAGATGCCATTACTCCTTCGACCCTCCCGGCACGGATCTTTGCCGGCCCGGGGAGCTGGCCGAGAGGATGAGATTGAGAGGTACCGAGCGGCGTGGGCTGCGGAGGAGTATTTTGATATGGGCGCCACCCTACGGCTGTGTTTGTGGAGCGGCCCTGAGGGAGCGCCATGAAGCTAGTGAAGGCGGCGGTCACTCGGGGATATGGGGAGGATGAGCCTCTTGACCCGCCGATCCCTCACTGCACATCTGTCTACGTGGTCCATGGAGTGCCGAGGAGGATGAGGATACTGTCCCCGATGCTAGGGAGCCCCGGTACACCTTGCCGCTGATAGCTTTGTAAGTGTACTCTTAGGGTCTTATTCCCTTTTTAGCTTTGATTTTACGCTTTTGCTATTTTACGAGATTTTCGAGATTTTACGAGATTTTCTCTTCTTTTTCTCGGAGTTCCGGCTCGCACTTACGATAGTTTGGTTAGGCGAGATAGAAATTTGGAAGGACATGTGCCGGTCTCTTACGAGGAAGGCGCTGCGCTTCGAAGCGGCGGCGGATGCACTTGAGCACAGGCGCAAGAGACGGCACGTCGGGGGCACAGCGTCTACCTCATCGGCCTCGGAGTACTCTTCCGGTGCTATGCCTCGGGGCGGGGACCCAGCGGCGACATTGCAGGCGGTGGCTGAGTACGGGCACGATAATGTCCATCTATCGATGTGAGCGACCGGGAGGACCTGATGAGGGAGGCTAGCATTTATGAGGCGGCGGCGATGAAGATGAAGAAGAATCGGAGGCCTAGGAGGTCTCTAGAATAGATTTGGAACAAAAACAAACAATTTACAATTTTTATGCACACTTTGTTTATTTTTGCTTTATTTGGGCGCCGATGGGGCGAAAACATTGTATTTATGTTTTATTTGCTTTTCTAATTCATGCTTTTTCAATTTGCATATTATCGAGCCTTGGGGCGACTTTTTTGCTTGGAATTGGGGCTGAAAATGGGCCAAAATGATTTATAATGGTGTATAAATGCTTGAATGGCTTACGGATATGTTTTTGTACGGGTTTTGGTTGAAAAAGTGGGGTGAAAACTCCCTTGGGCAGCAACTTTGGTTCTTTGCAGAATTTTTGCGAGAGAGCTAATGTAGCCGTGCGGCATGGCCTTGAGGGCAAATGTAGCCGGTGCGGCTAACGGTTCTGTCTGGCGGTTATTTTACGAATAAAAGCAAGGCTTGGCCATTTCATTTCATTTTCACTCTAGACTTGTCCCAATTGTTCCCCGGAGCATATTTTGGACCTAAAGCACCATCTTTGATCACTTTGCGATGGAGAATCCCGTTAGATTGCAAAGGGGAAAGCGAGACCATTTTCTATCCGGTCTTCAATCTTGGGCGAGATATAACTTCCAAAATCACAAGGGGCTGCTTGATTCTTCCTTCAAGATCAAGTCTTTATGGCATTTGAGGATCTCCCGCCCGATTGGGATCTGTTGAGAGCGCGGCAAAGTTACAGGACGTCCGGAGACATGTTTACTTGCTTTTCTTACAACGAAATCGTCCCAACGCACGAAGACTTGAGCCTTGATTGGGAGTCGAGGCGAGGCTATATCTATTCCGCTGATCGGAGACGTGCGGTGACGGTAAAGCTTGCATCTTTTTGCGAGATTCCTTTGGGAGAGGCTGAGAGGATGATGGTAGCCACTTAGGATAGGATTGACCTTTACGATATCCCGGGCAAGTTTGGGTCTCCGGATATGGCTTGCGACCACGGTGGCTATGGATGCTTTCATTCTCTGCGTATTCTCTATTTTGTTATTTCTTTGAGTCCGTGGGGATCTGTCATAGTGGTCTCTTGGACATGGTCGAGAGGCTGCAGGGTGCAGGAAGGATATTGTCCCGCTGGTTTTGGGAGAGACATTTCATGGGATCGATAGGATGGCTCGGGAGACCGTTTCATGAGGTCAGGAGTCCGGCTATGTTGACTTTGTGGCTGCGGGGAGAGGCTCGGGGCTTTGCACTGGGGCTTTGCCGACTCGGTGCCCTTGGGTGATTTCTCGGAGAGGTGCACCTAGGCGGCGAGAACGGGGTAGGCTGGGAGTGATGATGGCTAGGCTATCCACTTCGGACATCCGTTGGTGGATACCACATTGGAGGTTGCGGACCCGGGAGGATATTTCGGGAGTCTTATCTTTGTGAGGGTTCCGGGATTACAGCTGGTCGTCCTTCTACATACCCTGCTTGGTATCCGGGCGGTTTGGGGCTTTACGGGAGCCATTGAGTGATTGGGAGGACATCCGGACCATGGAGGTGGTGTCATTGGACATGAGAGATCCGGCCCGGCTTCTCTTTCTTCTCGAGGGCTTGGACACATCTTGCTTTCCCACCCGAGGCTATCTTCGGGAGCGAGGAAGAGCACCATCTTGACCAGCTTTGTCTACTTGGGTGAGTACGAGAGGGAGATGGGAGCGACTCGAGGCTATCTTGGAGGATAGACGTCGAGCTTTATTGGGAGGCGGCTGTGACTCGAGTAGGACTACGAGGAGGCGAGGCTAAGGCGAGTTGCCATAACCAATCGAGTGACTTGGTCGGGGGATATGGAGGCTCGGTACAAGAGATTGTCGAGGTCGCTCCTTTGGCCCGAGGCTCGAGAGGGAGGAGGTGCGGACTCGTGCTCGTATAGAGAGCAGCTCATTGACACGGGGTTGGTAGAGGCTCCGGTGAGGATACCGGAGGTCGGGATGAGGGATACCGACATTATTGAGAAGAAAAGGAAGAAGACTCGGCGAGGCCGAGGAAAAGGGAAGAAGGCGAAGAAGACTCGGCGAATGACGGTGACAAGTCTTTTCTCAAGATCCTCTTATTGCCATTTGCAAACACATTAGTTTATTTAGGCATTTTGTTGTATTTTAGATCTTTTTAGCAGGTTAGCAGAGTTAAGAGGTAGACCGTGCTTGAACTCATCAAGAAGTTTTTAACTTGTAATGAACAAGAAATATTATTTTAAAAAATTAATCAAGACACATTTCATGGAAATTCAAATGTCTTTATTGATTGGGACCCGTTTTATGAAAACTGAAATGCCCTTTACTATTTAGGACACACTTCATGGAAGCTTGATTGTCCCTTTTATTGTTTAGGACACATTTCATGGAAACTTAATCGTCCTTTTTATTGTTTAGACCGAACCATATATGGCTGCCTACGTTCCCCTTTTACAAGAAAGGCTAAGGGGCTCGGTCTTCGTAGTTCATTACGGTGAACTAATAATTTTTTTTTTATGTGCGGCCATGTCTTTTGCCTAGACCGCCCTTTTTGGGGTTTTCGACCTAAGTGGGCATTACTCTTTTGCACTAGATTTTTTTTCTTTCTTTTTTTTTTTTTTTTTTTTATATATGTGCAACCACTGTCTTTTGCCTAGACCGCCCTTTTTGGGGTTTTCGGCCTAGTGGGCATTACTCTTTTGCACTAAGATTTTTTTTTCTTTTTTTTTTTTTATTTTTTTTATTTTTTATCAGACATAGTATCTTCGGAGTTTATCACCATTGGGGTGGACAAAGGGATTGCCATCCAAGTGCGCAAGCTTCATTGCTCCTCTGACGGTATCTTACGCACCACATAAGGGCCGATCCGGACGGGTTCCCATTTTCCCGGGGGTTGTCTGCGGTAGGGGCTTTACTTTCAGCACTAAGTCAGCCCTCTTTGATGTCTGCGGCCTTGACCTTTTATCAAACGCTGCGGCCATTCGCCTCTGGTAGGCTCGGGTGTGTTCCATGGCTTTTAGCCTTCTCTCGTCAGCGGGGCTAACTCATTATGCCGAGCTGCATGAACCATTCCACTTCATTGACTTTGTTTTCCGGGAGGACCCTTAATGACGGGATTTCCAACTCCACTTTGGTAACACTTTGCTTCCATCCCGTAAGTTAGGGCAAAAGGAGTTTCCTCCTGTGGGCACATTGCATTAGCAGGACGTTACGCCCAGCCCCAGAGTGCTAGGTGCGGCTTTTCGGGCCAATCACGACCACGGGTGGCCATCTTAGGATGATCCGCTCGAGTGTCTTATTAGCGACTTCCACGGCTCCATTGGTCCGAGGTGCGTACGGGGACGACTTGTGGCGAGTAACTCGGGTCGACGACGGAGTAGCCTATCGCGAGTCTCCTTCGAAGTGTGACCCATTATCGAAATGATCTCGTTGGGCACCCCATATCTGCACATTATGTTTTCTTTGATGGCGGGCCACTTTTACGGAAGTGAGGACCTTGTAGGACTTGGCTTCTACCCACTTGGTGAAGTAGTCAATGGCTACCAACACGAACTCGTGCCCATTGCTTCTGCCGGGGATATTTTCCCTATCACGTCAATGCCCCAAGTTGCAAAGCGGCCAAGGAGTCGTCATGCGGTGCAGGTCATGAGGTGGGAGATGGTTGAGGTTGGCAAACCGGCGGCATTTGTCGCGAGTTCGGACGTGCTTTGAACACGATCTGTTTCCATGGAGATCCGGTAGTAACCCATTACGAGGATCACTTGCATCGGGGCTGCTGGCATTCATGTGAGGACCGCGGGGACCATTGTGGACTTCGGTCATCAACTCTCTGGCTCTTTCTTGAGTGACACATAAGAGGAGTGGTCCTTGATACCGCTTCTTATATAGGTTGCCTCCTAGAATGACATAATGGGAAGCCAACCTTTTCGGGGCTTGCAAGCTTTTGGCTCGACACCTTCTTTTGGTCTACCTTCTTCGTCTACGAAGGCGACTCTCCGTCTTTGAGGAATTGGTAAATGGTGTACCAAGGTTCCTTTATAGGCTCGGGTCCCAGGTCCACTTCACAACAGAGAAGGTGGGGCTTCTCTTCTACCCACTCTGAAGGGCTTTATGGCTTTTCCCTCGGGGATCTCTACCAATGAGGCTAGAGTAGCTAGGGCATCTGCGAATCTGTTCTTTTCCCTCGGCAAGTAGTGGAAAGTCACTTCTACGAAGCTGTCCGATCCAACTCCTCCATATGGGCATGATACCGTTGCAAATTAGGGTCCACGAGTCTTCCACTTGTTGGAGACTTGGTTGATGATCAGTGAGTCTCAGTAAACTTCGAGCTCCTTGACATTTCTTTCTAAGGCGGCCTCCAAACCGGCAATGCGAGGCTTCATACTCGGCGACATTGTTCGTGGCGGGAAAGTTCAACTTGAGGGCTATGGGGGTATGCTCATCTTTCGGATCGACCAATAGCATTCCTACACCATTTCCTCTTTTTGTTAGCGGCTCCGTCAAAGAACAATTGCCATCTATTTTCGAGCTCAATGCAAAGATCCTTCATCCGGAAATTGGGGTTCGGGCCCTCTCGTCTTCATTCTTGGGGAAATTCGCCGGGTGATACCGACAATGCTTCGACCCTTGATGGCGCTTCTGGTCACATAGTTGATGTCGTATTACGCCAAGAAGAAGGACCACTTCGCTAAACGCATTGAGAGGGAAGGCTTGTCAAAGATGTACTTGATGGGGTCCATTTTTGAGACCAAGTTCACGGGGTGGGCTTGCGTATAATGCTTCAACTTGCCGACTACCCGAGACCGATCTGCACAAGTCTTTTCACATGTTGAGTAATTGAGCTCGCTCCTTGTAGCTTCCGGGTGACAAAGTAAATGGCGTTTTCCACCCGAGAGTCTTTCTTTTACGAGCAAGCATAGCCCCAACCGTGTGTACGTGAGCAGTGAGATGAGCGAGAAGAGGCTTACGTCTATATGGGGGGACATAGTGCGGGGGATGTACTAAGTATGCCTTGATCTGGTCAAAGGCATCTTGGCATTCTTCGGTCCATTACGTGTCCACATTCTTCTTCATGAGCTTGAAGATGGGCTCGCACATAGTGGTCATTTGATTGTGAAACGGGCGATGTCTTGCAATTTACCCATGAAGCTCTTGACTTACATGCGGGTTTGAGGTGGCCTCATATCCATGATGGCTTTGATCTTTCGGGGTCAACTTCTATACCTCGCTCCGTGACCATGTACCCAAGCACTTTTCCCCTTGTCACTCCGAAGGTGCATTTGGCGGGGTTTAGTCTCATGGAATCTTTGTCTCGGCCTCTCAAAGAATTTTCGTAGGTCAACAAAAGTCTTTGCCCACCTTCTCCTTTGGGAGTGGATTATCATGTCATCTCACGTAGACCTCCAATCTCCTTGTGGATCATGTCATGAAAAAAGAGCGGTATTTTGCTCTTTGGTAAGTAGCCCCAAAGGCATTCTTGAGCCCGAATGGCATTCTTGTATAACAAGAGGGTCCCAGCGGTGTGGTGAAGCTGTCTTTTCTTGGTCTTCCTCGGCCATCTTGATGCGGTTGTAGCTCGCAAAACCATCAACGAAGGATTTGACTTCGTAGTTGGCAAAGTGGAGTCCACCGGGATGTCTATGTTTGGCGAGAGGGTAGTCGTCTTTGGGGCTGGCCTTGTTCGGATCTCGGAAATCCACACGACGGCGCACCTTCCCATTGGCCTTGGTTACGGTCACGATGTTGGACAACCATGTCGGGTATTCAATAACTCGATGAACCCTACCCGCAATAGCTTCTCAATTTCTTCTTTGACTGTAGAGACCATTCCGGCTTGATCTTTCTCGGTTTACGCTTTGCGGCAGCATACGGGTGCTAGAGGGATTACGTGCTCTACTATCGAAGCTGTCTAGCCCGGCATATCCTTGTATGACCATGCAAACACGTCGACGTATTCTACGAGCGGCCTCGATCCAATGCGTCCCTTTCGGCCCCTGGAAGAAGCTTCCAATCTGTGTCTCTTTAGGTTCCTTAATAGTACCCAAGTTCACACTTATCAAAACCTCCTCGGCGGCTTGGGCCCGGTTTTCCTCTTTTACGAAACACCTTAAAGATTTCTTTAATGTATTGTTCGTTTAGTGTGTTTGCATCTTGTTCAAATGATTCATTATTAAGCTGTTGTTAAGTTTTGAGTTAATTTATCATTTGTTAAGTTGAAATAAGAGGATAATCGTAAAGATTTGTCATTTCATTCAACATAAGGGGAAAGATGACATCGATTACATTTTCATAATCCTCGGGCGTGAGGCCTTCGGATGACTCGAGGACTGGAATTCGAAGATTCTGACTCGGCGAAAAGACGACAACGACTCTGGACCCTACGCTACTTATTGACTCGAGGGGACTTGACGAGGGTTGGACCGGGATCTCACTCCTTCTTCTTTGTTGCCACAGGGAGTAGCGATCTTGTCGGCGTTGTCATTTGATTGTGCACTCTGCGGATCATTATTGCCTTTGTTGACACCAAATTCATAGGAAGTACTCGGGCGATGCGGCGGAATCTCCTTAACTTCATCCATTTGTACCTCAGGGCGATAGGACCGGTTGTGCTTTCGGCATACGAGATACGGCTCTCTTCATCCCAAAAGTCTTACAGGCGTGTTCACTCTTCTCTCTACCTTTTCCCAAACGGGGGTTGGGAATGATCCTCGGGAGTAGTAAGAGCCATTACAAACACATTATGCTCGTCATGGGTAATGAAGGGTTACGGAGAGACTTTCATTAACATGGCTTGTTTTATTTCAAACTCGCAGTCTTCATAAGTGAGTCTTTCTTACTGTAATCTTGACCATAGTTCTTGGTTCGATGTCGTAGAAAAGAGGCCGAGCTACGACAACATTAACGAAATCGATTCCGACTATGGGTCCAAACTGTCCCTCCGTGGCGGCGGCATTAATCGAGATCTTTCCATTTCCCTTGTAATTCGGCATAAGGAATATTGAATTTCGGGATATCTATGACCTCTGGATTTCCAAAACCATTTCCATTCGTTCCTCCGAACTCGATCATGTTGACTCGATTGTTAGCGGGAAGAGGATTCTTGACCACATTGGGACCCCGAGGTGGTTCTAACTGCCTTCTTCGACTAGGCGAGAGATCGGGAGCTTCGGGTAGGTGCAATCATTAGTGTTATGACCATGATAATTGTGAAAACGACGGTGCTTGGTCTCGTCCATTACGTCTTGGGGTTCTGGGTTTCCCGGTTTTCCAAAGGTCGATGAGTCCTTGGGCTACCAAACCGTCGAAGACCTTTTCTAGTGGCATTCGAAATCTTGGCGGTATAGAAAGGGAGCTTTGGCTTTGCGGCGGCTGCTTTGCATTACTGTCCCCGTTTTCTCATTCGAATGTAATTAACGGCGCCAATCACTTCTTTTCCTTTCACGGTGACAAGTGGGGCATTTGACACCGGTGTTTTGTAGCGATAAGAGCCGGGCATTCTGTGGCGGGGCCATATTGAAGGCATTCTCAAACTTGGTGCGGCATTTACCATTGCCCGAAGGTCGGGATAGTAGTAATTGCCAAGTTGAACTCTTAGTTGAGGTTTCAAGCAAGATTGGAAGATCTCCATCTGTTCCTCTTCATTGAGTGGGGTCATCATTTCATTGAGCTTCCAATTCCATCTCTTGTAGAATTCAACTTCTTGGCTCATCTACGAGCGTTGTAGGGTACCACTGTAGGTCATTAGAAATTTGGTTTCCCAATTCAAATTGGCCTTATACTTTTCTAGGAACGCTTCTTTGATGCGGTCCCAGTAGCTCGGGCCTCTGGTTTCACATGCGGGAACCACCTAAGAGTGAACCTTTTAATGATGCGAAAATGATCGGCCATTTGTTCTTTGTGTACAATCTTTGGCTCTCATGGCAAGAATGTAGCTTTCAATGTGAGTCAGGGGACAATCGGTGCCGTTGAACTTTTCAATTTCGGCATTCGGAATTTTGGAGGGAGAGGGACAACTTTCTTGGGATCGGTGATCCGGTATCTTTGTCTTCTTGGTGTCTATTTCCCCAAACTTCTCTTGCATGGACCTAACTTGTTCCATTAGCCAAGTCATGTCGGAGTCGGGGGATGGTTTAGGGTTGCTTGATTCGGAGAAGGCTTATCGATTTGGGTGGAAGGACGGTAGGTGGCACGGTGGTAGAGCAGTACCAAGGCTTGGGGATCTTTGGAGGGGAAATAAGTGTAAACTTGACCGGGTCCCGTGTTCCGTGAGGCTGGCGGAGGCATAGGAATTAGGCTCATAATTTCCGAAGTAGGAAAAAGGATACGGAACCTCACGGGGTCACGTGGGCAAAGTCGGAGGTGGAAGATCTGCGTGGCGGGACATGAATTGAAAGGATCATTGAGCTGATTTTGAGGCCTAGGGAATGCACGGGATGGCCCATGCGAGGAGAGGGAGTGAATCCCGTAGGGTAATGCGAGAGGCTGCAACCGGGATAGGCCGAGGCGTTTGCTTTCGTTGATAGGGAACAAAGGCTGGATCTCATTTGAGGATGTGAGGGTGTCGGGACCACGATGGCTTGAGATGTTGGAAAGGACTGAAGAGGGGTAATCCTTGATAAGGGATCGTATGAGGATGGAGGAGGGCATTGGTTATAGGTTGATGGAGTGAGATGGCCGCATACGGAGGCTCATCTTCTATCATCACCAAGGAACCGTTGGGCTCGACCACTATTTGAACTCCATGACGACGAAGCGCTTCAATGAGCGTGGCTTGCTTTGTTCCTCATGGGCCTTACTGTTTTCCGGGGCTAAGGTTAGTTCTTCTTCCCTAGTCATCCGGTTACCCAAACCAGCCTCGTTTCTCTGTCAAATCGGCCATTCGACTCTCGAGCGAGGATTACGGCGAACTATCCGAGGATTCTGCGCTAACAAGTCGGCGACCCGGTGTTCTCACCCACTTCTTTCTCGGCTAGCGGGAAAGGGATAGGAAAGGTTTAGACTCGGGGTAGGTGTTTAGGTGAAGGCTCGGGCAATATGCAAATTAGAATCTTCAAGTTTACTTAAAACAATGTCTTTTATTAATATCTATTTGGTTGGAAAAGGGGTTACGCCCTTCTTTTTCACAACTACTCTAGATCTGGATCGGTGGGTTCCGTCACTACGTCTATAAGCCCCTCGTATTCCACGTATTTCGACCTCCCGGGGTGGGCGGCCCGGGCGAGGTCACATAGGGCACGCGGATCCCACCGGCCGAGAGTAAAGAACGCTCCTATCGGGTCTAGCGGGTCATAGGACCTTTCAACGCACGAGCGATGCGGATTATAGTCAAGGCAATGCGGGAAAGTCTCGTCTCTGCCTTGACGGATCTTTGACAGAGTTTCGCTTGAGCGAATGACGGTTTTTGACTTTCGGTAATGTCAGAGAATAATAGGCATGGGTCGGGCGGCAAAAGCCGGATGACACGGTGTCACATTGAACTTCGTTGCATACGCGGTGCGTGAGTCGAGAATCGAAGTCAATGCCGGTCAAGATCTTGCCAATTTTTTCCTTGTCGGAATTTTGGCGAGCTTCGCTTGAGCGAAAGATCTTTTTGATTTTTGGCAAAGACTCAGTCTTGACTCTTACGCATTCCGTGTAGGTCAAGGTCAATAGTCAATGTCGGAGTCAAGATCCCACCGATTTTTTTTTCCTTGTTGGAATTTCGGCAGAATTTCGCTTGAGCGAAAATCTTGGCTTCCGTTATGAGCTAAGGCTTGACCTTTACGTGGGTATGCAAGCTGGGCTATATGACACGGACTAGACCAAAAACCAACCAAAAGTCACGGTTTTGAAACGTGTGACACGGATGTGCATTGGTCGAGCCTTGTTTGCCATGGGGAGGTTGGGATGATTCCGTGCGCGCAGGAGGGAGCATCGTAAAGTGTCCGTGGCTGCAGTGGAACCACCCTCGGGTTTGAAGGACGTGCGTGCAAAAGTGTACGGGATATATCGGGTGCGCGTAGTGTGCGGTCTCCTAAAAATGTTCATTTTTGAGTTAAAACAGAGATTTTCATAAATGTGTTTTAAAGGAATGATTTTCGGGACGGGGAAAATGCAACACGTAAGCACGTAAATTTTAAGGGAGCCCCGATCGGTCGTGGTGAGCGGCCCCAGTGCTAGGACTTGCCAGATTAACCACGATTTTTCTGGTGGAATTGCATTTGAGGTCGTATGGTCGGAGAATCCTATGAGGATTAGCCGTACGACTGCATGGATCAATTTTCCAGGTTCCACTCCTTTTGCTATTTTTCGGGTTGTTTCCCGTTTCAAAGTATGCACAGATTCCAAGATGCAAATGATGCAATGCATGGTAAAGAAAGCAAGCATGATTAATGAAATCGGCGATGGGAGTCTAACCCGCTCAAAGGGAAAAGCTTTCTTCTATTTTTTTTTTCAAAATTATTTTTTTCGAAAAGGGATACTGGTACGTGGATTGTTAAACCACCGGTTATCCCAACTCCCACGTCAGGGAGTGTACAGGAAGGGTAAGTGGTTTCCACCTATATACCGAGTATCGATTTTTGTTTGTTTTGAAAAATAGAAGCTTTTCTCCTTTGGGATGATCCCCAGCGGAGTCGCCAAACTGTGAATGTGTGCCCCCAAATTTTTGTTTGTTGGAATTCACGCGAGTTTGAAGACATCCGAGTTATTTGAAAAACGGAGTCGCCACGCCATTTTGATTACCTCAAAACTTTGAAAAAAAGGTTTTATGGGTTCGGAGGTTAAGTTACCCCTTGGGAAGAACGTTTGGCGTTCACCCAAAGTGCCTTGCCGGAGCAAGTCTCCCAAGATTTCATTAATCGTGTTTGCTTGCGTGCTTTCTTTGTGTGCATGTGTTTGAGAGTAAGGGGGGAATGTCCCAAGTTGTCTTCCGGACGTACAAACCATTTGTTGGTTGTCGCTCGGGATTCCTTGGAATTTATGTATTTGGGATTATGATCCCGTCCTCATCTTATGACTTGTGATCATCGCATTTTAACCTCGGGACCCTCGGGACTTGCGTGATCGAGAGAATGACTCTCTTTTGGTCAAAGATGAGGTTCTTTAGGAAGGAATGTCCTTAGCCCATCAATCCTACGCTTTAAGACGGTCGAGCTCGTATAGAGGCTTCATACTCATTCTTAAGCGATAATCGGAGATATAGGGTTCAAGGTTATCCTTTTCCTAAAGAAATCATGAACCTTTAATGGAAGGAATGATGCAAAGATGAGAACTTTTACACCGGTCCGTTCCAAGGTTGGGGGAAAGGGGAAATGCATGATGAAAAATGACTCTTTAATGAAAAGATGACATTTTGGTTTTAGCAAATGATGCTTTTTTGATTGAAAGAAATGATCTTTGTGCAAGTGATGCGTAAAGATAGGATTTTTATGCAAATGATGCATTAGAAAAGGTTTTGATTGCAAATGATGCATTTTTATTGAAAAAGATTTGATCTTTATATGCAAATGATGCACAAAGATAACATTTTTATTGGAAAATAGGGGTTTTAGGTGCAAAGGATGCACCTTTATGAAAAAGACTACATTTTTATGACAAATGAGGTCTTAATGCATGCAAAAGGGGAAGGGGGTGATAAAGAAGTGATCTTTATGAATAAATGCCAAGTCCCAAGCAAGATATATGAATGCAATGAGCAAGTATATCAATTAAAATGCAAGGTTAGGGCGTGCGAGGTTACCAATCGTTTCCTTCGCTTCTTCGGACGGAGCTAGGAGGAGAGGTTCGTCTTGGGTCTTCAAGGAGGAGGGAGATGGCTTCTTGAGCTTCTTCTTCGCCTTCTTGAGCCTTCAAGGGTGTTCTTCACGTCTGGATCATATTGCTATGGAGTGTGTGTGTTTTTGTTGTTGTTAATTGTTGTTGTGGAAATGGGTAGAGGAGGGCTCTATTTATAGGCAGTCTGGATAAGGCTAATGAAGCCGTGCGGCTGCAGGCCCTTTGCAAATGAGGCCGTGCGGTCTTATCCATTATGACTCGGCATTCTAGAACCATGCAAGGTGGCATTATTCTAGAACCTTCCCTCCTAATTAAAAAAACGTGTTTCTTAATTAGGAAGGATTCCCTTCAAATTTTATTTAATTAAAAATAGTTCCTAATGTTTCCGAGACATTTAGGAAAAGGTACTGGGAATTACCGGAAAACTTACCGAAATTGCCGAGAAATTTAACCGGAAGGCATGAGCCAGATTTGGGTACTTACAGTGGCCCCCGAGTTTTAGTTGACATGGAGGCACAGGTTGCCGATGATGATCTGGTCGACCAAAATTGTATCCGTGGTGACCCCTGTGCTTTTTGAGGGATCTGTCGGCTCAATCATGATTGTGTCATGCGAGGGATAGGTCGCCTCTTCTAGCATCCGTTCCACTTCTTCCTCCACACATCAAATTGGTGCTAACCTGGAGGTCGTATTGACAGACTTTGAGAGTTTTCAGCTAGCTTCCGGAGTGTCTATCTCTAGTTCCTCTTCTTCTTAGATCTCAGCATGTGATCAAGGTATTCCCTAGCCGTACTTAGCACACATCCAACTCCCAGCATGGTAGGAAACTTGACCCTTTGGTGGGGGATGGAGGGCACCATTCCTAGGGCGACTTGCCCAAGTATTCCTAGAATAGCATGGTAATCACTTATAACATCAATTACTATAAATGTTACCATAGTTGTGGTCCTCAAGGGTGTTGTTTGACGTCCACCTCTAGCTCTATTTGACCTTTGGCATCGACTCTATGATTGGTGAAGCCCTCTAGTCTACCTGAGTAAGATGACAACCTGACATCTGTTAAACCCATGTCTAAGAAAGTTTTGTAGTAGATGATGTCTTTGAAGGCCCCCGTGTGTCGACCAAAATTCTGCTGGAGGTACAATTGTCAATGAGCCCTGGAATGACCAATACTTGCTCCCTTATTGCCATGCTAGTAGCCAGCTCGTACGGGTAGAAACTGATTACCTCATCATGTATACAGTTCCTAGGTGGGACGTATGGAGCCTTATTCAGTTGGAAGATCTTGTGCTTGAGGGCAGTATTGCTTGTCTCCTCAGCTATTACTCCTAAAGTCAATCTTGGTTGCCTTGGCTCTAGTACCCCCTAGTTGCTCGATCACCCATTGGAGGTTGATCTCCCTTTATGAACCTGTCCAACCTGCCTTCATTCACCCATTTTTAGATGATCCTTTTTAGACTCATACAATCCTCCGTTGTATGGCCAATATCCTTATGGTACTCATAATATTTGCCATTGTCCCGCTTGAACTTGTTTTGAGGGTTCATGGGGACTGGGGGGCCAAGTCGACCGTATTCATGATATCAGTTTGACTTACAGTGAATGGGGTGAAACTCTCAGGAACTCTTTTAGTTACCCTATGTTTTTCCCCTTGTTGTGGTTGTTGTCATTCTTGGTTGACCCCCCTTTGGTTGACTCACTAATCTCGGAGTGTTTCGAGCTCCTTTCTTTCTTCCTTTCCTTGCGTTCCTCTGTAACGACCACATCGTAGGACTTTTCAAACAATTCCTTCCTCGTCGTTGTTCTCCTAACTTGGAGCTCATAATCCAGATCAGGTGAAGACACCCCATTTCTGAAGCAGTTAATAACCTCCATGTCTGTAAGGTCTTCCTGTATCTGGTCAACCAACTCCTTAAACCGAGTAAAGTAGCTCATGGTACTTTCTGTCTTTCGCTGAGTCATGTTATTTCGGTCGGTGACTGTCTTCTTACGAGCCCCAACAGTTGAGAATCTCTCCAAGAAATTTCTCCTCATATAACTACAAGAGGTGATGTAGCCAGTTAACAGACCATAGAACCAAGTCAGTGTTGTACCTGTGAAGGTGTTGGTTAATGTCTTGCATAGCACATCATCCTCGGAGGAAACCAAACACATAGTAGCCTCAAAATGTTGCATGTGGTTCAAAGCATTAGTTGTGCCAGAATATTTCTCTAGCACGGGCAGCTTGAACCCTGCAGGTGGACCTTTGTTGAGCATGCTCTTGGTCAAGGGTCGAAGAGTACAATCATTTTGTTCGACCTTGCCATTCGTAGCCTTTCGATCCGCTTACATATCATCTAACCTCCTTTTCAAGTTTAAGAGATCCCTAACATCCAGGTCGCCCCTTGGATGGGAGATATAATTGGATTTCTGCCTTTCCTCTTGGTGGAGCTCCCTCCTTGAGTTCGTCCTTTGCCTTTCATCTCGAGGGGGAGTCATCTCTCTTCTATCTCTCATGTGAAGCAATCGATCTCCTCTAGGGGGCGACCTATGTTGAGCCCTATCAGTCTCGGGCTGCCTCCTCTGAGCTGAGTCAGCCTCTTGGTCTATTTGATGGTTTAGCCTATCTCTCAAGTCACCCGTCCGATCAACTGAAATGTGGGTAGGAGAAGGCCTGTCACTCCTCCTTTCTTCTCCGAACGGCCTAGGGGCCCCATTGGTACATCTATGTAAGGTCGGAGAAGGAGCTACCCTTTTTGATCTTCTGTCGTCCTTTTCAGAAGACTATGGTAGCTCGAGCAAGCTTTGCAGCACTCTAGCTCGCTCTAACAAGATCTCCTTGCTACTAAGGTGAGAAATTGAGGGACCTGCAATGTTGCCTGCAGTTGTTCGACCTGTTTGGATTCTCCTAGCCTGCTTGTGAGGACCCCGACCCGGAACCTACACGTGTCCCAAGCTGGAGCATCCTCAAACTAACCCAATTTTTCCAAATCTTTTAAAACTTTTATTCAACTTTCAAAATTTAATACAATTATTATAACCATTTAAAATTAAATCTACACCTTTTCATAATGGAGAAATAATTGACTAACTTAGAAAGTAAGAAACGGTTTTAATTACAAAAGGCCTCGGTTATAACATAAAATAAATATTTATAAATACAATTCCATAAATGAATCATACCAATGTACACTTTCTATACCAACCTAATCATACCCCGACAATTCCCACAATATAACTTCCAAACTCCTCACCGCCCTTACTTGGCCGGTCCACCTGTCTCAGAATCTAAAAACAGTAAAGGGAGAGGGGTGAGAATAAATCTCAGCAAGCTATTATGAATGCAGCAAGATGCCAAACAAGATGCAATACATCAAAAGACATATCCACATAATCAGAGAGGCTCCCCGTCTCCAACCGTCCCATACCGGTTGGAAACAACGACTCACTCATCATGAATATATCACAACACATAAGTACGATAAAGTAACACTTAGAAGGATCTTGAGCCAAGGTTTTAACTCCAAAAGGATATACACATCCGAGCAGAAGCAACATTTGATGAAGCGGTTCCGGAACCATGAACAATAACGCATTACCCGTAGGGATTCTCGACACACGCTCATATCCCCGGTGAAACTAGACCATCTACCTCAAAAAGAGATGCTAGCCCACTAATCCCACACAAGGGGGACAATCGGGTTACCAATGTATGAATTATAATGAACTTGGCTCGATGCCATTATAATTCCATAACATTGCCCAACAAACAAATATCAGTTTGGATTTTCATAACTAAGCACAGTAATAACATACTTGCTTAACCAAACATTGTATGATCCAAAGTAGGGATACATACCACAATAGCATATCATGAAGATAGCAATACTATAACAAGTATTCAACATCTTAGCACAACGGCTATAAATCTCTGAACCACATGTACAGTTTAGGAATTCCAAAGTAGGGAATCCTACAACAATATAATATCATAAAGATAGAAATACTATAACAAGTATTCAACATATTAGCACAACGGCTATAAATCTCTGAACCACATGTACAGTTTAGGAGTTCCAAAGTAGGGAATCCTACAACAATATAATATCATAAAGATAGAAATACTATAACAAGTATTCAACATATTAGCACAACGGCTATAAATCTACGAACCAATCCCAAAACAATTTAGAAATTCCAAAGTAGGGCATCCCAGCATTTATATCGAAATATATCAATGAGTCCAAACAAGATTGTCGAACAATTCCCGAGTCGTAATTAAAGTGCTTCCTTAGTTCCATTTAAACCCAAATTAAGGTGCCCTTAAATGATACAATTGCTCTAAGTATAACTTAGGTTAAAAGGATTAATTTCATATTCCGGAAAGGTTAGGTTCCAAGCTTTATATTGGTTAAGGATCATACTAGGAGGTTACTAGTGAAAATTCAAAAAAAAGGGAACTGGGCAAAATTACGCCAACATGGGCGACCGCCTAACCACTGGGCGACCGCCCAAGTGGACTTCAAAGGCAAATTTGATTCTCGTGGCGTTGGGCGGCCGCTCAAGCCCCTATGGGCGACCGCGAAGCCCTTCTCCAAAGACAAAACTCGCATTTTGACCCTTTTTGCCTAGGTTTCCGTTCCTTCTAACCAAGCTTAATTCAAGAACACCCAAGGATGCTTTAACCTTACCAAGTCCCATTCCAAACATGTAAACTCAAAACCAAGTAGCCTTAGATTATTTATCTCTACCCATTTCACCCATTTCAAACCCTTTTTAAATGATCTTCCTTGAACCCTAACTTCAACAATTTCATTTTCCAATCATCCAACTTCCATTAAGGTTTCCAAGGCATAAAATCAACATCATAGAACAAGGGTAATATTTAAAAGCTCATGAACAAGTAGGAGAAGGGAATCATAACAACTCACCTTAGGTTTTTAGAATGGGAGGTTGATCTTCTTAGCTTGATTTGATCTTCTAGATGATCCATCCTCAAAAATGCTCTTGGACTTGAAAAAGGTGGAGAAATAAACTATCTATGGCTTGGGAAGAGGAGGCTTCACATGGAGCTTCCATGGAGGTTTTTGGCTAGGGAAAGTATGAGGTAAATGAATGAAGGAGGGAGGAGGAAGGAGGAAGTAAGGGGATGGGAGTTGGACACATGGCAAGAGGAGGGAGAGGAAGACCATTTTGGCCCCCCCTCAAGAAAAGCTAAGGCTTTCAACCACAATTTAAATCATTCCCCCTAAATATTTATTCTACTCATTTTAACCTCCTCTCACTATTTATCTATTTTCTATTTTTATTATTCTCCATGGCTCTTATTTAATATCCAATAAATTCTTAAAAGATTCTAAATTTACTTCTCACCCAATTTATCTTAATTTAAGAATTTAAAGACATAATTGAACACATAAAGCTAACATAAATATTAAAAGCATATAATATAATATTTAAAATTAGTGCCTAGGGTTGGGGTCGTTACACTCACTCCCCCTTAAAGAAAATTCGTCCCGAATTTGACTATCACTTTCCTAACTGATCAACCCGCCTCGGTTACAAGTATACCTCAGACTTCAATTCCCAATTAGTCTCTTCAATGTTGTGATTCTTCCTCAAGATTCTAATTCCATTAATGACACGATGTTACAACTTAATTTTCCAAGAATACCTTCCCATCACTAACCCGAATTTTCACGACCTCAATAACTATATAAATGAATGAAAGTATTACAACTCATATAACCAGATACATTAAAAATATTACATTAAAACCTTAAATACTCTATAAGCTGCTCCAAGCCCGTCTATGAGTCACATCACCAACCTTTTCTAAGACTCCTCATGGATTACAACTTTGGCGCCAATTTACCTTAGGCCTTGCTTCTCTAACCTCACCCCAACAAATTAGAGATCGATATTTCCTTCCTGAACAACGCCTCATACGGTTTTATCTCAATGCTAAAATGATCCCTACTATTATACGTTCCCAACCACTGGTAACCATACGACCTATTGACTACTAAAATCCATTGTACATGCCCGTAGCATATCCTCAATTTTCACAAGTTAAACTCAATAGCATTCTTACATTTCAAGAGGGCCTTCCCAATGATGTCTATCCAATCCATTTAATACTATGGGGTTTATACAATTAAACGATCTCCTAAGATTTATGAGGACTATATCAATGAATACCTCATCAAAATATACATATAATGAGTCGAAAATACAAATTAACTTTCTATAAACAAAATAACATACTCCCTTTTTACTTCCAAGGTAACCCAAATCACAAAATCCATCGTGATAATACTCTCAGCTCAATCTAGAACTCTAAATATATTAATAAAGCTTATAACGTCAAATTTCTATTTTCACATTTATGACCAACCCACCTTATGTCTCGACTCGCTTGAAACGAATTATCTTAATTATCTCATCCTCATTCCTCATGATACAAACATTAAATAACTGTCTACGAAATAATAAATGTAAACATGTCAATAAGACCCTGATTCCCATAAACGGAATACTAGTCGACTATATATCATAATTCAATGCTCTAATTATGCTCAGGTCCAAGTGAGCATCAATATTCAAATCAAATGGTTGGCCGCCCACAACGGAGCCGAACCAACTCCAAAACAAAACCGAGTCTCATCGCGACCAACACAATAACAACCTCACAAATTATCAATCATTTCTCGGATCAAGACTTGAATACAATTAATCATTATAGGGGAACTAGGTTGCTTTTCTACTTACTTTTGTACAAATTATATCTTTAAAATACCAAGTCTTTCTAAAAATTACAACATCTTTCAAAATTCCAAAGGATAATATAAAAAGAGATTCAAAGAGACCCGAATAGTTTATTTATTTAAAACCGGCCCATACCAGTTTTAATTAACTAAACCACTCACAATTTAAGAAATTTCAAAAGATTGATAAGCTAACAAAATAACTCGAGTGATTTAATTATCTACAACCGTCCCATTCCAGTGGTGGATAATTAAATTACTCCTGCATTTTAAGGTACACAAAAACGGTTCACCGACTTTAATAAATCAAAATATCCCCGAAGGGTACCAATGCTCATACTGAAGTTCAATTTATAATCCAAAGTTGTAAAGCACTTTTAAAACAATTCCAACAAAATTATTCTTGTTTGACCTCTATTTATAGTATAGCCACCACTTATAATATTTATACTTAGTTAATTTCTCTATAAGAAAACACAATCTTACCATACTATTACTATTTCCGATAAATAACACTAAAACAATCATTAAGCTTATAAACTAGGTAAATCATCCTCAATTCAATAATTCCTCAAGTTGAATATTCAACACTTTTACTTGATTTGAGTCATCTATTCCTTACCTTCGATATTGGTATTGTACTTAGTAACAACGCATTGCAACATCTAGTTCCCAATTAAATACCATAATTTCTAAATAAGAAAATATAATTAGAACTCACATAGATCAATCATTCCCAAATTTCGATTAAACATTACGGTATAATCTAACTTACCTCCCTATAACCCTCAACAACTCAAAATCCGTATAGCGTCAATATCTTCCGAGCATCACACCAATCCCTTATATGAGTCGCGCAACTAAGTCAACCTATACGGTGTAATCATCCTAAAGTATCCTGTCTTCCAATAAGATTGATCCTCATTTTATTTTCTCAACTAATGATAATCATCTCTCAAAACAAACCATGTGCATGTTTCACCAATTCCTGAAGTTGATCCTTTAAGTCACCAATAACTGTATCTATTATACTTTTTTGCATTTTCCCTATTTACCTCTCCATCACTAATACACAATCCACAAATCAAAACGGTCATACTATAGATATAAATGTTATCTTAAGTATATCCTTTAAGCAAATTTTCACTGTAATTGTAACACTCCGAAAAATTTAACTAATAACCATTGAGTATCCTACTAGTTTCTAAAATCACCATATACAAATCGTCAACAAGTGCTAACGAATACTTATTCTTCACGCTTACCTATTTAAGATCTCTATAACCTTATAAATAACCACCAAGTATCATCTTTTCTAATTATAGTAACAATTTACCCTTATGGAGATTCACTAAGCTCATTATCTTCTTTATCAAATACTTTCCCAAGATGAATCATCAAGTCCATCATCCCAATTAGTGTCCTCTATCTAGGAATCCGAATGCCAAAATAATACCTTATAGCAATTCAAAATCTCAATATCCTGGTATGATACCTGATGAAAACCCATTTTGAAACTCACATAGAAAACACCACTTAATCAACTAATAGCACATAAGGCAAAGATATATTGGTTCTATCATATCTCGTACTCGCGATATTTTATAACCCATATAATCCCACTTAGACTATCACTTTCAATACTAGTCCCATATATCTAGTCTCCCCACGAGACACCAATGTATAATTACTCACGCAAGTACACAACCATAAATCACTCTTAATTAGGCCATACTTTCGACAATTACGCGTATGTGACATAATATCAATTAATAATTTATCCGACTCAATTACACACGGAGGTAAATCAAACGTAGATAAGGAGACTCGCTTCTTGCGATAGTCCTCCTCAAACACAACAACTACTCAAATAATTCAGGTTAACATAACGATGATTCACGGATAGGTAACTCGACCAAATCCACTGGCAATACATGCCCACTTAATCACAATTACCAAGATAATTAAGGATGATTCGAGGTACGACCCCATCGGAGTAGAACCTCCAACACATAAGGCAACTCTTAGGCCAATTATGCCAATAAGGATGAAATGTAATGCCACATGAGAGCGAATGAACGAGAATTTATACAAGTATGAAACCTAACTCCTGAGACAGGTAAAATACCTCAAATAATGATGGAAAATCTATCTTTCCATAACTCACCTTTCCTTGATTCCTTGATTGGTCAATATCATTTTCTATCATTGAACAAATTCCTGCATTAAACTCTCGACGTAAGTTATCGCACACTCTCACTCAGCTAGACTCTACCCGAGAACTCTAACCTGGCTCTGATACCAACTGTGAGGACCCCGACCCGGAACCTACACGTGTCCCAAGCTGGAGCATCCTCAAACTAACCCAATTTTTCCAAATCTTTTAAAACTTTTATTTAACTTTCAAAATTTAATACAATTATTATAACCATTTAAAATTAAATCTACACCTTTTCATAATGGAGAAATAATTGACTAACTTAGAAAGTAAGAAACGGTTTTAATTACAAAAGGCCTCGGTTATAACATAAAATAAAGATTTATAAATACAATTCCATAAATGAATCATACCAATGTACACTTTCTATACCAACCTAATCATACCCCGACAATTCCCACAATATAACTTCCAAACTCCTCACCGCCCTTACTTGGCCGGTCCAATTGCCTCGTAATCTAAAAACAAGAAAGGGAGAGGGGTGAGAATAAATCTCAAAGAAGCTATTATGAATGCAAAGAAGATGCCAAACAAGATGCAATACATCAAAAGACATATCCACATAATCGAGAGGTTTCCCGCCGCCAACCGTCCCATACCGGTTGGAAACAACGACCACTCTCATCATGAATATATCACAACACATAAGTACGATAAAGTAACACTTAGAAGGATACTGAGCCAAGGTTTTAACTCCAAAAGGATATACACATCCGAGCAAAGAAGCAACATTTGATGAAGCGGTTCCTAACCATGAACAATAACAGCACTACCATAGGGATTCGACACACGCTCATATCCCCGTGAAACTAGACCATCTACCTCAAAAGAGATGCTAGCCCACTAATCCCACACAAGGGGGACAATCGGGTTACCAATGTATGAATTATAATGAACTTGGCTCGGTGCCATTATAATTCCATAACATTGCCCAACAAACAAATACCACTGGATTTTCATAACTAAGCACAATAATAACATACTTGCTTAACCAAACATTGTATGATCCAAAGTAGGGATACATACCACAATAGCATATCATGAAGATAGCAATACTATAACAAGTATTCAACATCTTAGCACAACGACTATAAATCTTCGAACCACATGTACGCTTAGGAATTCCAAAGTAGGGAATCCTACAACAATATAATATCATAAAGATAGAAATACTATAACAAGTATTCAACATATTAGCACAACGGCTATAAATCTACGAACCACATGTACAGTTTAGGAGTTCCAAAGTAGGGAATCCTACAACAATATAATATCATAAAGATAGAAATACTATAACAAGTATTCAACATATTAGCACAACGGCTATAAATCTCTGAACCAATCCCAAAACAATTTAGAAATTCCAAAGTAGGGCATCCCAGCATTTATATCGAAATATATCAATGAGTCCAAACAAGACTGTCGAACAATTCCCGAGTCGTAATTAAAGTGCTTCCTTAGTTCCATTTAAACCCAAATTAAGGTGCCCTTAAATGATACAATTGCTCTAAGTATAACTTAGGTTAAAAGGATTAATTTCATATTCCGGAAAGGTTAGGTTCCAAGCTTTATATTGGTTAAGGATCATACTAGGAGGTTACTAGTGAAAATTCAGCGAAAAAGGGAACTGGGCAAAATTCTGCCAACATGGGCGACCGCCCTAACCACTTGGGCGACCGCCCAAGTGGACTTCAAAGGCAAATTTGATTCTGTGGCGTTGGGCGGCCGCTCAAGCCCCTATGGGCGACCGCCCAAGCCCTTCTCCAGCACAAAACTCAGATTTTGACCCTTTTTTGCCTAGGTTTCCGTTCCTTCTAACCAAGCTTAATTCAAGAACACCCAAGGATGCTTTAACCTTACCAAGTCCCATTCCAAACATGTAAACTCAAAACCAAGTAGCCTTAGATTATTTATCTCTACCCATTTCACCCATTTCAAACCCTTTTTAAATGATCTTCCTTGAACCCTAACTTCAACAATTTCATTTTCCAATCATCCAACTTCCATTAAGGTTTCCAAGGCATAAAATCAACATCATAGAACAAGGGTAATATTTAAAAGCTCATGAACAAGTAGGAGAAGGGAATCATAACAACTCACCTTAGGTTTTTAGAATGGGAGGTTGATCTTCTTAGCTTGATTTGATCTTCTAGATGATCCATCCTCAAAAATGCTCTTGGACTTGAAAAAGGTGGAGAAATAAACTATCTATGGCTTGGGAAGAGGAGGCTTCACATGGAGCTTCCATGGAGGTTTTTGGCTAGGGAAAGTATGAGGTAAATGAATGAAGGAGGGAGGAGGAAGGAGGAAGTAAGGGGATGGGAGTTGGACACATGGCAAGAGGAGGGAGAGGAAGACCATTTTGGCCCCCCCTCAAGAAAAGCTAAGGCTTTCAACCACAATTTAAATCATTCCCCCTAAATATTTATTCTACTCATTTTAACCTCCTCTCACTATTTATCTATTTTCTATTTTTATTATTCCCCATGGCTCTTATTTAATATCCAATAAATTCTTAAAAGATTCTAAATTTACTTCTCACCCAATTTATCTTAATTTAAGAATTTAAAGACATAATTGAATACATAAAGCTAACATAAATATTAAAAGCATATAATATAATATTTAAAATTAGTGCCTAGGGTTGGGGTCGTTACACTGCTGGCCTCCTCCTTGGTTTGGCATGGGCCTCTTGTCCCTCCTTCTATTCTATATTCCTATCCCGTCAGCCACACTGTTGGAATGAGTGACCTTTCTCGTGGGGTGCCAGGTTGAGGAGGAGGCAAGTTAGTAGTATGGTTCCCCGTACCTGCATTCGTGCCCGGGTTGTTCCCCCCAACATTCTCATTAACTGGTTCACTTGAGGAAGTGGCGGTATACCCTTCAGAGACCATGTTTTGTGTTTTTGTAAGGTTTCAAGGTCTAATGCTTTCGATTCCGGCAATGGAAGCAAACTGATGATACAGGAAATGATCCGGATCAACCTTAGTCCAGCAATAGGTTTTAATCCAGCTACTAGGACCTGAAACCACGAACAAATGATTAGATGAGATTGTATCCGACTAATACCCTACGGCGTGATGATGAGATGTCAAGTTATGTGAATAAAATTGTATGGAAATGACGTAATTTCAAAATAGCCAAGATGACATTATCCTTTTTACGTTGGATGTTGCCTGACATATATAGTGGTGATATGGAATGTTTACGAATCCCTTAGATCATGAATATAATAGAGGCATAACGGTCTCCGCATCTGTAGAAGACGGTTAGAACATGAGGATGACTATTTCGTATATATAGTCATCCTCATGTTCTAACCCTCTTTAAGAAATAGCCATCCTCATGTTCTAACCCTCTTTAAAAAAAGAGGGTTAGAACATGAGGATGACTATTTCGTGTTATTTTCCCATGCGACAGCGACAGGGGATAATTCTTGGGCACCAAGTCAAGGTCTTCCAATTGAAGAACCATATGTCCCGCCACCACCTGGTTAAACGAGTGGTTATGATGATGTTTAACCGGAAGAGACTAGAAAGGATGGGACCGATGATGAATTTTAACATATGCGGTCGCTTGGAAATGAGTTTCGAGCGAATGACTCAGACTTACGAGATTCATCATTTCCTGATATCACCCCTCTTATTAACGGTAAGCCCCAAAGAAGAGAAAGTATCGAGGACCAGAGTGTTCGCAAAAGGAAGAGGTTGACTGGTGCAGATAGAATCTGTGATGCTTTTGATGGCATGGCTAGTCATATGGAATGTCGATCCATCACCACAATGTCCCTTATCAATGGTACTAGTGTGAAAGAAGCCCTTAGAATTTTGAATCAAGTGGATGGTGTAATTAAGGGTAGTCCTTTATACCTATTGGCGTTAAAACTATTTTCCAAACCATATAATAGGGAGTTGTTTATTAACACGGAGGACAATGATCTACAACTGGTATGGTTGAAGGATATGGAGCTAAGGGATCCACCTGTCCAATCTTCACAACAAACAGATCAAATCTATGGTGGATTCTCTCAGTTGCTTGCTCAATCTCCTAGTAGACAATCTCAGCAGTTAGCCCGCCCTTCAAGCGAATTTGCTCGTTTTGCCTAACTCCCAATATCACTTTCCTTGGGAGCACTTCATTAGTTGCTTATTTTGAGTTTTTTATTATTAGTGTTTCAGTTTGTTTTGAGATTTTCTTATTGTTGGTCTTTTGGTGAATGCTACTTGTTTTGGTGGATTAAATTTTTATATGCTCAATCACTATTTTTTTATAGTTTAGTTACAATACTTGTATTTTTTTCTATTTACTTCATTTGATAGTGACTTAACTTTATTTTTTTAAGATCAAGAGTAATGGACGGAGATGATTTGGATTATTGGGCTAAGGTGGTCGAGGAAATGGCAAATCAGAATGATGGAGATGCAAGTGATTCCGGGGATGAAGACGGAGAAAACTATTACAACAACATTTTTAATCACGTAATGGATCATTTTAACAAAGATATGGAGACTTTTAGAGTTGTTGA
Organism: Adenophora triphylla var. japonica; assembly: GCA_022495995.1. Classification (NCBI taxonomy): domain Eukaryota; kingdom Viridiplantae; phylum Streptophyta; class Magnoliopsida; order Asterales; family Campanulaceae; genus Adenophora; species Adenophora triphylla. The sequence continues at coordinate 529,938 of JAFEMH010000403.1, read as the reverse complement.
AGGTATGACAAACTACTATATCAAACATGTGCATAAAGAATCAACTAGGACTTCATCCAAAACTGGTCAGGATTGGGTGAACGAAAAGCTTGAAGGTAATCCTAGAGTATGTCAAGAAAATTTGCGGATGTTGCCACATGTTTTTGAAAATCTATGCATTATTTTAGAAACTAGATATGGTTTAAAACTCCCTAATCATGCAACAACGAAGGAAAAAGTTGCCATTTTCATGTATATCGTTGGACAAGGGCCTACGAATAGGCAAGCTCAAGATTTATTTAATCGTTCTGGTTGGTCAATTGGCAAGCATTTCTATGATGTTCTCAATGCGGTATTAAGGATGTCAGTTGATTACATTAAACCAAATGAAGATTTAGGCGCTAAAGTTCATCCCCACATAACGAAGAACCCAAGTATCACTTTTTTGAGGTAATTGACATTTACTTATTCATAAACAAATATTATTACCAATTACTGAAATACGTAAAAAAAAATCATGCAGAATTGTATAGATGCAATTGATGGAACTCATATACGGGCTGTACCACCAAAAGAAAATATAGTTGCGTACATAGGAAGAAAAGGATATGATACCCAAAATATTTTGGCAATATGCAATTTTGATATGTGCTTCATATTTGTATGGGCTGGCTGGGAAGGAATTGCACATGATTTGCGCATATTTGAGCTTGCTAGAGCAAAGGAGGAACTTAAGTTCCCACATCCAGTTAATGGTACTTATCCTTACAGTCTTTGATTAGTTACACATTTTTTAGAAATTTTTGACATTGAATGATATTTATGCAGGAAAATATTACCTTGTTGATGCTGGGTATCCAAATACTAAAGGTTATCTTGCATCTTTTAAGAATGTAAGATACCATTTACCTGACTTTCGACGTGGGTCAAGATCATCTCAACGTCCAAGAAATAGAGAAGAAAGATTTAACAAAGCTCACTCTTCACTTAGAAGTGTTATTGAAAGATCTTTTGGGGTTTGGAAAGCAAGATTTAGAATTTTAAAGGTCATGTCTGCTTTTCCTTTCAAGACACAGATGCAAATTGTAGTTGTAACTATGGCAATACATAACTTTATTCGACGTGAAGGTCGCATTGATGATGATATGTTTTTCAGTTATGAAAAGTCTGATGATTGTCCAATCGATGATAGTGATGATGAGATAAATGGTAATCACAATTCAAACGAAAGATATGAAATCCCCCAATCAACTAATCGTAGAGAAGAAAATCGTATGATGGATAAATTGCGATAATCCTTATTGCAATCTATTTCTGCTAGTTCTCATTGGGCTTGATTAAAAGCTAGTTCAAGCATTTTTCTTACTTTTCATATAAGCATTGACATAAACTGAATGATTAAGGCTTTTTTTTAATTGTTGGTGTTTGTGTTTGATAAAAGAAGCACTATGCATGCCATTTTTTTCAATTTCAAAAATTAATTATGATTTGATATTTTTATTTTTGAAAATAATGCAATACTTGCTTATTGCATACGATGATTGAACTTGTTGAACGATACTTTAATGGTTCAAAACGGGTATACTATAATATAAAATCATGTTATTTCTAAAATGGTAAAAATGTCATTGCAATAAAATTTTAAATTAGCGCTTTAAAATGATGCACCAAACACATTTACAGAAAACTGCTCTATTTTAAAAACTGTTTCGTTTATAGAAAGCTCCGTTTTAAAAACTGTGCACCAGACGGGGTCTAAGTATAATGGGAACTGAGATAGAAGAGGCAAGGGCATTTAAGTAATTTCCTATATATTCGGGGCGGGACAGGGTAAATCCGAACCTTCCAAAAATTCAACGAATTTTCAAATTTGCATCCCAAACCCGACCTATTTAAGAGCAGGTATTTTTGATTTCGGTACGAGTTTAAATTTTTTGTCATCCCACCAAGAATCTATAGTATAAATGACAACTTGTCCTTGCTACAGTGAATGAACAGTTTCAATGGTCAAATTTTCCATTTTGCCCTCACTAAGTTTTCCCTTTTCCATTTTGCCCTTAAAAAAAATTAAATTAAAAAAAAAAAACGTGTCCTCAAACACGGGCTTAATTGAAAAAAAAAAAAACGTGTCCTCGAATACGGACTTTTATTTTACTAGTAACTTTATATACAAGGCACATGCTAGTGGCTCCAATCTTGGACGACGTGGAACAATGAGCGGCCATAAATTAATATTTTCATCGTCTTAGAAAGTTTGTTTTATTTAATATTATCGTTGAATTTTGATCTCAAATACTCCCTCCGTCCCACGTGAATACAAACTTATTTCCTTTTTGATCTATTTCACGTGAATACAAACTGTCCAAAATGGAAATAAATTTATTATTTTATATTCACCCTACCCCACCCACTCATTCTCTCTCTTCATTTTTCACCATATAATTTATTCAACCAACCTACTATTAACTCCACTCATTCTCTCTCTTCATTTTCTACCACACATTTTCATTATCTTAATAATATTTCTTAATTATTGTGCCCGGAAAAATGGTTTGTAATCACATGGGACGGAGGGAGTATATTATAGTTTAATAATGTTCATTAAATCCTAAAATTTCTATTTATTCACTATTAATATTATTATCAATAATAAATTATAAAATTTCATGAACATTATTAGTTTCTTTTAATTTTATTGTCATATTTCAGCAAAAAAAAAAAAAAATGGACAAATTTTTCAGGACATAGGAAATATTATTCAAATTACTTATGGCGCAATAAATTATTGAGCCCATTAATTGGATTTTTTCTCATTTATTTAAAAAAATACTCCCTCCGTTCATTTACTTACTTCACACTTTCTATTTTGGGCGTTCAAATACATACTCACTTCACACTTTGTTTTTTACCTAAAAAGGAAACTTTATATCATTAAAATATTAACCCTACCCCACTCATTCTCTCTCCTACATTATTTTAATACTCACAACACCATTATAATTTACTATTCCCTCCACTCATTCTCTCTCTTATTTTACTTTTACACTCACAACACTTTCAATATAATACTCCCTCCTTAATAACCGTGTAAACAGTAACTCTGAAGCATGTAAATGAACGAAGGAATTATATTTTTCTAAATGACAAGATTTGAAAAGTATTTGTCAAAATATCAAGTTTTGTGAAACTTACTACTGCTAATAACGAATTTTACAAAACTTAATCATTTTGACAAGTACTTTTCAAAACTTGTAATTTAGAGGAATAATTTTTAAAATGGGAACAAAATAATAAGAATTCCATTAATTGGCTCATGAACTCCATTTTGATAGTGATTTTGTAGACCACTAGATCATGACGATTAATCACCAAACTACTTATTATATTATAGTTACTTTCCCTGTTTCAGATTCAAAGTTATATTTAAATTTTATATTCTTATTAAAAAATTATAAAAGAATAATAAACATTTAAAATAATAAAATATGATATTTTATGTATTTTTATATGGCCTTAAAAATTACATGCATGAATAAACAAAGAAAATATTACACTAGTGGCGAGGCTAGACAAGTCCAAACGGTTCCGATTCCGATTTTCGATTTCGAAACTGTCGGTTCCCGGTTTTCAAATAGCCGAAACCATATTCGAACCATATTAATCCGGTTCCCGGTTCTATCCAACGGTTCCACCGGTTCCATCACCATCTAACTTTTTTTTTTTTTTTTTTATTTTAAATTCAAACCTCTTAAGACAGTAAAGATGCTAAATATTACAACATTTATCTAAATTCTAGTCTAATTTAAATAAAACAACACTACACTATAAGTACAAATACTAAATAAATGTTAAATATTACATTTAACTTACCTTGATCAATCGCCGGTTCCCGGTTTCCGGTTCCGGAACCGCCGGTTCCTCGGTTCCCAATATGGTGGATTCGTATTCGAACCGTTTCAATCCGGTTCCCGATTTCGACGGTTCCCGGTTCTCGCCGGTTCCCGATTCCGGTTCTACCCGCCGATTCCGTCGGTTCCCGGTTCTATTTGGACATGTCTACTCGCGGCGAGGCTACATAGAAACCAAATAAGCCAAAAGAGTCAACTGACTCCCTTGACTTTTGAGAAATGTCATTTTACTATCTCTAAATTTTGAAAAAAATATACTCCCTCCGTCCCAGACCAAGGGTATATGGGGGAGATTTCACGCTTCTTAAGAAATTTTTTAAAAAATGAATAAAAGTTAAATGTGAGATATGAAATAGTAATTAAATGTGTGGTAGGAAATATGAGAGATAATGTAAAAGTTAAATGTGTGGTAGGAAATAGGAGAGAGAATGTAAAAGTTAAAAATATTTAATAGGAGAGAGAATGAGTGGGAGGAATAGTAGTTAAATGTGTGGTAGAAAATAGGAGAGAGAATGTATAAGGATATAATGAATGGTTTTTTTGTAAATATATGAAGATGATAAGGGTATTAATATATTCAAAAACTTGCCTTTTTTGGAAATGAACTCTTGGTCTGGGACGTCCCAAAAGGGAAAGATGAACCCTTGATCTGGGACGGAGGGAGTATTAAAATATGTTTTTGTCTATTTTGACCCTCTTTATTTTTTATATAAAATTTGTACTATTATATCATTTTGACCCTTTTTATACCAATTTTTCATATTATAATTTGATTTTTTTCCTCAAATAATCTTGACCCCCTTCTAAAAAAATCCATAGCATAAAAAGATATAATTTCACAATAACTTTTGTGATCAAAATTGAATTCTCACAGAAGTTTATAAGAATTTAACTATTTTCATTAAAAAAAAAAACACTTGTCCATTTTAAATAAGACTATCAATATCATATTTTCTTAAAAAAAATTGTAAGAATAAAAACCTCCCAATAGCGGGAGGTACATTACATTATTAAAATATTGGAATAAATATATTGAATTAACTACTAAAATTGATATAAAAGTATTTAGACATAGATGTCATTTAATTATAGAAAAAGTAATGAACGGTATAAATCGAGATACGAACATGGGCTTGCTAGAACTGGGCCCAAAAGGATTGGGCCATAAACATAATCCAATAATACAAGTGTTATGGCCGAAGAACATCTTCCTCGTATGACGAGGAACATTCTCCTCGGCCTTAAACCAATGATGAACTCTTCATACCTGGCTTATCATACTCCGAGATGTCACAAATGACGAGGAAAGAAATGTTCTCACCTCGGCATATTATAAAATGACGAAGAGAGAGAATTGTTTACCCCGGCACGTTACCTTGCCGGCCAATCACCAAATGACGAGGAAGCAGAATCATTCACCTCGGCCTACTTGCCAAGGCCGAGATAAAACATTTATGTTCCTCGGCGTTCCGGCTAGCAGATTACACAGTCCTTATCAAACAAGGATTCTACAGTCATGATCCAATCAGGATTACAATTACCAACATCAATTCAAGTCGAACAATGACTCCTTAACAGATATAATTCTTTTAGGATTATATCTTATCTCCTTACAAGTTCATTCCAACATGGATTCTATCAATCCATTCCTATAAATACAAGCCCCATGACTCATTATTTGGTACGTTACTTTTTACAATACAGAAACTCTGTCAATTTAGTTTCTCATATACAAACCGTAAACTTACTCTCACGCCGGAGGGCCTTTAGCCGGATCCGCCCCGGCTTAGTTTACGTGTTTTCTCTTATTTTCAGGCCTTGCAATCACCGGAGCATTCATCGCTTGGATTTTGGCTGATTTGACGATTTTGGCATCATCAATTGGTTCCATTGCCGGGAAATCGATTCAAACACCCTTTGTTTGGCCTGGAAAAGTCGCCTGAAGCCTGTTTTTTGCCGGAAATTTTCTAGTTTGAACGGAAGTTTCTGGACCGTTTTGGCTCTGTTTTTGATTCGGCCAGAATCTGCAAATTTCAATCGGAATTTGCCCAGATTTGGTTGAAATCGTTTTAAGCATTGGAATTTTGTCCCAATTTTGGCCGGAAAATTTGGCATTGTCAAAGTTGCCAAATTGCGGTTTCTTAGTTTGCGTCAAATTTTACTCCGAATTTGATTGGAAGTTGTGATTTTTTGGAAAATTCGCTTAATTGATAATTTGTTGATTGATTTGCGATGGACGGACAATTTACGAGCGTAACTACTGAGGATCAAACCCAAGTGAATGGGATTAACACAGGTGCCGAGGAGCTACCTCCTCCTCCTCCTCTACCTCAGCCGGACGCCCCTCCTCCCCTTGCCATGACTCTTCGTTCCAAGGGTCAGGCAAATGCCGAGGGAGAGGGCGCTGAGCTTCCTCGTCCTACTCGTGCTCGCGGAAAGCAAGTAGGAAGGAAGAAGACAAAGAATGCCGACGCCGGTCAAGCAGGAGGAACTCAACCCGTTGACCGACACTCTTTGTTACATAAACAAATGGAGACATTGCAAAGGATGTATGAAACACAGGCTGCTCTTTTGCAATTGGACCCAGATTATTCCATGGCTGAATTCATTAGGCCATCTATGGGCAACCCTCTTGGAAGGGAACAAGGTGAGCACCTGTAAGTACCCCAATCTGGATCACCCCCTTTCAAGCACACGGGAAACACCACAGACTCATCAACGCAGTCTCGACGACCTCTGGCACTCAAAACCCTCTCAAAACCCCCAGCCAAACCAAGGGAGGAGCCTTCCTGGGATAAAAAGGGACAAAAGGACCTTTTGGGAATTTTCAGAAAATTGGAAAAGCATACATGGTCCGTACGGACCTCTTTGCTTTAATAATTACTGAATCCTCTTAAAGTCCACAATATTCCCTCAAATCCCGGGGAAAATGATTACCCTCCTGCAGAGTTGGTCTGTACGGACCTCTTTGCATGTCAAGTTGGTCCGTACGGACCTTATTGCTCAGGGGACATCGTAATTGCAGAATATTCACCATCATCAGAGATTCCCTCAAATCGAGGAAAACCAAAATTCTGGATTACCAGGGAGGTCCGTACGGACCTTCTTGCACCAAATATGGCACTATAAATAGAGGGCTCCCCCTCCTCATTTTGACACACCTCCCACTTCTCTCTTCCTCCCTAAGCCTTCTGGCTTCCCCTCTAAGTCCTCTCGAGGCACTCCCGGCCCCTTTCGGATCCTTCCGAGGCCTTCCGAGCTCCATTGTGGTGCTCCGAAGCCTCTCCGAGCGCTCCCGCGACGCTCCCGCGCTGCCTTGAGGCACTCTCGAGGTACTCTGAGGCCCCTCGTGGTACTCCGAGGCCTTGCCTGGTCTTTCCACGGTGTCCCGGCTCTTTCCGAGTCAAACCGGCAATCCCAAACCACGCCGAACCTCTGCCCGAGTGATCCCTGCGATCCCCACGCACGCCGAAACTCTGCCCGAGTGATCCCGACGATCCCCACGCACGCCGAACCTCTGCCCGAACGCAGCCTGCAACATCAACTCACGCCGAAACTCTGTCCGCAGACAACCGGTCCCTCCCAAAGCAATCCCGATCCGTACCGGAACGCTACTCCGACCTCAAACACTATTCCTCAGCGGAAGACAGACACGAACCAACATTGGTAAGGCTTCCTTCCTACACTATTTCAATACATTTCAATACGTAGTGTACAATGTAGACATCCGACACAGCATGCATTTTTAAAAGCACACACACACACACACAACATTTTAAAGGATATTAGGGGTATCCGAAAGACTCATTTTACGAGGCGACTCGGGTGAGCTCTAATATTCTAATATTCTCTTCCCGAGGAGTCATCTGACCTCCGAACTCAAAATCTCATCACACAAAAACAGTTTAAAATTATCTTTAAACTGATGCCCTTTTTCAATGTTTTGGGCTTAATAAAAACGGCGTGGCGACTCTACAAATGCGAAAACAAACGGCGAGACACCTCCAACCGAAAACGCTGCAAAGCGGGGAAATGCCAGATGCCGGGGCGCGATTGCGCTGCCTCTCGGATCCGGGTAATTTCAGTTGGCGACTCCGCTGGGGATATTTTGTTTTAAAAACTTTTAAACAAAAAAAAAGATTTTTAAAACAATGATGAGGGTCAAACTTTCATTTTACCCCTTTCTTTAACTGTTGTGTGTGTGCACGTGCTTTACTTTTTATTTTACAAAAAAAATAAAAATACAAAAAAAAATGCATCAATATACATCTGTGCATACATTTAAAATTCTTCGAAAAACTTCTGTCTTACTCAGAAAAAGAATTTTAGAGACCGCACACTACGCGCACTGCTGCCTCGATTACACCGCACACTACTCACACCGCTTGCCTCGGTTACACCGCACGCTACGCGCCTTCTTTGCCTCGGATACACCGCACACTACAACCCTCAACCTGTGGTGGTCTCAGTTGCAGTCCGTTTGGTCTTCCTAGGCCTCTTGGACGCGCGCACGGGATCATTCCAAACATCCCATCCTAGCCAAGCGTCAACCCCGCACGTTTGAGTCTTGAGTCACACTCCGTCCAGACTCGGTTGGTTTTTACCAGCCCATGTCATACAACTGGATACATATACCATGCCGGCCATTTTCGAGTCGAAGCTCTAACTCAAGATCCCTTGCGCAAGCAAAGTGATGAAAGGTCATGCTAAAATCTTGACCTGATCTTGATTTTCCGAAGCTACACCCAGACGATGTTCCGTCCCGGATATACATCCATGCTCACATGACACCATGTCATCAAGCCTTTAATACGTCAGCCATGACGATATGACCCAGCCAACTCCTAACGTCACAGATCTCTTGCGCAAGCAAGGTAAAGAGAGGTCATGCCAAACTCTTGACCCGATCTTGACTCAGGTGCCGGCTCGGTTCACTATTCACATGGCTAACGCATTAAAATGAACATGACAGGCTTGGTCCTTAGGTTCGATTTTTCTTTTAGGCCGGTGGAAACCGCTTGCCCTATAGTACCCTCGCCCGGGGCTGTCCACCCCGGGATGTCGAAATACAGGTGCAAAACGAGGGGCTTATAGCCGCACAGATGGTCTCCACTGACCCAGGATCTAGCATAGTTGCGAAAAAGAAGAGCAATCTTTTCCAACCTACCTAGGATTCTGAGAAAACGCTGTTTTAAGTAAATTAAAACAACAAAAAAAAATCATAAATATAAAGCGAAAACCGCATGTCAGTTGTCACATGAGCTTTCCCCCTTTTATCCAAAAGGCCTTCCCATGTCTAAACCTTACCCGTCACCCCCTCCAGCGAACCGAGAGTGGTTGAGAGTACACGGGAGCCGCCTTTTCAGTATCGAGGTCACAAGGTCCGATAGCCCTTCCGGTTCAGCGGTCCGAACAGCCCGATCATTACTCCCAATGGCGGGATCAACGCAGATAACGGTGAGGGAAACGGAACCCCACCACCGAGAAACCTCCAGACAATGGAGGAGGTGCTGCGAGCCTTCAAAACTCTCAAGAAGCGCCGGGAAGAGCAAAGCAAGCCTCGGATCGTAGACACTATGCGCCGCGGAGCCGTGGCCGTTCCCCAAACAGATGGGACCTTCATTCTCATAGAAGACGAAGAAATAACTGCTCCCCCGGTTTCTCAAAGCTATCAGCAAGTTCCGCCTCCGCCAAGCTACGAGATCCCAGCAACGCAAAGCAGCTCTCGCTCAAAGCTCCCCTCAGGCGTCAGACAAGCAGCTTCGACATGCCCGCCTCGGCCACGGTCGGTTTCCGGCTCGCACATCAAGCTCTGTACCAACAAGACACATACGTGCTCGCTCCGCCAGATCCCAATGCATCTCGGTATCCCCCAGGATTCAATCCTCTGCCTCTATACGAGCCTCACAGCCACAATCAGAAGTCCCAATGCTTACCAGGGACGGTCATCCCAAGCGGATATCCCGACATCTCAAACCTTCCACCCGCTGGACTACCACTTGGGGCTAACAAAACATTTCCCCAGTTCCCAAACAAAACCCTTGGCGGTCCGAGCAATCATGCCCTAGGCTCCAATTTCAATAACCCAGGGTACGGGATGGTATACATTCAACTACCTCCCCAAGATTCCCGAATGGCGATCTCATCAGCCAATCCACCTTCATCCTCGATTTCCATCCCGGAAAACGGCAGCCTGCCTCCGCCTACTGACCCTCACGTGGTTTGGTTGGTTGAACAGATAAAAGATATGCAAGGGAAAATGGCCAACTCTCGGAAAGACCCGCTCACGCCCACAGATCCGAGCAAGGTGATTCCTCTCCCCCCAAAGTTCAAAATGCCGGAAATGGAGAAGTTCGATGGGACAGAATGCCCGAGGACCCATATCAATACCTATGTCTTAGGTATGAAGACCAAAGGGGCCACACCTCAACAAATGGCAGATCACTTTCAACGCTCCCTAAAATACACGGCCTTGACGTGGTTTCTTAAAGTAAAAGCAGAAAACCGCTCCACTTGGGAGCAAGTAAGTGATATCTTCCTGGAAAAATACCGTGCTAACCTCAAGTGGAAAACAAACCGGCATGACCTGCAGGCCACTTAGCAGAAAGATGATGAGTCGGTGGAGGAATTTTACAAAAGATGGAATTGGAAGTTAAGCGAGATAGTGGACCTCCTATCCAAGGAAGAACAGATGAACATCTTCCACTCCTGCCTCAAACCATCGTTGAGGACATTGATCAGCCACCACCCCTATCCTGATCTTCACGCTATGGTCAACGCCTATACCAAGTTTGAAAAAGGCTTGAGCACGCAGGAAATGGTAGCCAGTCCTGCTTCTTCCTACTGCTGCAAGGCAGTCCCGCCTAATCTGGCATCTGCCCCAAACAAAGGAAAAAGGGCTACCGAGGCATTCCACTACATTCAGAATGAAATCCAAAGAAGCTGTGACCAAGCACTCCCGAGGAATAAACGGCAGCGTTTTCAACACTTCGACAACCTCGGAATGCCTCTAAGCCAAGTGTTCGAGGAGTTGAAGAAGCAGAACATGCTCAAGCCCCTTGAGAATTATCAACCGAGGATTCCTAACCCGAACTTGGATATGAGCAAGCAGTGTGCTTTTCATAACTACATCGGCCACACCACCGACAATTGCATCATACTAAAACAAGCGGTCCAAGGGCTAATTGAAGAAGGAAAGTTAGAGCGCCCCGACGGCCCCAATACAGACGGAAATCTGTTCCCCTGGAACAATGTGGTGAACAAGGGGAACACAGCCCAACGAAGTGACAACTCTTTTGGGAAGCAACCTTTCATTCACTTCGAAAACCTCGGAATGCCTCTAAGCCAAGTATTCGAGACGTTGGTGAAGCAGAACATCCTCAAACCTCTCAAAAATTTCCAGCCAAGGACTCTCAGACCTAATATGGACATGAGCAAATGGTGTGCTTTTCACAACTACCCCGGCCACACTACAGACAATTGCATCATACAAAAACAAGCGGTCCAAGGCTTGATCAAAGAGGGAAAGTGGGAATGCCCCCGCGGTCCCAACACAGTCGGAAACCCTTTCCCTAGAAATGACGGGGTAAGCATGGTGGATAAGTCCTCGGCAAATTCCCGTGATGATCAGGGACGTGAAGGCAATACATGGGGCTTCCGCAACGAAAAATTCAGGAAAGAAAACCCAAGAATGGTTATTCCCCAACAATCCTTTCCAGCATCGGGGCACACTAAGGGATGGATCGAGCCTTCCCCAGAGATAAGGCAGTTCGAGACAGGCCGACCAAGTAGCAGCGTAAAAAACGGCGTAACCTTCAAAAACGCGGACCCACAGCCAGCAAAGAGGAAATGGTCCGGAAGCTTGGTCTAACCCCAGTCTCCTAGAGTCTAGCTTTGAAAATAAAAGACCCCGAGTCTGTCGTATTTAAGTTTGAGTCTCTCGAGTCGTCTGACGGCCTTACGCCTGAAGATTATGCGTTTGTAACAAAAATCGCGCTTCCTTATGCTTCGAATAAAAGATCGACCTTTCTGAGTATCCCCTCATTGCCACTTTAACAAATGATAAATTAACTAACCAAAACAGTTAATAATGATTCACTTGATAAAGACGCAGATACATTAATGAACAATGCATTAAACAAATCTTTAAGCATGTTGTCAAACGAGAGGAAAATCTGGCCCAAGCTGCCGAGAAGGTTCTAACCAAAATGAATTTGGGAACTGCTGAAGAGCCCAAAGAGACGCAAAAAAAAAAAAATCATACAGTCAAACCTCGTAGGTTCTAGTACTGTTCTCATTCAATCAAGTCCTCCTCGGACATTGTAATTAAGTCTTCAATTTTCCATACGAAATTTTTCTTTCTTTTCTTTCTAGACTTGAGATATTATTTTGCACCCCACATTACATTACATGAAATGGTTTTGTTCTATGTGATCACTTGCATTGCTCAACAAGTAATTCCACAAATGATTAATGCTTTGATTAATTGGTGTGAGAAAGTCAATCGATAGCTCCCCATACACCTTACCATGCCCCACACAAAGGCCTCCATCAAGCCATACACTTTCCAAAACATGTCCCCACCATCACCTTGACCAAGTCAACGACGGCGGCAAAATCAAAGGACAACAACAGGTTACTCAGCATCAAAAGATTGACCCCATGTCGACAACAATCTAGGGGCTTGCCTTCGCCCTCGTGCGCATCAAGAAAGTTCAAGCAGGGGCTTGCCTTCGCCCTCATATGCTTCAAAAAAAAAGAGCTCAAGCAGAAGCTAAAAAAAAAAAAAAAAAAAAAAAAAGAGCTCAAGCAGAAGCTTCACAAAAAAAAGAAAAAAGAAAAAAGAAAAGAGGTCAAAGACCCAGCGTCAACGATCAAGAGGCAATAGATTCATTTAAACTGCCGTCACATACGACTTGTCAAGGAATTACCTCAAGGCCCGTGCCTTATCATTCAACCTTCTGAGCCTTTTCGTTAAAGGCCGCACGAATTTTCATGCCCTGGCCCCAAGGCCAAACACAGTTCAACCCCGAACTACGTCGACCTGAGCTCCTTGTCTCAAGGGGAACGTAGGCAACCAGAAATGGTCCGGTCATAAACACATACAAATCCACAAACCCGGTCTCATCAACGACCTCTCCTATACACAAACCTTCTTTCACACCAGACCAACTCGATCCTTGATACCGATTGACTTTCTCCTCGTGATTAATGAAAGCATATCAGGTTTAATTGTTGAATAACCTGAACATCAACAAAGGGTTTTAAGCAAACAAGTGATCATTGTGAACAAATCAGGTTTTCAAATGTCTCGACAAGTCTTCTTTTTCTACAAAATAGGAAAATAGAGCTAAACATCGATTTTCCGTCGTCAAGAAGGGCTTCCATACACTTTTACAAGCTTTTCAGTACTCATACTCTCTCAAAAGAGTCAAACCCAAAAGCATTTCTTGTGCCTACATCAAATAAGGCATTCACACAAAAGGGGACCCGTTCCCACCTTTTCAAAAATAAATACGCCCTTGCAAGTGTACATTACGAGTCATTTCTCCCACAAAATAGGGTCGAACTACGAAGACCTGAGCCTCTCAGTCCGAGGGGAACGTAGGCAGCCTTCATTGGTTCGGTCTAGGGAATACACAAAATTCCAAAAATTGACGCCACCAAGGCTCAGAAAAGAAGCAAACAAGAGATTTTGCGTCTCGACAAAGCTTTAAAAGTAAATCACAAATCATCACAGTTAAAACACTTTTTGATGAGTTCAAGCACGGTCTACTCTCGATTCACAACATGCTAAAAGACAACTTAAAACATTTAACAATCAATGTGTCCGCAATGACGATGAATGCATACTCAGTGTTTCAGAAGGTCATTCCATGCTACTCGCATTTGGCCCTTCATCACTCTTTCCTTTCTTCCCTCGTCCCCAACGAGTCTTCTTTCATTCCACATGAGCGAGTTCTGTCTCCCTCATTCCGAGATCAGGAGTCCTCCTAGTCGTGTCAAACGAACCGTCGCTCTCAGAGCATCGTTCACCCGTGCCTCGGCTCGGATCTCCTCCCTACGAGTCTGCAAAAGGGGACCTCTCCCCGCCAGTTTGTCAACTCGAGTCCCGTAGTCAAATAAAGCGTCTCCCGTGACACCCTGAGGGTTAACCCAAGCTTCTGCACTCCTAAGGTCGCAGCTGAAATGGAAATCTTGCCCCAGAACCGCTTGCACTTTGCTCCCCCAAAACCAATTGGGTCGGCCCGACATGCTTTGCTCATACCAATCTATGTATTCGGTGAGTCAACACAACACTCTCCCGACGTCGAAGGAGCACCACATGAGGGAAAGCGGAATACTTCCATACCCTCGTAAAATACGTAAAGGCATCGGGATCCGTCATGCAAAGAAGCTACCTCCACATTGGCAATGCCATCCCAGCCAAGCAAAGGCTCCTGCCTCATCCCGAACTGCCAGGAAACAAGCAACGGAACATAGAAAGAGGACCAAGGCAAACACGGAACTCTAACAACGTAGGACCCTTCCTGCAAAACCCTCCTAGTCTCAATCCTCCAGTGCGGAACCCACCAGCGGATCTGATGCGTACCAAGCTATGCCATCCATCTCTCCCAAGCAGATTGATCCATGTCCAAGATAAGAGGTCGCCGAGCAAACCTCCACAGACTAAGAGATGCCAGAGACTCAGGCATGGCTTGAAGCCTCTCTCGCAACCACAAGGTAAGCAAAACGGGGCTTCCCCGCATGAATCGGTTCTCATCACTGACGATCCACACCGTGGAAGGTTTCCCCCGGAACCAAAGGAAAGATATCCTCGCCCGCCCGACAATGGCCTGCCACATCCAACAGAGTACCGTCACATATCCTGAGGTAGCTAACCCCGAAAAGAGTGGCTATCAAGCACAAAGAGAACGCGTCCTAGGTGACATCACTCCCGCCACCACTCATGAAACCTGCACAAAGCCGCTTCACTTCCCAAACCGCCGTAAAACTTGCCAAAGCCGCTCGGCCTCCACTAACCACAAATGCATTCCCACTCATGCGACATGCACAAAAATAATAATAAGCTAGCAACAATTCCTAGGTCAATCCCGGGAATCACAAATACGTCATTACATCTTAAAATAAAATACTTTGTTGTGCAAATACAAGTGTTTTATTACAGGTACAAAATGTCTGTTGCTTTACAAAAAAAAAACGGAAAGAGGGAAAGCAAAAGAGCCCTAATCCGACTCATCATCATCATCCTCCACAAATGAGAAATCTGGCATCTCGGAAAACTCGACAGTCACATCCTCGTCATTAGGATACAACACCCCCTCCTTGTGCGGGTACTCAAAGTACCCTGAAGGGTCAAAACCCGGTGAAAGGATCAAAGAAGGGATGCGAGGATGAACCCTCACCCTGTACCTCCGGCGGAGGAAAGAACTGATGAAGGGTCTGTGGCCTCTAAGCCCCCGAAGACGTCCCCACATCAAAGCCGTGCCGTTCTCGAACCGGCACCTCCGGCTGTGGCCCTGGCTCAGCCCTCGAAGAAGGAGTATCCACAGACCTCCTCAAAGGCACTGGCTCGAATGCCGCCGCGTGCCGCGAAGACCTGCAAGACGGCTTCCCCGCGAACTTCCTTGCAAAAAGGCCGCATCGCCACATAACGGCGGGTCAACGTGTCAAAGGATCTCCCCGAGGCCTGCACAAGCAAACAACCAAAGAAACGCTCAGCAAAATAGATACAGTCATACCCAACAAAAAAGAGAAAAATACAGAAAAGATGCCAAGATGGAAAAGTAGTAAGCACACTCACCGGCGCATCCGGGTCAACCCGATAGGCAGCAGGAGCCTGCTCAGGGACGGGTACCGACACCCTCCGCCTCGACGAATCCCCGCGAACATACGTGAAGTCCAGCCAAGGCACCGGAACATCTAGAGGACGTGACGAGCCAGTCTGTCTTTCCCTCACCAACACCTATGGCGTCCTCAGCTTTTGCCTGACCAAGGCCGCATACTCCTCGCCCTCCAGGACGAACTCCTCGGCACTCACGCCGGATCGGTACCTCTCATACTCCAGCACGTCCATATCAAGAGGACTCATCATATGGAAGGGCGGATCCCTCAAAGCCATAGGAGGTGGACATGTGCCATACTGCCAGATAACCTCTCCCCCAAGTACACGGAGTCACAAGTAAGACCCCGCAGAAGCCTCCACTGCCGCATCACCCAGGGGGCACCCTCCGGCTCATCCTCATCATACCGAGTCCAAGTATACAGCGAAAACCCCTCCAAACTATCCCTCTCCCGTCCTCCTCTTCCTCAAAGGATGAGCCCAGCACATCATGGCAAGATAACCGAACATGGCCTCATCCTCCCAGTCCCACGGCTGGTAACGGAAGATCTCATAGCACCCCGCCTGCAACAAAAAAGCAGATAGTGCACAGAACGAGAAAAAAGGGAGTCCTACTCTAAGTCATCGGCACCACCGCACGGTAAAGACTCCTGCATCTCGGCGCCTCCGCCCACCTCATCATCCTCTGTGAACCCAAGACCTTCCTCGTACCGGATAGTCCAAGAAGTCCGTAGGAGTAAGAACGAAGAAGAAAAGAGAAGACGAGCCATCCCTCCTCTCCTTGTCAAAGACTCCGAGGCGTCCCACGTCCTCAACACCTCAACAACTCGGTCGAGGTGCCCCACGTCTCAAACATTTCAACAAGTTCAAACAAAGGCGCTACCTCGCCCTCGCCCAAGTTCGAGACAGAGGCGCTACCTCGCCTACCAAGTTCGAGCAGTTGACAGAGGCACCATGTCCTCACAACAAGTTCAAACAAAGGCGCTACCTCGCCTCACCAAGTTCGAACAGAGGCGCTATCTCGCCCTCACCAAGTTCAGACAGAGGCACCACCACGTCCTCACAACAAGTTCAAACAAAGGCGCTACCTCGCCCTCACCAAGTTCAGACAGAGGCGCTACCTCGCCCTCACCAAGTTCAGACAGAGGCACCACCACGTCCTCACAACAAGTTCAAACAAAGGCGCTACCTCGCCCTCACCAAGTTCAGACAGAGGCGCTACCTCGCCCTCACCAAGTTCAGACAGAGGCACCACCACGTCCTCACAACAAGTTCAAACAAAGGCGCTACCTCGCCCTCACCAAGTTCAGACAGAGGCACCACCACGTCCTCACAACAAGTTCAAACAAAGGCGCTACCTCGCCCTCACCAAGTTCAGACAGAGGCACCACCTCGCCCTCACTGCAAGTTCAGACAAAGGCGCCATAGCGTCCTCATCATTTCAGCAACTTCGTTCAAAAAAAAAAAACACCGGCGCGTCCTCAACATTTCAGCGACTTCGGTCACAAGCACCTCCTCCTGCAGGTAAACACAGCGAAGCAGAAAAAAGTCCCTACAAGGCCACGATGATCCCCAACAGACGAACACCGGCGGCCATCGTAAGTCCAACTTTCTCCCCAGCAGACAAAGCACAAGGCAATCACGCCTCTCGAAATCAAGCACGAGGCATCTACACCTCGCGCAATCAAAGCTCAAGGCGGCCACGCCTCCACCAACCGGCCGAGACGATTCAAAGTCCTCACGCATGGCAAATCGCAGCCGTAAGACGATTCAAAGTCCTCACGCATGGCAAATCGCGGCGAAGACGATTCAAAAGTCCTCACGCATGGCAAACCGCAGCCGAGAAGACGATTCAAAGTCCTCACGCATGGCAAACCGCAGCCAGAAGACGATTCAAAGTCCTCACGCATGGCAAACCGCAGCCGTAAGACGATTCAAAGTCCTCACGCATGGCAAACCGCAGCCAGAAGACGATTCAAAGTCCTCACGCATGGAACCGCAGCCAGAAGACGATTCAAAGTCCTCACGCATGGCAAACCGCAACCAGAAGACGATTCAAAGTCCTCACGCATGGCAAACCGCAGCCAGAAGACAATTCAAAGTCCTCACGCATGGCAAACTGCAACCAGAAGACGATTCAAGTCCTCACACTATCTTCAGCCCGGAAGGCTTTAAACCACTCAGTCCGGGAGACTGTATAAATCAGCCAAACTACTATCTTCAGCCCGGAAGGCTTTAAACAACTCAGTCCGGGAGACTATATAAATCAGCCAAACTACTATCTCCAGCCCGGAAGGCTTTAAATCACTCGGTCCGGAAGACCGTATAAACCTCCCCCATCACTATCTTCAGCCCGGAAGGCTTTAAACCACTCAGTCTGGGAGACTGTATAAATCAGCCAAACTACTATCTCCAGCCCGGAAGGCTTTAAATCACTCGGTCCGGAAGATCGTATAAACCTCCCCCATCACTATCTTCAGCCCGGAAGGCTTTAAATCACTCGGTCCGGAAGACCGTATAAACCTCCCCCATCACTATCTTCAGCCCAGAAGGCTTTAAACCACTCGGTCCGGAAGACCGTATAAACCTCCCCCATCACTATCTCCAGCTCGGAAGGCTTTAAACCACCCGATTAGGAAAATCGTAAAATTTCCATCCCAGGACACCACCACGTCCTCACAATTGACCTCGGCGGTCACCACATCTTAGGACACCACCACGTCCTTACCACTGACCTCGGCGGTCACACGACACTTCAGGGCACCACCACGCCCGCACTCACAATTTCACGACCTCTGAACTACGATCAGGCTTGATTCCCGCCAGGGATACGTAGGAATCCTATTACAGGGTCCAGCCATCGACCTATGCGGTCACCCAGGACACCACCACGTCCTTACCACTGACCTCGGCGGTCACACGACACTTCAGGGCACTACCACGCCCGCACTCACAAAACACTCACCCTACACCCGAACTACGACCAGGCTTGATTCCCGCCAGGGATACGTAGGAATCCTATCACAGGGTCCAGCCTACTGACCTAAACGGTCACACAATAGGACACCACCACGTCCTCACACTGACCTCCCCGGTCACTTTATCTCCCAGCACGCGATCCAGATTAGGACCCTTATCTTATCGGCGACCCCACTTCTTTCATAAGTGACGTCGTCGAGGGGCTTCTGTAAGTACCCCAATCTGGATCACCCCCTTTCAAGCACACGGGAAACACCGCAGACTCATCAACGCAGTCTCGACGACCTCTGGCACTCAAAACCCTCTCAAAACCCCCAGCCAAACCAAGGGAGGAGCCTTCCTGGGATAAAAAGGGACAAAAGGACCTTTTGGGAATTTTCAGGAAATTGGAAAAGCATACATGGTCCGTACGGACCTCTTTGCTTTAATAATTACTGAATCCTCTTAAAGTCCACAATATTCCCTCAAATCCCGGGGAAAATGATTACCCTCCTGCAGAGTTGGTCCGTACGGACCTTATTGCTCAGGGGACATCATAATTGCAGAATATTCACCATCATCACAGATTCCCTCAAATCGAGGAAAACCAAAATTCTGGATTACCAGGGAGGTCCGTACGGACCTTCTTGCACCAAATCTGGCACTATAAATAGAGGGCTCCCCCTCCTCATTTTCACACACCTCCCACTTCTCTCTTCCTCCCTAAGCCTTCTGGCTTCCCCTCTAAGTCCTCTCGAGGCACTCCCGGCCCCTTTCGGATCCTTCCGAGGCCTTCCGAGCTCCCTTGTGGTGCTCCGAAGCCTCTCCGAGCGCTCCCGCAATGCTCCTGCGCTGCCCCGAGGCACTCTCGAGGTACTCTGAGGCCCCTCGTGGTACTTCGAGGCCTTGCCTGGTCTTTCCACGGTGTCCCGGCTCTTTCCAAGTCAAACCGGCAATCCCAAACCACGCCGAACCTCTGCCCGAGTGATCCCTGCGATCCCCACGCACGTAGAAACTCTGCCGAGTGATCCCGACGATCCCCACGCACGCAGCAGAACCTCTGCCCCGAGAGCGCAGCCTGCAACATCAAATCACGCAGAAACTACGTCGCAGACAACCGGTCCCTCCCAAAGCAATCCCGATCTGTACCGGAACGCTACTCCGACCTCAAACACTATTCCTCAGCGGAAGACAGATACGAACCAACATTGGTAAGGCTTCCTTCCTACACTATTTCAATACATTTCAATATGTAGTGTACAATGTAGACATCCGACACAGCATGCATTTTTAAAAGCACACACACACACACACAACATTTTAAAGGATATTAGGGGTATCCGAAAGACTCGTTTTACGAGGCGACTCGGGTGAGCTCTAATATTCTAATATTCTCTTCCCGAGGAGTCATCTGACCTCCGAACTCAAAATCTCATCACACAAAAACAGTTTAAAATTATCTTTAAACTGATGCCCTTTTTCAATGTTTTGGGCTTAATAAAAACGGCGTGGCGACTCTACAAATGCGAAAACAAACGGCGAGACACCTCCAACCGAAAACGCTGCAAAGCGGGGAAATGCCAGATGCCGGGGTGCCATTGCGCTGCCTCTCGAATCCGGGTAATTTCAGCACCGAGCTCCTCCCCTCGAACCTGCTCGACTAACAAAGCAAGCCTCCCGAGAACCTACCCGTCCTCGGCATGACAGTAAGAAGAAGGATCAAGTGGTCGAACTGAGAAGCCAATTAACTCCCAGGGAAGAGGAGGTGAACTCAAGGGACCTAAGAACAAGGCTCAGTCTAAACAGGCGAATGTCACCACCTCGGTTAGTCATGGCACCTCGGCGTCCTGATTCTCCTCGTCCTCGTCGATCTCGCCATGATTCTCCTCGACCCCGTCGAACAGATTCTCCTCGTCATCGTCGACCAGATTCTCCTCGTCCTCGGCATCGAGAGTTTGTGCGGCCAAGGACCCCGGAACCATATAAGATGATACTTGGTGGTCAAGACTTGGAACCAAGGCGTGTTAAGGCCCCATCCAAACGGGACAGCCACCGGCATGACGCGGAGAACAGCAGGGTGAATGGTCGCCCCAAGGATAAATCAACCAGAAGCTCCCAACGAAGCACCCGTTCTAGCAGCGATAAGGGAGTGGAAACCAAGCAATGGGAGCTGTTGAAGCAAAGACTTGATGACATGGAGATGGGAAAGAAGTTCAATGACGATGACTATGACTGGGCAAATCGTCCGTTCTCCTTGAGGATAACTACGGCACCACCCAATCCTTACCTCAAGCTCCCGAATTTCGAAAAGTACAACAGCACCACTGATGCAAAAGATCACGTGCAAGGTTTTGAACAAACCATGAATCTCCTCACCACTGCTGATGACTTGCTCTGTAAAGCTTTTGCGAGCACCTTCTCCGAAACAGCCTTGACCTGGTTTCGTGAGCTTAAAAGAGGTTGCATCGATTGCTGGAGGGGCATGAGGAGAATGTTCTTGGACCACTTTGCCACTGCTGGTAAGAGAAGATGAAACTGGCCGACTTGGCCAACATCGAGCAGGGAAAGGGAGAGACCACCCTCAGCTACTACAACCGGTTCCGAAAAATGGCAGACTAGGTTGAAGAGAGCCTCACTGACAGGGAGGTCATCGTTTGTTTCAACTCTGGGTTAAAATCTGGTCCCCTCATCTATGAACTCTCAGCCAGGGAACCTAAATCCAAGTCCGAATTATACAAGGTGGCTTATGCCATTTCCATGGCTGAAGATAAAACAAAGAAAAGGGGAGCCGACAAAGCGGAAACAGAAGCGACGGGCACTCGCCAGAATGATAATGGGAACGGTAAGGGATCCAAGGGGAAGAACAGAACAAGAAGCACAGAAAAACCTGAGGTGTTCACCCCCTAACCAAACCCATTTCAGAAATCATGCAGCTAGTAAATCTTCCACCTCCCCGTCCGCTAAGTGATAAACCAAAGTACCCTCGTGACGCTTCAAAATACTGTGATTTCCACAAAGAAAACGGCCACACCACGGATGGTTGCTGGGCCTTAAAGAGGATAATACAACGGTGGGTCGACGAGGAAAGGCGGGCCCAGCTATGTCATGAAGAAAGACAACAACAAGTGGAAGCGGAAGGAAGAGGAAAGTGAAGATGATGATAAAAGTGAAGACGGAAAACGTAGGCCTCCTAGAGCCAAATTGCATGTGATCTGTGAAGAAGTTACTTCCACCAGAAAGCTGAGGGACCAGATCCATGAACTAAGCAAGGTGTACCATGTGCCTGCTTGGATTCACAAGGCGGAAGAGGTCATCAGTTTCTCTCCCAACGAACTAGCAGGGAGCCGTGCTGCCCGCGAACAACCCTTGGTGATAAAGGGTCGAATTGATAATGTGGAATCTGAAAGATTACTTGTGGACACGGGGGCCTCCCGTGACATTCTGTATTATTCCGCTTTCCAACAGATGGGATTGAAAGACAACATCTTTTGGAACCATATCATGGTAGGCTCGAAGGATTCACCAACCATAAGGTTGGAGCTAAGGGGACCGTGGAACTAGAACTTGAAGTCGGTGATCATCCCTTCCTAGCCAAAGCCACAGTCAATTTCATAGTCATGGATTTGACTAGTGACTATCACGCAATCATAGGCATTCCAAATCAAGCTAAATTCGGGATGGTGGCCTCCCTTCCCCACCAACGAGTTAAATTCCCCACCCGTGCTGGGATTGGATGTGTGAGGGCAACCCCCAAAGACTTCTTGGAACATGTCGTGAAGAGCAGAAAGAAATCCAAAAGTGTGGAGATAGATACCCCCGAGGAAAACATCAAGATCTCAAAGTCTCAGAAAACCACCGAAACTAGCTCCAGAATGAGCTATATCCGTGAGGTGCTTGATAATAAGGACGAGCCTATGGTCCTAGAAATTGCAGATGACCAAGGCATAGTCCTACCTGTACCTGAGGAAGAGCCTATGGTCCAAGAAATTGCAGATGACCAAGGCGTAGTTCCGCCCGTCTCCGAGGAAGATCCTATTCTCATCAACGGCCAGAACTCGGGGGCCAACCATGACTTAGGAAAGGTCAATCTTCCTGACGTTGATAAACTTATGGAGGAAGAAGGCCTCAATGTGAACGACAACGAAGGGAGGAGAATTAGAGAAATTATTATCGAGTCTCTAAGAATTTTGAGACGGTCCTGAAATGAAGCCTGTAGATGAGCTGGAAGAGGTAGTCATCAATCCTGACTATCCTGAACAAAAAATTAAACTCGGGGGCCAACTATCTCCAGAAGAGAAAGAAAGAATTATCTCCCTCTTGAAAAACAGTCTTGACATCTTTGCTTGGAGAGTCGAAGACATGAGGGGGATCAATGAAGAAGTAGCCCTCCACCGCCTGAAAGTTGATCCTTTGGCGAAAACCATCTCCCAGACAAGGAGAGATTTTGCAAGGGACAAGGAGGAAGCTATTAAGGAAGAGATGCAGAAGTTACTTAGCGCCGGAATAATTCGTGAAGTCAAGTACCCCGTTTGGTTGGCCAATGTAGTTATGGTCAAGAAGCAAAATGGGAAGTGGCGTATGTGTATAGACTTCACCGATCTAAACAAGGCCTGCCCCAAGGACAGCTATCCTCTCCTCAAAATTGACAAGTTGGTTGACTCCATTGCTGGACACCGAACTCTCAGCTTCCTAGATGCCTATTCAGGCTATCATCAGATAAAAATGGCGGAAGAGGACATCGAGAAGACGACCTTCCAAACACCTGGGGGAAATTACTGTTACATCATGATGCCCTTTGGGCTCAAGAACGCGGGTGCCACGTACCAACGAATGGTGAACAAAGTATTTGAAGCTCAAATAGGTCGCAACATGGAAGCTTACATTGATGACATGGTCATAAAGACCAAGGAGGGCAAGCCACGCTCGACTGGAAGAGACAATTAACAACCTCCGAGCTAATAACATGAAGCTGAATCCAAGCAAGTGCGTATTTGGAGTAACGACGGGAAAGTTCCTAGGCTTCATGGTATCTCAAAGGGGAATAGAGGCCAACCCTGAAAAAATCAAGGCACTCATCGACATGAAGGAACCTACCACCATCAAGGAGGTTCAGAGATTAAATGGAAGAATAGCGGCCCTTGGAAGATTCATCGCCAAATCTGCCGAAAAGTCACTGCCCTTCTTCAAAGTATTGAAGGGTACCAAGAGCTTCTCCTGGACTCCTGAATGCTCTGAAGCATTCCTCCGGTTGAAGAAGTACTTGGGTTCCCCTCCCTTGCTTAGCAGTCCGACTACCGGTGAGATGCTGTACGTCTTCCTAGCTGCCACTGATCATGCTGTCGCAGCAGTCCTAGTACGGAATGATGAAGGAATTCAGAAGCCCGTCTACTATGTCTCTAAGGCACTGTCTGACGTGGAAAGCAGATACTTCAATGTGGAGAAAATAGCGTACGCGCTAGTCATTGCATCAAGGAAATTACGTGCCTATTTTTCTGCACATCCTATCACTGTGTACACAAATGAACCACTGAAGAAGATACTACATAAGTTGGACGGCTCCGGACGTCTCCTTAATTGGTCCATCGCTCTTACCGAGTTTGATATCACCTACCAACCAAGGAAGACCCTCCTGGCACAGCCTTTGGTTGACTTCATGGTCGAGACTGCCTTTATGGGTGAGCATCTCCCCACCTCCCGGAAGCAAAACGCACCGGAGGAAAAAGACTCTCCCATTGAACTCCCATCCAACTGTTGGATCCTGTATACTGACGGATCAGCTACAAAAGAAAGAAGCGGAGCCGGAATTGTACTAGCAAGCCCGGAAGGAGAGTACACTGTGCAAGACGCCATCCGTTTCAAGTTCCCTGCCTCCAACAATCAAGCTGAATATGAAGCTTTAATATTTGGCATTGAGTTGGCCTCCTTCTATGGAGCAACTAAGGTGGCAGCTTTCTGTGACTCCCAACTCGTTGTCAAACAAGTAAAGGGAGAGTATAGCACCCAAGACCCCACCCTTGCCAAGTATAGAGACCTAGTCCTGGACATGACAAAGAAGATGGAATTTTTCGAACTCAAGCAAATAGGCAGGGAAGATAACCAAGTCGCAGATGTTCTCTCTAAACTAGCAACCATGGACATGTCTACATCTAAGACCAGTCCATACGTAGTTTATGCCGAGGAACCTTCGTACGAAAGACTACAAATCATGCTCCTAGATGAAGAGGAGATATGATGGATCGATGACTACATTGAATACATTGAGAAGGAGAAACTCCCTGAAGATGAAGCTCAAGCTACGCTTATCAAGAAGAGGTCTCCAAGGTTCGTTGTGGTGAATGGAGTCCTCTACCAAAGATCTTTCACGAAGCCCCTGCTAAGGTGTGTCTATCCCAAGAAAATTGAGAACCTCTTGGAAGAAGTACATGAAGGTGTTTACGGCGGACACCCGGGGGCCAAAACCTTAGCCGACAAAATCATATCGCTAGGTTACTAGTGGCCAAACCTAAGGGAAGACGCGAACGCCTACGTTAGAAAATGTGACAAATGCCAAAGATTCTCCGACATTCCTAGACTACCAGCAGTCGAACAAACACTTGTGATACCTACGTGGCCGTTTGATATGTGGGGGATCGACATCATCGGACCCTTCCCTCCCGCCCGTGGTAATTGCAAGTACGTCATAGTAGCTGTTGATTATTTCTCCAAGTGGATAGAAGCAAAGGCATTGGCCATGATAACGGAAGAGAACGCAATCAACTTCGTCCACGACAACATCTGGTGCAGATTTGGCCTTCCACATACAATTGTCTCCGATCATGGACTACAATTCTCTACAGCATTCACTACAGAGTTGGGAAGAGTCAAAGTCCGCCATGCAAAGTCCTCAGTGAGCAGACCCCAAGGCAACGGTCAAGCAGAAGCTGCCAATAAACTGGTCCTAACCGCCCTTACTAAGAACCTTGAGGGACGCGAGGGTAGATGGTTGGACGAACTTCCCCTAGCCTTATGGGCTGTTCGCACAACCACCCGGGGGCCAACCGGGGAAACCCCATTCGCACTAACCTTCGGTTCTGAGGCTATGGCACCAGCGGAGATGGCTATCCCTACTGTGAGAAACTCCCATTATGATGAGCAAGTCAACAAGGTTAATAGGCTCATAGACCTAGACCTGATAGATGAGAAACGACTGGCTGCGCAGATGAGGATGGTGAATTACAAGCAAAGGACCAAGGCATATCACGACAAGAGGGTCATCAGAAGAGTATTCCAAGTAGGCGATTGGGTACTTAGAAAGATTGAAGCCACTGGTCGGAAGGCAGAACAGAACAAGCTCTCCCCAAACTGGGAAGACCCCTATATCATCACTCAAGTCATTCGTGAAGGGACCTACAGATTGAGAACCAAGGAGGGGAAAGATCTTAAGCATCCGTGGCACTCTGACAACCTTAGAAAATATTATCACTAGTCTAGTTTATTTTGCAGTAGATTAGTTTCTTATTTCCTGTCTTTTGTTTCTTTTAGTTAATAGGATCGCAGTTCGATGTAATCGCATTTCAATCTTACGAAAGCAGTTTCTTCCAACATGCAAAGCAACTATCAATTCTTCACGCAAACACCAGAAGATAAGGATCTTATCCCCGAATCTTCAAAACATATACCTTATGTCTTGACAAGGGTCCGCCTTGACTCAATGACTGGGGGTTCCCAATAGCCAAGACCGAGGGTCCTCCTCGGCTTAATGGCTTACCTCACATCCTAACAAGGGTCCGCCTTGATTTAGGACTACCAATAACAGTCAAGACCGAGGGTCCTCCTCGGCCTAATGACTTCACATCCTAACAAGGGTCCGCCTTGATTTAGGATTACCAATAACAGTCAAGACCAAGGGTCCTCCTCGGCCTAATGACTTCACAATGTTCACATCCTAACAAGGGTCCACTTTGATTTAGGATTACAAATCACAGTCAAGACCAAGGATTCCTCCTTGGCCTGATGACTTGCCTCACGTCAAGACAAGGAAACACCTTATCACCACGACTAAAAGGTATCCCGTCTGAAACCTGTGCACGAGTCATCTTCCTCGGCATAAGGAGACGAAAAAGAAGAAATCACCTAACAGTTAAAGCCGAGGAGTCCTTCCTCGGCCTAATCACTTGTTTAACAGTTAGGGAACGAGGGACCCTCCTCGGACCCCACCTTCACAAATCCAGTGCCTATGCCTGGCATACAGAAACACAAACGATTCATTGGAACAACATGAATAAAGACAAAGGATTTTTTTCATTAAAATTCAAAGAAAATTACAAAGTCCTATCATCTATTACAAAGAGCAAGAAAAGGAGAATCTGTCCTAAGTTTGCTGGCCATCGTTGAAGGGCTCTTCAAGCCATTGATCTGTTATAGTGACGGGGGGAGGAAGAGCAGTTTGGTCAACTTGAACATCATTCTTCTCGACCTCGGCTCCCCCATCTTGAATGGCCTCAACCAATTCCTGAAAGTGGCCAGGAACAATGGATGGGGGCACCCATGCTTCTCGGCCGGCTTGGGCATCCATCTCAGCTATCACCTCCATGTTGTTATCAGAAAATGGAACCAGGTGATGGAGAGCCCTGACCCCCTCATCATATTGATCCTGGCAAACTAGTTGGGCAATCTTGTTAATGCTCAAGCCCGTGGTAGGATCGGCCAGAAGACAACGAGTGAGATGGAGATACCCGTCCTCGAACATCGTAGCCGTCTTCTCGTCCACGGCATCTTGAAAGGCTCGGCTCTCTTTGAAGCGAGCAACAGCCTCCTCTTCCCTGGTGACGAGAGTGGCATCATAACCTAGGCACTTAGCTTCAGCTTCCTCGGCCCTTACTTGGACCTCGGCTTTCGCCTTCCTCGCCTCGGTTAGCTCGGCTTCCTTCTGCCGGAGATGTTCCTCGGCCTTTGTACGTAGCTCCTCAGCCTTAGCCCTCTCGTCACCCGCCTTCTTCACTTCGGCCTCTACTTTGGCCTTGGCTGCTTCGAGCTCAGCATCCTTGGCCTTCAAAAGTTTGACCAGGGAAGCCTTATCGGCCTCGCCCTTCGCCTGGGCGGTCTTGGCCTCAGTTAGGCGCCTGGCTTTGGTCTTGGCCAAGACATTCTCGTACGCCGTGACGGAAGCCAACTGAAAGAAAAATCAATGTTAGAAATCCAAGCAAATCTTAAAATCAATGACTGAGACAGGGAGACATTCACCTCGGCAATTAAGAGCCCTTTGCGGCAAAGTAAGGTATCCTCGCTAGGAGCCTCTTTGACGAGGGCCTCGTAAGCCTCCTCATCCATAGCTCGTTGAATGGGAGCTCGGCCCAACCTCTCCAAGGGTCCCTCCCTAAGTTGCAGAGGAAGACCCCTAAGGCGGAGAACGTTGATGGCCATGCGCTTAGCTAGCTCGTCGGCCTCCTCATAAGTCTTAACACTTTGGATGGTTAAGGGGGGAGGAGCCTCAGCATTGGGAGCTCCACCAACAGTTGCCCGTTTGGCTACGGGCTCCTCGGCACTGGCGGATTGGGATCTTTTTGAGCCAGATTTCCTTGGGACGAGGCTTGTCTCCTCGGCCTCAACCTCCTCGGCACCAAAACGGGGGCCATCCCCCTCCCCAGTTGCTAGGTTTGCCCGCTCCTCGGACGTATTCTCCTCGGCATTAACTTCCTCATGCAGTTTGAGGGGAAGGGGATGATCACCCTGAGCACCAAGTACGAGGTTACGAGCATTAGCTTCTTCCCTCCTCTCGTACTGTGCCCGATTTCTTGCTCTGCTTCCTCTTTTTTTTACCAACTCCATGGGACTTAGTCTGCATGGTTAGGGCTTCTTCTTCTTCAGGGGTTAAAACTGCAAGGACGAGGAAGAAGTGGTTAATTACGAGCAGAAGAATAAATATGCAAAAATTACAAAGTACTAGAGTTAAATATTTACATCCAACAACATTTGTTGCATCCACACACTGATCTAGGGGAGGGATCTTGCACCTCGGACAGTCATCATGAAAGACAAGGCCGGGGTGTACCGTCCAATCATTAAAGCGTCTTCCTCTTTTAACGGTGACGAGGGGAGCTATCCCATCCTTCTTCCCCGGCATCAGACCCGCCTGGATGTAGTAGTGATCAGAAGACTCAATCGCCGTCCAGTCAAGGAGCCCTACCTCGGCAAATGTCTCTAAACGTTTGATCAATGCCTTGGTCTACTCATATTGCTGGACCAGACCTGATGAAGTTGGAGCCTTGCTAGGGGATTGGAATTCCCAACCTTGGCGACTCTCAACCCTAATGACATGGTTATCCCAGCCGGCAACTTTGCTAGACATTGGGAGAAGCAGCTTAGGTTTCTTGGGTGCACTCCTAATGACGAGGAGCCAACTTTCCTTGACAAATTGGACCATGTAAAAATGCCGAAAGGCTCCCATGGTCGGTTCAAAACCCAGACTACGACAAAGGACGATGAAGCTCACAAGAACCCTGGCACCATTAGCTCCTAGCATGGCCGGCACCGCCCTTACATCGTCCAAAAATTCATTAATAAAGGGGTCCAAAGGAAGACGGAGCCCCTGTTGAAACTGCTTGAAGTATAAATGCACACAGTCTTCACTGTAATAGAAGCTCTCCTCCTCCTTCTTGGTCTTAAGGTCAAGTTTGCCCATATAAGTTAACTTATATTCGGCCCTGTCCACCCCGTACGTGGAATATAATTTTTCAAGCATGGGGTCCCCGGCCTTTGGAGCCCTCTCCCTTTGTTTTCCTCGGCTTCCTTCTCCTCGGCCTCCCCTTCTACGAACCAGGCGGCCATCAACCTGGGCACCTTCCACGAAGGCGTCAACTATGCGGGTGGACGAGGAGGGCTCTCCTTCTCTTCCCGTCATATCTGCATAAAGACGAGGGGACAAAGTTAGTTACCTCATCAATGGCTGATCTTAGGACGGGGAAGGGAGATTTCCCTCGTCATTTCATAAGGCCGAGGAGGGAGCCTTACCACTCAGACGCTCACGCATTTCACGATCGGAG
Organism: Adenophora triphylla var. japonica; assembly: GCA_022495995.1. Classification (NCBI taxonomy): domain Eukaryota; kingdom Viridiplantae; phylum Streptophyta; class Magnoliopsida; order Asterales; family Campanulaceae; genus Adenophora; species Adenophora triphylla. The sequence continues at coordinate 500,230 of JAFEMH010000403.1, read as the reverse complement.
GACGGATAGAACAGTTCGATGTGTTCCACTATTTCTGCTCTATTCTCAAGCAACACTACATTACGAGTTGAAGAGTCAATTCGGTCAATCCTTGTATTATCTGGGTATTGGATGAACATCCGGGTACGGCCATAATTCCTCAACATCTTTCCTATGTCATCCAAGGTCCGCATCAACCAAGGTCCCCTCTCTCTCCGATAAACCCTCAGGTTGCCGGTGTGATACCCATAACGGAATCGGGGGGAATGGTCCCAAGAACGAGCCATTTCTAAGGGGAATCAAAAATTAAAGGGGGAGTTCATTCAATATTCAAAGACATTCATACAAAATTCAAAGAAATTCAAAGATTCGAAGTGTTTGAAAGGTAAAAGCAAAAAATTCATGAAGAAAAGCTTCGTTCTTCAACAATGGCGGCTCACTATTCTTGGCAAAATCAAAACTGCTCCTAAAAACCCTAGAACACATAAAAACGTGAAAGGAATGCATAAAAGGGGAGAAATTTCATACCTGAATGAGAAGGATTGGTGGGAATCGCAACAGAACGGAACTTCGCCGGAAAGATCGTGTTCGCCGAAAACTGGAAAAGAAGAGTGATGTGTTCGCCGGTGAAATCTCTTGCCTTTGCTCTCAAATACTTGGGGTGTGTAAAGGTTTAAATGAAAGGGTTTTAGTTTTTATACTCCACCAAGCCGGGTCAACCCGTGAGTAAAACAAAAAAACGGGTATGTGTGATGATGTGTCGCCATTTTCGCGGGAAGAAATTTGATTTTTCGCGTTTCTTTGAAAAAACCCGAATAAAACCCGGGAAAAAGAACGGAGTCGCCACGCCATTTTTGTTTTAAGGGCCAAAACTTTGAAAAAAGCCCGAGATCAGAAATTTGGGTTCGGAGGTCATGTTACACGCCGGGAAGGACGTTAGTGTGCACCCGGAATGCCTCGTAAAACGAGTCTTCCAAGCTGAAAATCATTTGTGTGTGTGTGTGTGTGTGTTTTGGCCAAAATAATTTGAAACTCAGAAAAGTAAAAATTGGGATATCTTTTTAAGACTTTAAACTGATCCCATAATTTTTTGGAAGATTTTTGGATTGAGATTTGGTACTCAAAAGACCTTTTGAAGTTGAGAGCCACTTCTGCTAGAATGAAAAAGGCAGTGGACCTTTGATTTTGAAATGGATTCAAGGGTCTTAAAACTTCATAATCTGGATAAACTCAGAGAATGAAAGTTGTTCTAGACACCTTAAATAAGATTTGTGCGAAGGAATTTTCCATTTTAAAGAAGATTTGAGGGGTCAAAACCTTCTGGAAAACTCAGATATGAGATCTGGATTCCCAGAAGCTGATGAACTAGCCTCTGAAAGAAAATTTGAAAAGAGGAGTTTTACTCACCCAAAAAATAAAGTAAAAATATGTCTGGAAATCTCTGGATGTTGGCTACAAAAAGTGTTTTGTAGTCAACACCAAATTCCACGTATATCTGTGTCCAAAAAATTAGACCATGGACTGAGGTTTGAGGAAATTGCTACTGGACAGCAACTTCTCAAGAAAGAAAATATGATTTTAAGGGGGGTTTTGCATCCATGCTTGTCCCCATTTCCCTAGGTTTTGGTTAGTGATCACTTGACATTTTAGTGGTGAATCAACTATACCAAACCATCCTTGGGGTACATTAGGACTAAGCATTTCATTTGCTTGGGAAGGGGATTTTTATCCTTTGAAAATGAGATTTGATGCTTGAAAATGGTTTTTAGGGTTTTGAAAATGAGTTTTCTTTGCAAGAAAGTAAGAGAACTTGAAAATAATTTTGATCTTTGTAGAAGATCATCCATGGAGATGGTCTTCCATGGTGATCTTCTTAGATCTAAAGCAAGAAGATGAAAGAACTACATTTTGTAGTTTGCAAATGCATGCATGGTTGGAGTTTAGGGTAAGGAGAAGGAGGGTTTACCAATCTTCCTTGTGTTCTTGAGTTTTTGGCTTGAGTGTATGAGTGTTTAAGGCTTAAATATGAGAGTGAGTGGATGAGTGTGAGTTGGGAAAGATTGGAGAGAAAATGGTGACAATTCTTGAAGAATTCTCACTGTTTTCTCTCTATATTTCGCCAGAGGTTCGGTGCAATTGGTGTTGTGGCTCCTTCATTTTTGTGACTGGAGGGCTCAATTTATAGCCCTCCTGAAAATGCAAACATGTCCGCGCGGATGGATCCAGTCGCGTGCACTGTTCATTAATTGCTGCTTCAGGCTTTGGACAAGAGAAATATTTCTTTTGAAAATTCAAATTAACAGCCAGTTTTATGTTTCCAGCCATTTCTATTTTTGGTTTTCTTCCTTTGCTTTGCTTTTTAAGATTCTTTTTGAGGTTTAACCTTAAATAACAATGCCCATTTTACCCTCATTTTGTTAGAAATGTTAGGATTGTTAGGAATTGTTAGAAATATTATAACTTTCGTTAATTTTCTAACGAAAATTCTAACAAGCTCAAATTGGAGCACTTACAGTAGCCCCTCGGCGACGGCGCTTTCGAAGGAAGCGGGGTCGTCGATAAGAGTAAGGCTCCATATTTGGCGGGATGATCGAGTGATCGGGTGGCTGAACCTAGCGATAGGCTACCTACGTATCCCGAATGGGAATCAAGCCGGCCGTAGTTCGGGTCTTTGACCACGAAGATGATGGCGTTTTAGGTGCCTCGAACCCGATGAGCGAGTTCTCGCAGATCGGTTCTGGAAAGAAACTCTGGGGATAAGAGATGACCATTTTCGGTCGATGGCTATCCGCTCGCCGGGGATAGGAATGACCATTTTCGGTTTGATGGCTATCCGCTCTGCTGGGGATAGGAATGACCATTTTCGGTCTGATGGCTATCCGCTCTGCCGGGGATGATTGTGATTTATCGTTTTCCTAGTGATAACGTCTTAGGTGCCTCAAACCTTGGAGATGGCGTTTAGGTGCCTCGAACCTTGGAGATGGCGTTTTAGGTGCCTCGAACCTTGGAGATGGCGTTTTAGGTGCCTCGGACCTTGGAGATGGCGCTTTAGGTGCCTCGAACCTTGATGACGATGGCCTTTTAGGTGCCTCGGACCTTGGAGATGGCGTTTTAGGTGCCTCGAACCTTGATGATGATGGCTTTTTAGGTGCCTCGGGCCTTAATTTGAAATGGCCTTTCGGTGGACTTCGTCTCGCCGCCGAAGGAGAGGGTGACCGTTTTGGTCGAGGGCTGGACCTAATGATAGGCTACCTACGTATCCTTAGTGGGAATCAAGCCCTTTCGTAGTTCGAGTTCTTCTCGAGATTTCGTTGGCTTTTGGGATTCCGTTAACTTTGCTGGGGAAAAAATTGGACGTATTTGTCTGGGAAATCGGTCTTACGTTTGACTGCCGGGGAAGATTTTGATGAAAGATACGGGATCTCGTTATCTTTCTCGGGGGAATCGGTCTTACGTTTGACTCCGTAGATTGATTTTTGATGAAAGATACGGGATCTCGTTATCTTTCTCGGGAAGATCGGTCTTACGCTTCGATCGTCGGAGGATTTTGATGAAAGATACGGGATCTCGTTATCTTTCTCGGGAGATCGGTCTTACGTTTCGATCGGAGATTGATTTTTGATGAAAGATACGGGATCTCGTTATCTTTCTCGGGAAGATCGGTCTTACGTTTGACTGCCGGAGATTGATTTTTGATGAAAGATACGGGATCCGTTATCTTTCTCGGGGCACTCGGTCTTACGTTTTACTGCCGGGGGTAATTTTGATGAAAGATACGGGATCTCGTTATCTTTCTCAGGGAGATCGGTCTTACGTTTGATCGCGGAGATTGATTTTTGATGAAAGATACGGGATCTCGTTATCTTTCTCGGAGATCGGTCTTACGTTTTACCGCCGGGGATGATTTTGATGAAAGATACGAGATCTCGTTATCTTTCTCGGAAGATCGGTCTTACGTTTCGATCGCGGAATGATTTTGATGAAAGATACGGGATCCGTTATCTTTCTCGGGGCACTCGGTCTTACGTTTTACTGCCGGGAAGGATTTTGATGAAAGATACGGGATCTCGTTATCTTTCTCAGGGAGATCGGTCTTACGTTTTACTGCCGGGAATGATTTTGATGAAAGATACGGGATCCGTTATCTTTCTCGGGGCACTCGGTCTTACGTTTTACTGCCGGAGATTGATTTTTGATGAAAGATACGGGATCTCGTTATCTTTCTCGGGGCACTCGGTCTTACGTTTTACTGCCGGGAATGATTTCCTTGACAAGGGGCTGACTTTGGTTAACTCTGTCAAGTTGGGGACTGAATTGCAGAGTCCTGGAATTTTAAGGGGCAAAAGGGTCATTTTGACCCTTACAATCCTGTCCGCGCGGAGAGGACTTGAAAGTCAGGGGTATTAATGAGGGCCAACGCCCTTCTCCTTCCCCATTCAGTTTTTTACAGAATTTCTGCAATTACGAGAGAGAGAAGGAGAGAGCCGAGGATTTCACCATTTTTGGCCAAAAAAGCTTCGAAAATCCTTCGTTTTCTTTGATTTTTCGAGCAATGGAACACGGGGAAGGCGCTTTTCAAGGCCAAGGACGTGGCCCGATAGCGGAGAGACGATTGGAGCTCGTCCGGATGAGGAGGCATTATACTCTTTCGCAATCGATTGCGGAGGAGCCCTACCCCGATGCTTGGCAACATTGGGCTTCTGATCCGAGTCTCCGAACGGTATACTTCGAATCTTTTCATTCCCTTTGTTGATTTCTTGTTTGAAATTTGAATTTTGGGTGATTTTTGAATTATTTTTTTTTTGAAAATTCGAATGATTGATGTTCTTGGCTTTGAATCTTGATTTTGATGCTTTGCATGTTGTAATGAATTTGTTGGTGTTCCAAAATGTGCATTTTGCTTGAGAAAAGAATTGGCATTTTGCCAACATGAGATGATGATATGTATGATTTTTGATTGATTTTTTTTTTTTGAAAAGTGGGACGGATTTTTCCTCCCGTTGATTGAATGCATGTTATGTATGCATGTTATTTTATGAAGATGGGACGGAGTTTTTACTTCCGTAAGATGTAGGATTTCTTTTTTTTTTTTTTTTTTTGAGATGATGAATGATATGCGTGCATGCATAGGAATTTTTTTTTGAAAATGGGACGGAGTTTTTACTTCCGTAGGAATGCATGTATGCATTTTTTTTTTTGAAAATTGTTGAATGGGATTTGTCAAAACTGTCTTTTTGTGCGAGAAAAATAGGGCTATGTCTATTGCATGCCGTTATGCCGCCGAATTATTTTTTTTTTTTTTTTTTTAATGCATGTGTAATGCTTTTTTTTTTGTGCAAATGCAAATGCAATTTTTTTGACATTTTCTCTCTTTTTTTTTTTTTTGCAGTGGCGGAAACCGTTTTGTGACTGAGCAATTGAACAAAATGAAGACTCGAGGATCGGTGGAGTCCGTAGTTGACTTGTGGGACCGGCTTCCGAATGCGGGCCGAGGAGCTTTGCCGAGTCCGAGACAGCATTGTTGTTGAGACCGGGCTTTGGGAGTTTGTTGAGTGCTTGAGGGGACCGGTCAAGTTCCCTAAGAGCAAGGGCCTCGATGTTCGCTTTAGCGCAAAGATCGGTGGGATGCGACCCACACGTTTAACTTCTTCCGGGGCGAGGCTACTGTTACGCTTCCGACTATGCCGCGATCACGGGTTTGTCCTTTAATGGACGCAAAGATTGAGTGGCGGGACGGCTATAGCGATGCCGATCCGCAGCTCTTCTCGGGATTTTCCCTATTCCCAAAAAGGGGATGGGGATGGAGTTTGCGGTGGTCTACGGGAAGATTGTGAAGACCATTGTGAGTTACGAGGCCGGGGAGGAGAGGATAGGCGCCGATCGATTGCTGTGGCCTTCTTGTGGTTTGCCTTTTCGAGCACCCTTTTTGGACATGCTGAGGGGACGGCAGTCTTTACCTTGCTGAGGTCCTTGGAGGACATGGAGATGGCTGGAGATGTCTCCTGGGGAGAGGCCGGGCTGGCAGAGCTTTACTTTGCTCTCGATAGGTACAGCCGGAAGGCTGTGAGCTCCTTGTACTGCTTTGAGTTTGCCCTGGAGGTATAAGCTCTCTTTTTGCTTTCCCTCTTTTTTTTTGAGCACACACTTTTCTTTTGCAGACCGGATTGATTGGATTTTTACCTTTCGCAGGTATGGGCGTTGGAGTTTTTTCACGTCACGATGTGGCGACAGCCGGCGGAGTACGTCGGGGCGTATCCGGCCATGCGCTCCTGGTCTAAGCATGCCCGAGAGAAGATAAGCTCCAGGGGGCGTACGACTCTCAGGTACGCGGATTGCCTTCCTTTGACGGAGGTCGAGACAGATGAGGGGATGATATTCTTCCCCTGAGATCGCTTCGAGGTGGCGCACCGAAGGGCGCCGAGATTTGACTGCGCAGCGGAGGATTCCCGAGAGGTCCGACTTGCGACGTATATTATTTGGGAGAGAGGGTGACGCGTCGGCATGGCGTGAACTCGCCTTTGAGGACACCGGTGGAGCCTCCCGCCGATATGATGCACCCGAGTGACAGATCTGTGACTGGGATGACTACCGAGCCTGGCCAACACTTCTCGGCATTTGTGGCGACCGAGCCGCACTCGTATTTGTCTTGAGGAGGCCGAGGATGCCTCAGTGTTCCGGATAGAGAGGGCTTGGGATCCCGCGGTATCCCTGGACGGATTTTTCATATATCCAGGATGGGGTCCGATTGAGGGTGCAGATCCTCACTCGAGCGGCTTCCACGAGCTTTCCGACCTCGTCCGGTATGAAGGTATGGCTTCTCCTTTTTTTTTTTTTTTTTGTCTTTTCTTTTCTTCCCCGTCATCATTTTTTTTTCGACGCTTTTGCTTTTGTGCGCTGAGGTAGTCTTCGAGAAGCCGACGAAGCAAGTGATCGGAGCTAAGAGATTCATCAGGAGGATGGTCGCCGCGGGGCTCCTCGTGCTAGAGCGAGGCGACCACGGCCGGCGCCCGTCGACGGGAGGCTTCCCTATTCGCTCGTAGACCTTCTTCCGAGACTCCTCTCGTCTCCTCTCATTGATCCCCGCGCGGTGCCGCCTTCGGATCACGTTATTCTCGGGATCCACACGGCAGTGGACACGTCTGGCAAAGATGGTGGGTCGTCTTCGTACGTCCAGAGTCCGACGCCTTCACCTTCGGATACGATTTTTCGCAGATCTCGGCTTGCCCTATCGTAGCGTGCCTGGTTGGTCCCGACGAGCCTCTTTTGGAGACGAGGACGATTCTCGAGCCCGAGATTTTCAGGGCTCCTGAGGAGGCGGGCCCGAGTCGCAAGAGGGACCGGGGGCAGACATCGGGCGCCAGAGACTCCGATTGATTTTTTTTTTTTTGAGATTTGAGATTGAGATTGAGACTGGATTAGGACTTGATGGCTTTATGCACACATTTTTTTTTTGAATGTAATAATTTAGGATTTTATTTTATGAATGCAATGCAAGATGAATGCAAAGTGTTGCATGAGCCTTGTTTTTTTTTTTTTTTGCAAGGGTGTTTGGTATATGGACCGGTTTGGGGAGGTTTTTGCACAGTGTTTGAGCAACCGGACGGAATATTCCTCTTTGGTGTAGCACTGGATCAAGGTGCATTTTTCGATAAATGACAATCATGTCCGCGTGGATGGGGACTCGCATCTCGACATTGTCCTTTAATTTTGCTTCAGATTTGGTCTCACTTTATTTCAAATTCAAATATCCTCTTCAACCTCCAAATTCAAACAACCATTTTCGGGGAGAAAGAGAGAAAAACCATGGAAAACCTTAGAAAAGCTCCATCAAAATTGTCCCAAGAATCCCAAATGTCATTCTTCAACAAGTTCAAGGATTGGTCCCGGGAGATTATGCACGAGAAGAGGTCCTTCTTTGAAGAAAGGTACAAGGTGAAGTGCTTATGGTCTCTCAAGGAATTGATTCCGGATTACGGTCTTTTGAGGGCTTCTTCCTCATTTTGGGATACTAGGAGGCATGTCTTTTGCCTTTCCTTCAACGAGATTGTTCCGACTGTCGAAGAATTTCGGGCCTTGCTTGGTGGTCCGGAGGTGGAAGAGATAGCGGTTCCTTTGCCCGGAGGGGCTTCTTTTGTTGACAGATTGTGCGTCCTCCTTCATCTTTCCCCGGAGGAAGCGCAAGGTATGATCCGTGGTCCCGATCATTTTGATATTTCCGGCCTTCCCGATAGGTTTAGGGGCCTAGGCTTGGTGGATGATGCCTATTGGGATGCCTTTGCACTTTGTATGTTTGGCACCCTGCTCATGGTCTATTCCTTCGGGATTTGCCATCGGTCTGCTGGATGTTGTCGTTGCTCACCGTCGCCCGGCGTAGATGTCGTTCCTTTGATTCTGGGGGAGACTTTTCATGCTCTTGATAGGCCGGCTACCGGAAGACGGTATATGCACGGGGCAGCCCATTCCTCTTGACCCCGTGGGCCGATGGAGCGTTTGGGGATTCTTCGGGAAACTCCCGACATGATCAAGCCTCGACATTTGCCAGGAGGGGGTCTGTGGATTTTGATGATCGTGGCTCATGGGAGCGTTGGATGGCCGGTCTCCGCATTTAAGATATCGATGGTCGGTGCCTTGTTGGCGGGTGGAGACTCGCAGAGTGCTTCAGACGGGTCTCATGTGGTCATGCTTCCGGGGCTTTCTCACCCAGCTTCTATATTCCGGCTTTAGTTCTCGAGACAGCTTTGGCCTGGAGCAGGTTCCTTTGGGGACTTTGATGATATAGCCACCGTGGTGGTGGCTCCTGCTTTTATGGATGATCCTTCGGTGTTTCCATTTCTTTCCCGAGCATGGAGGTATGATGCCTTTCCTCCTCGGGTTATTCTCAAAGCGCCCAAGACCTGTTCCCGACCACTTGGTACCCGGATTGGTATGAGAGGCATCTAGGAGAGACTCGTGTGGCTATTTTGAGACGGCGTGAGGCCATTGTGGGTGCGGAGGACCCGATCGCTTCGAGAGGAGGAGGGCCGAGGCGAGGGCCAACCCTCATGATAGGAGCGGAGACGCCGTGACCGACTATGAGGCTTACGTCAAGAGACAGAGAGGAGGGCTCCTATGCTACCGCCTAGGCTACAGGAGATGAGAGATGACGCTAGGGCTACTAAGGCCCCGACAGAGGCCGGTTTGATAGATCCCGTCCCTATACCGCAGCTTGGTAGGAGGAACACCGACATTTTTCCTGTTCGTAAAAGAAGACTCGAAGGGGGAAGAAGAGGGGAGAGGCCAAGCACGAGTGGCTTGGAGTGACTCCGAGGTTTCCGAGTATCCCTTTCTTGTCATGGCGTACACATTAATTTGATTATGTATCTTAGTTTTCTTTTAGCAGTTGCCGCTGTAGGAATGAATCGGGCTTAGACTCATCAAAGAGCTTTTAACTTGTAATGAATATTTGAATTGCTTTAGAGTTTTTCGAGACGCTTTCATGGTCTCGATCAATTGTATTGATGTCAAAGTATGACTTTTATTTGTGTTTTAGACCGAACCGTTTCCGCCGCCTACGTTCCCTCATTTTGAGGAGCTCAGTCTTCGTAGTTCAACCCGATTTTTTTTTGTTTTTTTTTTTTTTTTTGTTGTTTTTTTTTTTGTTTTTTTTTTTTTTTTTTTGTTTTTTTGTTTTTTTTTTGTTTTTTTTTTGTTGCAACCCTGTTTTTTACCTAGGCCGCCCTTCTCGGGTTTTCAACCTAGTTGGGCATTACTCTTTTAGCACTCTTTTTTTTTGTTTTACGCGTAGTATCTCGCGCAGCCTTGTCACCATTCACCGGGTGTACAAAGGGATTCCCGTCGAGGTCCGCAAGTTGCATGGCTCCTCCTGAGAAGATCTTCCGGACGACATATGGCCCGACCCATACAGGCTCCCATTTGCCGAGGGGGTTGATACGGACCGGGGCTTTTCTTTCAAAACGAGATCACCTTCTCGGATCTCCCGATGCTTTACTTTCTTGTCGAAGGCTCGCCATTCTTCCCCGGTAGGCTCGGATGTGTTCCATGGCCTTCATCGGCGTTCATCTAGTAGGGCCAATTCATCATGGCGACTCCGGAGCCATTCGACCTCGTTGATCCGGCTTTCCAGCCAAAGATACCTGAGCGAGGGTATTTCCAGCTCGATTGGGAGTACGGCTTCCATTCCGTATGTGAGGGCAAACGGTGTTTCCCGCTTGCCGTTTGATCGATGTTCAGAGCCCCAGAGTGCTGTGTGTAACTTCTCGGGCCAATCTCTCGCCTTGGGCGCCCATTTTCCTGATGATATTTTCCAGAGTCTTGTTTGCCGCTTCGACGGCTCCGTTGGTTTGGGGCCCGTAAGGAGATGACTTGTGACGGGTTATTCGGAATTCTCGCAGCCTGTCGCATTCCCTTCGAAATGGGATCCATTATCTCGAAATGATTTCTACCGGCAACCCATATCTCGCACATGATGTTTTCTTTGATGAAGAGGGCAACTTTCTTTGAATTGAGGATTTTGTAGGACTTTGCAGAGCATCCTTTCCGATTCCTTCGAAGAAATCACCAATCAAGTCTCTTTAGGCTCTTCCGCAGCCTCCCAAATTCACACTCGTCAAAATCTCTTCGGCCTTGGGCTCGATTTTCCTCTTTCCTGACAACCCGCTTAAAGATTTTTTCTTTTTTTGTTGTTTGATTTTTTTTTCGTTTAATGTGTCTCGTTTTTATCTAATGAATTATTATTAAAAATTTTTTTTTATTAATTAATTCATCATTAGTTAAAGTGGCAATCGAGGGATACTCGTAAAGGTTCGTCATTTCATTGAAAACGAAAAGGAATACAAGGCTTGCTACTGCACTCGTAGTCTTCGTGCGTAAGGCCGTCTGGACGACCCTAGAGACTCGATCTTAACAAAGAGAGACTCGGGAGGACTTGTCCTAGATTGACACAAAGGGACGGGGACCAATCCAAGCTTGGTGATCATTTCCTCCTTGGTCGCGGACGGGCCCGAGAGGTTTTCCCAATTTTTTAGCGGCTTTGCTGTTGGTGGCCTCATGACTCGGAACCGTGGCCGTTTTTGTTTTCCTTTCTCAATTGCCGCTATCATCTCTTGGACCGAGCCGAGATCAATCAGGTCCGGCACTGGACTTCTTCTTCGAACAATTGCCGCATAACTGCACCATCCCAATCATCTCGAGGGAAATTCCGTGGCCTTAGCTTTTGGCACCGTCAATTCGAATTGTGTTTCGGATCTTCCCGGGCAAGAGGAATAGTGGTTGTGAGCTTCTCGAACCTGTTCCACTGTGTCGCACGCCCGAAGGTATACTCACTCTTCATGGTAGTGGTAGCCCTGTGTATCTTGGGTAGGTCCAGAACATTCTACGGACCGGGTTAGCCTTGGTTCCTCTAAACTTGTTGAGGCTATCCCGTAGCTTTAGCCATCCCGCCGTAGGAGCGGGCTCGTGATGTTTCCTGGTTGTGTGGGACCCTTTACAAAGTAGTCACCCAAATTAGGACCGAAGGGGAGAGATTTAGGTTGTCGACCGGGACCTTTCCCGTGGCGCCTTCAAATCTTTTTCCTTTGCAGTGTCCACCGAGGAGGCCTCATATCCTGTGCCGTGGCGAGTATTCTCGTCCTTTCACCTCGACGAGTTTGTGAGTTCCTTGTTGGTGTTTCCCTGCATCGAGGCCAGGTAGATAGCTCATCTTTCTCATCATTTTCAAGACCGGAGGGATTTTATCCCGGTGATTGTCAAATCTATGTTGCACACTTGGGCTTTGGGAGGCTCGACCGTGAAGCCTCGTTAGCATGAGACCTTCCTCATCATGTTTGATTTCCGTAATAGGTATTCCGCCCGTATCCGTGCCCTCTAAAGTGACTAAATCTCCGTAAATGGTCGTCGATCCCCATTCGAGACGAATTTCACACACCGGTGGAGGCTTGAGGCGACCCCTTTGACTTGATGGAGCCAAGGTCTTCCCAAGCAGGCATTGAAAGTAATCGGGATGTCGATAACCCGGAATTCCACAGTATCAATTTCGTCCAAACCAGAGGTCCAAAGTAGCAACTCCGAGGACTCGCCGGATGTTGAGTCGTAAGCTTGACCGTGAGGGAGGAAGGCTTCAAGTCTCGTAGTCTTGATATCAAGCTGCTCATGATCTTTGCCGGAGAATATTCATTCCTGACCCGTTATCAACCAGACCCGAGGGAGGCGTCGTTCATCCAATTGGACTGTGATGAAGAGAGGCTCGTTATGATCAGCCCCAAATTGAGGGAGGTCGAGATCTCGTGAAAGTGATTATGTTCCCGTAGTGGATGTTTCCAATCACCGTACCACGTCATCGGGAGTAGCATCAATAGGGACTAGAGTGCGGGCCAGCTTTCTTCCAGCCTTTCCGCCATGGGGATAGGACGAAGTGAGTAGAGACCAGAGGGAAATGTTGGCCCGTGTTTGCTTCAACCGGGTGAGCACGGGATCCTCTTTTTCGGGATCCGGAGTTTCACTGCCTTAGCATAGGGGCGGCGATCTTCTTTCGGTGCTTGATCTCGTGGCCTTCTTATCTCGCCTTGGGATTCCCTTGGAAGATCTCGCTGCATCGGGTCAACAGATTAACTTCCTCATCGCTTGTCTCTTGACCGGATTTCTTCAATGCCGCTAAGGTCAATCTGGGAGCCCTTTTCGCTATTGGCCACCGGTTCTCGACGGAGCCTAGCAAAGCTGAGGGGCCGAGCAGCACCGGCTCCTTCCCGGGCGGCCCTTATAACCGCTTCCCAGTCACGTGCTTTTGGGTTTGGGGTTGTGTTGTTGCCCTTGGATGGCCCACGAGCTAGTGGCGTCCTCCGATTCACTCTCATGGCCTCGCCTTGCTCATAGTTATCATGCAACAAGAGTCGCTATTGTCGGGGCTCTGGGGCTTTTCGATTTCATCCTCGGCATAATGCAGCCATTCTCGGTTCCTTTCTCGTAATACTCGTAGTTGGAGATAATTATAGCGTTCGTGTGGGAGGCGCATCCGGTATCATGCCGCTTCTAGGACTTCTCTCGAAAGCCGACATACATTCGGGAAGGTGACCTCTTCTTGGGTAACCCCGACAAGGAGTGTTACTTTGTTCTGGGGTGGATTTGATCTAACCATGGTTATTTTCTCATTTGGGCGGATGGGAGTTAATTTTCCTCTTTCGATCGATCTTCGACTATCGCCCGGATCGGACACCCGAAAACCCTTTCCCCAAAGCATGGTAGGCAAAGTGTTGAATTCTAAGACATCCACGTGCTCGCATCCATGAAACTTCATGGCCTTCATGTCCTCGGCCTCATATTCGTTCTTCCGAAGTTTCTTCGTCTGCCGCTTGGCCGACAACCAACCATTGGCTCGGCTCCTACGGGCTCATTTCTCGGCATGATTGTTCCAGACATTGTTTCCGGATCGGGGCCTCGCTGACTCTTCACTCGTCCATCATCATCATCATCGCCGTCATCGGAATCTTCTTCCCATACTACCGGGATTTCGGCGGAGAGGGAACGCCGATCAAACCCGTTGGGGAATATGGGTGTGTGCACCGCAAAATTGTCATATGTTCCCATTCCTAAGTGGCAATTGTGACTCGCCTTCTCCTCCCGTAAATTGCGGGGGAAGAGTGAGAGGGGGTGGCACGTATTTGACACTGTGTAGGATATAGAAGGAATCCTCCTCTTCCGATTCTTCGCCGTTCTCTGGATCATATTCGGGCTCTCCGCAGCCAATTTGCAGAAGTGTACTAGCTCCGCATGCTCTTCGGCCTCTTTGCCGATAAGCCCCAAGACAGCGCCCGGAAGCTTTCGTGTTCGATTCTTCTTGATTGTTCCAACCATCTTGTGTAAATGGTTCTTTCATGTTCTGAGCGGAACAGCCCCAGTTTATTCGGTATCGGTTTTCCCTTTATCCGAGAAATAGCGGGCCTCGTATTCTTGCAAGGAGTCTTTGACATGAGACCAAGATGGGTTGATTCGTTCGATATCCTCAAGGCTGAGGGGGAATCCGAATTCAGGATCCTCGACGAGGTTGGCCACGGGTATTTGGGGACCTTCATCAAGCATCTTCACGGGCATGCGAAGATTCTCCGCATTCAATCATATTCACCCGATTATGGTTCCTTGCGCGGATTTTTGATCGTGTTAGGCCCTTCTGGGCCTTCCAACTTTCCTTGCTCTATTAGCCCCCGGATTGCCTTTTTCGTAGTAAAGCAGCTTATCGCCGATGTCCGTGAGCTTGATGAAAAGCACAATACTTTGTAGTATCCACGGGAGCATTCGGATTCCCGGGTTGGAAATTCTCCAAAGGCCGCAAAGAAGCCTTCCTTTCACCGGCCCCTAAAGATGTCATTCGAGGCATTCCAAAGTTTTCGAGATTCATGACCCGTGGTCCGGGCTCGCCGGTTTTCTCGGGAGCAAAAGGAGTCGTGTTGTTACATTCCCGTCCCGCATAGTGAATCATCTCTTTGCCTTTAGCAGAGCAGGGCGTGTTTGCAGGAGGAGCCCGATATCTCGTAGGCAGTGCAGCTGGCTGCCGATTGTAGGCCTTTTCAAACTTAGCCGCAGAGTTAACCATGGCCCGTAAGTCTCGAGTATGGGAAGTGACCGAGGGAGGCTCTCGATGTGGTTTCAAGCATGACCGGAAGATGTCCAGCTTGTTCCTCTTCGGAAGGAGGGATGGCCATTTCACCGAAGTTTCGCATTCCACCGCTTGTAAAAGTCCCCAACATTCTCATCGTGGCGCCGCACCGTTGTTTGTAGGTCAACTCTATTTGTTTCCCATTCCAAGTTGGCCTTATATTTTTCTCGTGAAGGCATTGGTAATCTGTCCCATGTGGCCCCGGCTTCGTGTTTCAAACGGAAGAACCACTTTAAGGCACCGGACTTCAAGGATAGATCGAAATAGTCGCCCAACCGGCTGATTGGTACATCCTTTGGCTTTCATCGCCAAGGTATATGTGTCCAAATGGGTTTTCAGCATGCAGTCCCATCAAAGAGATCCAGATTAGGCATCACGAATTTGTGGGGCAGAGGAACAATGGAGTCCGGCCCGTAGGCCTAAGGCAAACTTCTTGCGCCGTCACGATCCGCGCTTTCATTTCCTTGTGTTGCTCCATGAACCAGCCAGATGAGGGTCTTGTGGCGGAACCATGGCATTCAAGCTAGTGGCCGAGCTAGAGAGAGGAGCTACCACCGGAGGCAGATCGGTGGAGGGAACGGCCGATCCGGGACGTAGGTGAAAACCTCGTCCTGGGCCGAGTTACCCTGGGAGCATGAGTAGGAGCTCGAGCAAAAGGATAGAACCTTGCGGCTTGCCGTTGATTTTCAACCTGCAAAGTAGGTGGAGGCAGCCCCGATGTAGCCGGATAACTTGGATTTCCAGAGTGGGGCCCGTAAGTAGGCTTCGAGTGCTGCCGCCGTCCCTGATTGTTGAATTGCATGGCCGCTCGTGGTGAAGGTGTGTAACCCGGGTACTGCGGTCCCGGTGATTCGGATGACACCGGATGGAGGCTTGCAACCCATAGAAGTCTCGAGTGAGGAATGGATTTGTGTGAGGAGCAACAACTAGTACTGCTCGGTGAGGGGCTCCCGATCGTGGCCCGTAACCAAGTTGTGGCGGCATTCCGAACCGTGGCCGTTGCCGTGAAGGTCCGGATTGATCGGTTCCGAACCGAGGCGGGATCCCGATTAGCCGTGGCATTCCGAGATAGCCCCAACCATGAGAAGACATTCCGTACCGATTTTGCCCCCACCGATTTGTGCCGCTGGCCGCATGGATCCGGTGGTCTCGTGGTTGGGAGCCGGCCGACCCGAAAATCGAGGAGCACGGGTTCTGGTAGTGGCACCATAGGAGGTGGGTGGCGGCATCCCGGTGTAGTCGGCGACCGAGAGTGGGGTTGGCATCCTCGTCTTCTTCCACGGTGAAGGTGCCATCCGGATTGAGGCCGGCGGCCAGACCGTGACTCTTAATAGCCTCCATAAGGCCGTTTAGCCGTGCTTCCCGTCGTAACCTCATCCGTTCTCGCTAACCGATTCCACCGTTGCTCGTCTCGAGGGGTCCCTGGAGGCGGAGTGACGTTATCCCCATCATTACCTGGCCGATGCGTACATTCTCAAACCCGGAGTTGAACAAACGGTGAAGCCGACGATGCGCTTGACTCTTCCCAACCGATCAAACGGTGACCCGTGCCCGAAACCAAGCTTTGTGCGGAGTCTGCGGGGAAAGGACACGAAGGTTCGTATGGTGGGAATGGAAGGAAGGTAGGTGTTTGGGCTTAAGGCTCATGCAACATGCGATTATTTGTTCACGTTTACTTAAAACACGCTTTATTAACCTAATCGGTTGGAAAAGATTGCTCTTCTTTTCGCAAACTACTCGATTCCCGGATCGCCGGGCCCCGTCACTACGTCTATAAGCCCCTCGTATTCCACCCGTATTTCGACCTCCCAGGCGGACAGCCCCGGCGAGGGTCCTATAGGGCAAGCGGGTCCCACCGACCGAAAGAAAAACGATCCTAAAAGTCCGCGGGTAATCGAGTCTTAACGAGCATTCGATGTAAATTACGGACAAAGCCGACGTCAAAAGTCAAGATCATGTCCGAGGGCTCGACGAAAAGTCGGCATGATTTGACCGATAAATGTCCACGATTGATCTTGATTTGTTGTCAATTAGGCCGTAATTAGGCATGGAATAATCATTAATCCTTGATGACTCAAAGGTCAACGGGAGTCAAGTGTATAATTTGTGCCGCCGTAGCCGAAGTCAAGGCGCCGGTCAATATCTTGGTCAAAGTCCGCGGCGGAAAACCGGCGTAACTTCGACCGATTAGGGTCCCCGAAAGATATTGAGTCGGTATGCCGACAAAGGCTTGAAAGGAAAGGTCTATACACGTACATGTGGCATGACACATACCAGACTAAAAACCAACCGGGTCTCGGACAAAGTGTGTCACGGACAAGTGCATGGTCGACACGAGGCTCCATGGGATGTTTGGGTAGTCCTGTGCTCATCCGAGAGGCGTAATAAGACCAAACGGACCGCGACAAGGATTTCCCCGGGTTAGGGACGTAGTGTGCAGTGTACGGTCACGTGCGCGTAGTGTGCAAGCAGTCTATATTCTTTTTCTGAGTAAAATAGGAATTTTTCATGTGTCTTAAAAATATGATGCATGATGATTTTTTTTTTTGAAAATTTTCTTTTTTTTTTGAAAATCCTTTTTTTTTTGAAATTTAATGAACACATAAGCACGTAAGCACGAAAATTCCGACAGTTAGGGACATTATTCCGACAGTCAAAATTTTGACTTTCTCCGAGGCGGCCAAAACAACACGAAAACTGTGCAAAAATCAACACACACACAAAAATGATTTTCAAAGCCGGGACGGAAGCTTGACCCTCAAAAGCTTTTTTTTTTGAAAACGGTGATACCGGTACGTGGGATTGTTAAACCACAATTTATCCCCGACTCGTGTTAGGAGGCGATAACGGGAAGTTTAATGGTTTCCACCAATATACCAAGTATCATTTTTTTTTAGAAAAAGCTCGTCTTCCCCAGCGGAGTCGCCACTGTGATGATGTGTCGCCATTTTCGCGGGAAGAAATTCGATTTTTCGCGTTTCTTTGAAAAAAACCAAATAAAACCCGGGAAAAAGAACGGAGTCGCCACGCCATTTTTGTTTTAAGGGACAAAACTTTTAAAAAAGCCCGAGATCAGAAATTTGGGTTCGGAGGTCATGTTACACGCCGGGAAGGACGTTAGTGTGCACCCGGAATGCCTCGTAAAACGAGTCTTCCAAGCTGAAAATCATTTGTGTGTGTGTGTGTGTGTGTGTTTTGGCCAAAATAATTTGAAACTCAGAAAAGTAAAAATTGGGATATCTTTTTAAGACTTTAAACTGATCCCATGATTTTTTGGAAGATTTTTAGATTGAGATTTGGTACTCAAAAGACCTTTTGAAGTTGAGAGCCACTTCTGCCAGAATGAAAAAGGCAGTGGACCTTTGATTTTGAAATGGATTCAAGGGTCTTAAAACTTCATAATATGGATAAACTCAGAGAATGAAAGTTGTTCTAGACACCTTAAATAAGATTTGTGCGAAGGAATTTTCCATTTTGGAGAAGATTTGAGGGGTCAAAACCTTCTGGAAACCTCAGATATGAGATCTGGATTCCCAGAAGCTGATGAACTAGCCTCTGAAAGAAAATTTGAAAAGAGGAGTTTTACTCACCCAAAAAATAAAGTAAAAATATGTCTGGAAAGCTCTGGATGTTGGCTACAAAAAGTGTTTTGTAGTCAACACCAAATTCCACGTATATCTGTGTCCAAAAAATTAGACCATGGACTGAGGTCTGAGGAAATTGCTACTGGACAGCAACTTCTCAAGAAAGAAAATATGATTTTAAGGGGGTTTTGCATCCATGCTTGTCCCCATTTCCCTAGGTTTTGGTTAGTGATCACTTGACATTTTAGTGGTGAATCAACTATACCAAACCATCCTTGGGGTACATTAGGACTAAGCATTTCATTTGCTTGGGAAGGGGATTTTTATCCTTTGAAAATGAGATTTGATGCTTGAAAATGGTTTTTAGGGTTTTGAAAATGAGTTTTCTTTGCAAGAAAGTAAGAGAACTTGAAAATAATTTTGATCTTTGTAGAAGATCATCCATGGAGATGGTCTTCCATGGTGATCTTCTTAGATCTAAAGCAAGAAGATGAAAGAACTACATTTTGTAGTTTGCAAATGCATGCATGGTTGGAGTTTAGGGTAAGGAGAAGGAGGGTTTACCAATCTTCCTTGTGTTCTTGAGTTTTTGGCTTGAGTGTATGAGTGTTTAAGGCTTAAATATGAGAGTGAGTGGATGAGTGTGAGTTGGGAAAGATTGGAGAGAAAATGGTGACAATTCTTGAAGAATTCTCACTGTTTTCTCTCTATATTTCGCCAGAGGTTCGGTGCAATTGGTGTTGTGGCTCCTTCATTTTTGTGACTCGGAGGGCTCAATTTATAGCCCTCCCGAAAATGCAAACATGTCCGCGCGGATGGATCCGCGTGCACCGTTCATTAATTGCTTCGTCTGTGCTTTGGACAAGAGGAATATTTCTTTTGAAAATTCAAATTAACAAACCAGCTTTATGTTTCCACCATTTCTATTTTTGGTTTTCTTCCTTTGCTTTGCTTTTTAAGATTCTTTTTGAGGTTTAACCTTAAATAACAATGCCCATTTTACCCTCATTTTGTTAGAAATGTTAGGATTGTTAGGAATTGTTAGAAATGTTATAACTTTCGTTAATTTTCTAACCAAAATTTTAACAAGCTCAAATTGGAGCACTTACAGTATGGCGCCCCCAAAATTAAATGCTGGTAGCGATTTTCAAGACGTGACAAGACTGGGGGCCCACGCGTAATCATCATGGCAATTAACCGTCGGATAACGAAGAGGCGCCGGGGACACGTATCAAAACCTGTTCATATTCCATTAGCCGAGGACGAGATTACTTTCTCCTCGTCCTAAGCGAGCTAGAAAGTCGGGGGCCACTGAACGGTATAAACCTAAATACGAACATGGGCTTGCTAGAACTGGGCCCAAAAGAATTGGGCCATAAACATAATCCAATAATACAAGTGTTATGGCCGAAGAACATCTTCCTCGTATGACGAGGAATATTCTCCTCGTCCTTAAACCAATGATGGACTCTTCATACCTGGCTTATCATACTCCGAGATGTCACAAATGACGAGGAAAGAAATGTTCTCACCTCGGCATATTATAAAATGACGAGGAGAGAGAATTATTTACCCCGGCATGTTACCTTGCCGGCCAATCACCAAATGACGAGGAAGCAGAATCATTCACCTCGGCCTACTTGCCAAGGTCGAGATAAAACATTTATGTTCTTCGGCGTTCCGGCTAGCAGATTACACAGTCCTTATTAAACAAGGATTCTACAGTCATGATCCAATCAGGATTACAATTATCAACATCAATTCAAGTCGAACAATGACTCCTTAACAGATATAATTCTTTTAGGATTATATTTTATCTCCTTACAAGTTCATTCCAACATGGATTCTATCAATCCATCCCTATAAATACAAGCCCCATGACTCATTATTTGGTTCGTTACTTTTTACAATACAGAAACTCTGTCAATTTAGTTTCTCATATACAAACCGTAAACTTACTCTCACGCCGGAGGGCCTTTTTGGGATCCGCAGAACAGTTTACGTGTTTTCTCTTATTTTCAGGTCTTGCAATCACCGGAACATTCATCGCTTGGATTTGAGCTGATTTGACGATTTTGACATCATCAAGTAACATTTTCAAAATATCTTCTAAATAAAATTTAAAAGATAATAAGGACGGAAGTATAATACGATTATTTAGTAAAATGAAATTATCCAAACATTCTTAAATCAAAACCCACGACAGCAGTTTCAAAAAAATAGAAAAAAACTTGTGGGACCTACCAATATACCATGGGTTGGCATATGACATGATCATGTTTCTAAAATGATATACACAGTGGGAGATATGATCAAGGCCGTACAACACATAATCCCAGCATATAGGCAAGCCACTTTGATAATAATCCTCTTTATTCAGCATTTGTGTAATTTAAGTTTGGTCCACCAAGTCAACCATTGATATTTTTTATTTCTCTCTAGGGCCCCAATTTTGTCTCCTTGTCCTATTTTTGTGGTCGATAGAGAAGAGAAGATGTTTTCGAGCTGATATGATTAAATCGAAACCGTAGAAGAGGAGGGAAGATTTACCGGAGCTAATTTAATTCGTGTCCGCTTCACTGCCCATCCACCAACTAGCTATGACAAAACTTTGGCTTACCTTTGAATTCACATTCCTATATTCCTATATTCCTATATTGTGAATTGAAAGGTTGAATAAAAAAAAAAGTTAATGAATGAAATAAAAGTAATTGATCAATTCCAATACAAATGGCCCAATGTCCATATTAATCCAAAAGTATGACAAAAAAGTGGGTCTTCCAAGCAGCACCAATTCTACCGGCCTATCAACTGAGATCAGTCGATCTATCTCATTGTTCGACATTTCTTGATCCCGATCTATATTCGTCCGACATACGATTCCACACTTATGCAATTTCTGCCTAGCCAAGACACGAACTAAGGTAGTGTCTACCCACGTCGTCACTTGTAACCGCCTCCTACATTCTCTGAGACAGTTACGCCAACATCTCCACGATATTAGGGATTCATAATGATCCCGTAATGCCACTATATATACCAGACAACATCCAACGTTAAAAGGTAATGTCATCTTCACTATTTGAGATTTAAGTGGTTAAATACAGTTTTTTACAAACTTAACACTATATCTCATCATCACACCGGTGAATTTTAGCCGGAGACAATCCTAGCTAGTCGTTTGTTCGTGGTTTCATGTCTCAGTAGCTGGATTGCAACCTATTAATGGACTAAGGCTCCGTTTGTTTCACCGTAAAACATTTTTTGAAAAATGTTTTCCGGAAAATAACCTGTTTTATGGTGTTTGGTTAGCCCCCGGAAAATGTTTTCCGGAAAATAACTCGTTTTCCGCTGTTTGGTTGCCTAAGTAAAACGTTTTCCGGAAAACATTTTACGCCCTTCCTAAGTAAAACGACCTACTGACCTTGTCCTAAGTAAAACATTTTCCGAAAAATGGAGGCCTTAATGTACAACTCATATTACGCCCGGTACAATCACCCCCCTGCCTATCCCACCCCGCCCCCTCCCCCAAAATTTTTTTTTTAATTTTTTGTAATCGCCCCCCACCCCCGCCTACCCCACCCCCACCCACCCCCCCAAAAAAATTTTTTTTTTTTTTGTAATCGCCCCTACCCCACCCCCCAAAAATTTTTTTTTTTGTAATCGCCCCCCTACCCCCCAAAAAAATTTTTTTTTTTTTTTTTTTTTTTGTAATCGCCCTACCCCCCCTACCCCACCCCCAAAAAAATTTTTTTTTTTTGTACCCCTACCCCCCCCAAATTTTTTTTTTTTTTTTGTAATCGCCCCCTACCCTCGCCTACCCCCACCACCCCCCAAAATTTTTTTTTTTGTAATCGCCCCCTACCCTCGCCACACCCCCACCCAACCCCCCAAAAAAATTTTTTTTTTTTGTAATCGCCCCCTACCCCCGCCTACCTCCACCCCCACCCCACCCTCACCCCCACCCCCCAAAATTTTTTTTTTTTTTTGTAATCGCCCCCTACCCCCACCCCCCAAAAAAATTTTTTTTTTTGTAATCGCCCTCTATCCCCCAAAAAAAAAAATTTTTGGGGGGGGGTAGGCAGGGGGCGATTAAAAAAATTTTTTTGGGGCGGGTGGGGGTAGGGTGGGGGGCGATTAAAAAAAAAATTTTTTTGGGTGGGGGGGGGGTAGGGGGCGATTACAAAAAAAAAAAAAATTGGGGGTGGGGGGGTGGGGTAGACAGGGTAGAGGCGATTACAAAAAAAAAAAAAAAAAAATTTGGGGGTGGGGGTGGGTGGGGTGGGGTAGGCGGGCAGTGGGGCGATTACAAAAAAAAAAAAAAAAAAAAAAAAAATTGGGGGGTGGGTGGGGGTAGGCAGGGGGTAGGGGGCGATTAAAAAAAAAAAATTTTTGGGGGGTGGGGGGGGTGGGGTAGGTCACCTTGTGAAATATGAGTCGTTTTACCAAACACCCGAAAACATTTTACACCCTTCCTCCGTAAAATATTTTACGCTCTACCTCCGTAAAACATTTTACAGGAAAACATTTTACAGGAAAACATTTTCCAGAAAACGTTTTCCGAAAAATATTTTACGTCGAAACAAACGGAGCCTAAGTATGATCCGGATCATTTCCTGCATCATTAGTTTGGTTAGATTACCGGGAAATCGAATATACTAGACCTTGAAACCTTGCATACCAATTGACATGGTATCTGACGGACACACTGCTACTCGAGTGATCCACTCCATGAAAATGTGGGTGGGAACAACCCAGGCGCGGACATAGGTGCTGGGAATCGTACTGCTAACTAGCCTCCTCCTCCCCCTGGACATCCCATGAGGAGACCCACACGGTTGACAGTGTGGCGGACGGAATAGGAATACAAGACATGCAAAGGGAAAAGGGGCCCATTGCCACCCAGAGAGGGGGACAGCAAGCTAAGAAGATCCAAATGGGACGAACAGTTGTAGGCAACATGGCAGGTCCCTCAGCTTCTCACCTTAGTAGGAAGGAAATCTTGCTAGAGCGATCAAGAGTTTTGCAGAGCTTGCTCGAAGTAAAGAACGAGTTACTCGAGTTATCAGAGTCTTCTAAAAAGGACGACATAAGATTACAAGTGGTAACTCCTTCTTTGACTTCACATAGACGTGCTAATGGGGTCCCTAGGTCGTCTGGAGAAGAAAGGAGAAGTGACAGGCCTCTTCCTACTGCGTCTTGAGGGATAGGCTCAATCATCAGAGGGAACATGAAGCTGACTCGGCACAGAGGAGTCAATGTGAAGCTGATAAAGCTTGAGGTAGGTCGCCACCAAGGGGAGATCAGTCACTTTCGAGGAAAGAAATGAGAGAGAGGACTCCCCAAAAGATGAAAGGGAAAGAGCACCCTCGAGGAAGGAGCACCATAGAGAGGAACGACAGAAGTTCAATTCTGTCTCTCATCAAAGAGGCGACCTGGATGTTAGGGACTAGTTCTTTTGAGTCGGAATAATAAGATAGTCCCTATTATCCGCTTAATAAGTCAGCCGGCTACTACGCCGACCTAATATGAGTAAATGGTCGGCCTTCAAAATTTTCAAATTTTAATTGAGCAAAAAGCTCACAATCCCTTCCAAAATGCGAAACCCACGTTTCACCCCCACTCCCACTATCCTCTCTCTAGGTTTGCTATTACGCAAACCCTAACTATTCCTCTCAAATTATTGCCTATGAGACGCAGAGGACTGCGGTGCAATTCTCATCTACGTCTTCCCCTACTATTCTCCCTTACTTTCTCTAGCCGACTGCTGCCCAGGTAGCGCATTTCCAGAGTGCCTCCAAGCCATCTCCTCTCCCAAAACTGTTACCGGACGGTCATCACCGCGAGTTAGACGACAACGATTTGTCCAACCCACATGTTTCTCTCTCCCCCCTCACTATTTTACATTTTGAATTAGGGATTTAAAATCGATAATTGTTTGAATTTGATTTTCTTGCTGAAATTTTGGGGATTTTTAACTAAAGATTATGCATCTATAATTTTGGAGTGTGAAGTGATTGTGTGAGTAATTTCAGTGAGTATGTGAATGATTTCAGTTAGTGTGTGTGATTTTAGGGCGTGTTTGCGTGTTATTTCAGTGTATTTTCAGTAATTACTTTCAGTGCTTGAAGATGATTCCATACTGAAGACAGAAAAGCTTGCTGAAAAATAGTTTGCAGAAAGATGCTGATTCCATACTTTTAATTATTTTAATGAAAATTTAAAAGATTTTCATTTGTATCAT
Source organism: Adenophora triphylla var. japonica (assembly GCA_022495995.1). Taxonomy (NCBI): domain Eukaryota; kingdom Viridiplantae; phylum Streptophyta; class Magnoliopsida; order Asterales; family Campanulaceae; genus Adenophora; species Adenophora triphylla. The sequence continues at coordinate 475,779 of JAFEMH010000403.1, read as the reverse complement.
TAAATCTAGCTAAAATTATTGTTCAAACTTTATTCGCAACAAGTAACTGAAAAAAAAAAAGTGGGAAAAATATTTTGAGACAGGGGGAGTATTTTTCCGTAAAAGTTGACATTTATCTGTCCACCTTACTGCTTGCGCACTTTCAAGTTCTCGTTCGATTATTCAATGTTGTTGAGTAAAATGGTAGGATTGTCTTTTCCTGTTAAAAGAAACTATAGAATCTTGCATGCTGGGGGTTTGGGGGAGGGTTTAGTGATGGCAGCCATGACCTTACTTGCGGAGGGGAGGTTTTTGTGGTTAGCATAAATGATACCCCGGTTACTATGGAGCAATCTCACTGTTGTAAAGTTAATATACACATTATATGGAATCGATAAAAAGAAACAGAAAAATTTGGTGTTCAGTTGCTATTTATCATATGTATAGCCTTTTCTTAAAGACAGAGAAACCTCTGATTTGCTTGGTAATGAGTGGTGGGAGGGCCCCTCTTTTGAACGGGGGCAGGGTAGTTCTCTGTATTTTGGTGCTATTCCATGAAGTTGGCGTTTGTTTGATTGGTATGTTCATTCGGCTTTCATATAATTTCTATTTTCGTCCCATGCCTAATAGTAATGGATGCCTGCAACTTTGTTGCCAGGATGTGGTTGAGTAGTGGGTAGTTAAGTTAGCGATTGGTCCTGGAATGTAAGTGGTTGGGGTGGTTTGCTTGTTGAAAAGTGCATGTTCTGTAGTGTTGGAATTGGGTGCTTGATAACATGAAAGGGTAAAAGTAAGGATTGGATTTGGACTCATGGATATGGTCTTGGGTGTGGTTGAAATGGACAGGGAGGAGGCAGCAGCAGTGGTAGGTAGTGGTGGTGTTTTTGCTGATTGGTCGTTAGTGTTAGCGGAAGAAATTGAAAATGAGCTCAGACGGAAGGAGTCGAAGTCGGAGCAGAAGCGTGAGCAGAGGAGCGGGGGAGCCCAATGGACCGCAAGATTCGTACTCAGCGCAGCTCATATCGTGATGCACCTTACCACAGGGATGCTCGTCGCGGTTTCAGGTTTTCAACCTTTTACTTGTTACTTGTTAATAGCTCTCTTTTACTGTATCATTTAGATAAATGTTGGTGGGAAGCCAATTGACTAGGTTCTGCTAGAGATTTTTGTGCCTATTGTTCTCTCTGCTTAGCATAACAATTGTATACTTCTTAAAACATCAACCAGAATGACCTGTGCAAGAACTGCAAACGACCTGGTCACTACGCTAGAGAATGCCCCAATGTGGCGATCTGTCACAACTGCGGTCTTCCTGGGTAAGGGCGATTATTCTGCATTCTTTTGTTAGTTGCACACATATTCATTGGTAGCAAGAATTAACTAATGTTTCTCCTAGAATAATCTTATGTAATGTTAGAAAATTGTAGTTTAATAAGAGTGGAATTATTTTCTAAAGTAGGCTCGGATCATTTTGTTTCGCGTGCCAGGGGGCTATTTTTCACATCACTTCCCATTGCGAATCTGGCTACCAATGTTTACTATCACGAACATAAAATGCAGACATGAAATTACTACTAGAACGGAAGAAGTTGAGGCACAAACTGTCTGATTAAATTTTTTTACTTCAGTTATATTTTTATGTCAAATTCAAGATAACAGTCTATCAGACTAACTACTAGCATAAAGACTCACTCAAAATTATGAGAGTATTGAGAAGCTATTCGACGAATAGATCTCCATTTCGTGCTAAATAGATGGTCGAGATCACTAGTGGTTTGATATTGTAAAAATTTTTAGTTTTTTCTTTACAAAATCTTCAGAATGAAATTTGCTTTCGGTCCACAAAATCTTAATAATTGTGATGGAGATTTTGTTGATTTGTTTTCCTTGTTTTCTAGTGACTGGACTTTCAGTGAGTGATGCAAGTGCAGCAGGGAAACAGGCAGCAATGGGAATGAGCGTTCTTGCAGGATCTGCAGTCTTCAATCTAACGCTTGTCTGGGCTTCTTGTGTTGCTTTCGGGAGCTCTGGAATTTCCGATGATTCCACTACATCATCAAATCAATCACTAACCATTAGCTTAACAGGTGATTCCTTCTTTCCCCACTTAACTTTTATGTCCGTTCTAAAAGATTCCTTCAACAAATATGGCAGTTGTAGGTCAAAAGCCAAAACAGTAGAATTATTGTTCTTCGACTTGCATACGACTGTACGTTTCAAAACAATTGAAGTATTGCTTATTCTAAAGTCACTGTTAAATTAACACTAATATATATGTGTCATCCTTTTCAGGTTTCATGTGTTAGTACTTAGTAGTGGGATTCGAGTTTCATTGAAGAACATGATGGAAAGATGCAGATTTATCGGCCCAAGTTATATGCAATGGAGTTAATTTAACTGGTACTAGACATACTTTTTTTTTTTTTATCTTAGTATTTTAAAAAAAATTTGAATAAGTACAAGTTATATGCAATGGAGTTAATTTAACGAGTACTAGACATACTTTTTTTTTAATCTTAGTATTTTAGAAATTTGAATAAGTACGATGATGTACAAATGATTCAACATTATTTAATAAATTGATTTGTTATTACTGTTGATTTGGCTCAATCATATACAGTATATAGTTCATGCCTGTGTTGAATTTGTTTTAGTAAACTAACTTTTCGTCCATAATTTTAGGTTGAATTGTACATTTCTTTTAAAAATTCTAATCGATTGGCTAAAACAGGTCCCACCAAAAATCAGTTTCCCTCCAATTTTTCCCGCTGAAATTAAAATGTCCCCTTTACTTTTTAAGGTCGGTTAATGGTAGACCTAATTAAACTTTTGGGACGGTGACGGGGGACCCTAAACTTTTTGAGTCGCATGTTATTTAGGACCCCTGTTTCCCGGCCCAAAGGCCGACCTAAATACTTTTAGGGACGGTAAATGGACTTTTAGGGTCGGCATTTTGTTGACCCTAATACATCAATTTCTAGTAGTGGGCGAACGAAATGACTGCACTCTTCGACCTTTGTCCAAAAGCATGCTTGACAAGGGCCCACCTGCAGGGTTCAAGCTACCCGTGCTAGAAAAATATTTCGACACAACCAATGCCTTGAACCACATGCAACATTTTGAAGCCACCATGTGCTTGGTTTCCTATGAGGATGACGTGTTGTATAAGGCATTAACCAACACCTTCACTGGTGTAACTCTGACTTGGTTCCGTGGTCTTTCAACTTGCTACATCACCATATGGAGTTATATGAGGAGAAAGTTCCTGTAAAGGTTTTCAACAAATGGGGCTCATAAGAAGACGGTCACCGACCTAAACAACATGGCTCAGAGAAAGAAAGAAAGTACCATGAGCTACTTCACATGGTTTAAGGAGTTGGTCGACCAGATAGAGGAGGACCTAACAGATAGGGAGGTCACCAATTATTTTAGAAATGGGGTGTATTCACCTGATTTGGATTACGAGCTCCAAGCCAGAAGAGACAACACGAGAAAGGAGTTATTCGAGAGGGCTTATGATGTGGCCGTTGATGAGGAATGCAAAGAAAGGAAAAAGGAAAAAGGAAAAAGGAAAGAAGCTCGAAACACTCAGAAGCTGGTAAGTTAACCAAAAGGGGATCAGCTAGGACCGACAACAACAACAACAACAAGGGGAAAAATAGAACTAGGGCGACTGAGAGAGTCCCCTAAAGCTTTACCCCACTACAGTCAGTCGGAGTGAGATCGACCTAGGCCTTCCAGCCTCCATGAACGCCCAAAATAAGTTCAAGCGGGACAATGACAAGTATTGTACGTACCACAAGGATACTGGCCATATGAAGGAGGAGTGTATGAGTTTGAAAAGGATCATCCATAAATGGGTGAATGAAGGCAGGCTGGACAGATTTGTAAAGGGAGATCGTCCCCCAGCGGGGATCGACCAGCCAGACGGGTGCCCGAGCCAAGACAACCTAGATTGACATTGGGAGTGATAGTTGAGGAAACAAGCAATACTGCCCTCAAACACAAGATCTTCCAACTGAGTAAGGCTCCATATGTCCCACTACCTATGAGTTGTATACAAGATGAGGTCATTAGTTTCTACCCTTACGAGTTGGCTACTAGTATGGCAACAAGGAAGCAAATATTGGTCATTCTAGTTCTCATAGACGACTGTACCTTCAGCAGAATTTTGGTCGACACTGGGGCCTGCATAGACATCCTCTACTACAAAACTTTCTTAGACATGGGCCTTACAGATGTCAGGTTGTCACCTTACTCATGTCAACTGGAGGGCTTCACCAACCACATGGTTGACACCAAAGGACAAATAGAGCTGCAAGTGGATGTTGGACAACACCCTTTGAGGACCACAACTAAGGTAACATTTATTGTAATTGACGTTATAAGTGATTACCATGCTATTATAGGAATACCTGGACAGGTTGCCCTAGGAATGGTGCCCTCTATCCCACACCAAGGGGTCAAGTTTCCTACCATGATGGGAGTTGGATGTGTATTGAGCACGACTAGGGAATACCTTGATCATGTGATAAGATCCAAGAAGAAGAGGGAACTAGAGATAGACACTCCAGAAGCTAGCTGGAAATTCTCAAAGTATGTCATTACAACCTCCAGGTTGATACCGATTTAGTGTGTGGAGGAAGAAGTGGAATTAGAGATAGACACTCCAGAAGCTAGCTAGAAGAGGCGACCTATCCCTCATATGACCTAGTCATGAACGAGCCAACACGTCCCTTTTTGGTCTTCCAAATTGTCATTGGTGACCTATGCCTCAAGGTCAACCAAAACTCGGGGGCCACCATTGAAGAAGTAGCTATCGAGCTAGACGATATTATTGAGGCAGAAGCTCCTCACTTGGGTGCAGAGGAAAGAAAATGGTTCAAAGAGATCATCATTGAGACCTTGCAGTTTAGGGATGGCCCGGAGCTAGAGCCAGTGAACGAACTAGAAGAGGTAGAGACCAATCTGGCCTATCCCGACCAGAAAATGAAGTTGGGTGGACAGTTATCACTCGAGGAGAAGGTCGAAATATCCACTTTGTTGAAAGAAAGCACAAATCCTTTACATGGAGAGTGGATGATGTTGGTGTAGTGCCCTAGGCGTATAGTTATGATTGACTTATAACCTAAACCGATATGTAATCGTCTTTATCATTTATTATAGAGAAAGTATTATTTGGTTCACTATATGTTTGCATGTTTATTATATTGAACTGCGTTCCTAGTTATTATGAATAACTAGTATAAGTTGGTAGTGGATAATCATGGAGATGATTATATGCATGTGATGCACATTATACTTATGGATACTTGCTAGAGAACAAGTATTGGACATGACCTACCGATGAGATTTATGACATGGTCTATAGTCATATGTGTCATGATTAAATCTCATGATAGTAGTGTCATTGAATCCTTTGAACCTGAGATTATCATCGTCTTCCACATGATGAACGTTGTGTTTGATATAGTCTAACACTATCTTTAATCAGATAGCAATAGGGGCTATATTGGCACGATTGGATTCTTGTAGGGAAGATTGATAAGTCAAGATGGGATTTGTCCCTCTCGTTGAGAGAGATGTTTGCTTGGGCCCCTCGATGAATGATGTTGATGAAATGTGTGGCCACACTCAAGTGATTTGATAGAGATCAAATGCATTTGGATTATCAACATATTCGGAATCGAGAAAGCATTGAACGGTATAAGTTGACATAGACCATGACTCATGTTCAATTGGACATCGTGGACAAGGGGATTGTGACATTGATCTATCAAGGAATCAAGCTTTGAGGTTAAATTTAATTGGGTGGACATAATGACTTGCTAGAGGTCAGTTATGTCTTGTAAGGTCGATATTTCGAATCACTGCCAACATAAAATATAATTCCTAAAGGGTCACACACAAAGAACGAATTTGACATTGGCTGAAAATTGGAAATTGGGTTTCTGGATACATGGATTGAATCGTAGGGTTGTACCGCGCAGTACATCTGGTCTCTCGCGGGACAAGGCCTCTATTCAGTTCCAAGTTTTTGACCGTAGCTTTGTATCGCACGAGATATATAGACTCGCACGGAACAAGTTTCTGTTCAAACTCCAAATTTTAGACAGTAGCGTTGTACCTCGCGGGACACGCCAGTCTCGCGCGGGACAAGCCTTTTATTGGGCTCCGATTTTGGCTAGGAAAAGGGCTCTTTTCCCTAAGGGTTAGGGATATTTATAATGTATAAATAGAACTCTTTTGCCTCAGCCAACCTAGACGATTTTTGAGTTTTAGAAACACAAAAATATTGATTTTGATTGAGAATCAAAGATCAAATCAACCCCAAATCAATTTCAAATCAGCCATTGATTGTTGAATATCTATTCAACAATCGGAGGATCATCTAGCAATCCTACAAGAAGCGTTCTTGGTTCGTTCGCGTGTGGATCACCATTAGAGGGAGGTTGCTTTATCTCCTAAGGCTTGAAGATCTCCATTAATTGATTCATCACAAGGTTTAGAACAAGGAGAAGATCAAAAACCTTCATCAACGATTTTTTGAGATTCATTTTGAGATTCGCTTTGAAGATCCGTTTTCGAACAAACAAATCGCATTAAGGTATGTAATTTTATTTCATGTTTTCATCTCTTCATGCTAGACGGATTCATGGGCTTAGGGTTTTATGTTGTTTTATAACGATTTGCTGCGTTTGTAACCCCAAAACCCAACGGATGATATGCAAGGAATCCAAGAGGAAGTTGCAGTACACCGGCTTGAAGTCAACCCTACCATGAAATTCAAAAGCCTGAAATTAAGAATTTTTGCTCGCGACAAGGAGATAGCAATAAAATAGGAGGTCAACAAGCTGCTAAGTGCAAGCATCCTATACCTAGCTTGTCCTAAGGACAGTTATCTCCTCCCTCGAATAAACAAGTTAGTAGACTCAATTGCTGGGCAAACCACCCTCAGTTTTCTTGATCCTTACTCGGGCTACCAACAGATCAAGATGCATAAAGATGATATAGAGAAAATAGCCTTCCAGGCAGCAGGGGGTATATTGCTACACTAAGATGTCGTTTGGATTGAAGAATGTCGGTGCAACATATCAGAGGATGGTAAACAAAGTCTTTGCTAGTTAGATTGGCTGAAACATGGAGGATTACATCGACGACATGGTCCTCAAAACCAATTCTGGTCTTCATGTAGCCGACCTAAGGGAAATGTTCACCAATCTACGAGCAAACGACATGAAGCTGAACGCCAACAAATGTGTATTTTGAGTGGCAGCAAGATAGTTCTTGGGTTTTATGGTATCACAGAGAGGCATTGAGGCCAATCCAGAGAAAATCAAAGTCTTAGTTAAAATGCAGGAGCCTACGTGCATCAAGAAAGTTCAACGTTTGCATGGTAGGGTTGCTGCTTTGGGCCGCTTTATAGCCAAGTCGGCTGAGAGGTCTCTACCCTTCTTCAAAGCTTTGAGGGGGACAAAAACCTTTGAGTGGACGATCGAATTCTCCTCATCATTCCAGCAACTCAAAGAGTACCTCGCCACTCGTCCATTGCTTAGTAGCCCGTTTCAATGAGAAAGCTTATATGTCTATCTGTCAGCCGGAGATCGAGTTGTGGCTGTATTTCTAGTTCGAGAAGAAAACGGCCTCCAAAAGCCAGTTTACTATGTCAGTAAGGCTTTGTCCGACGTAGAAGGGAGGTACTTTAACGCAGAAAAGGTGGCGTATGCCTTGTTAATAGCAGCAAGGAAGCTACGAGCTTACTTTTCCGCCCATCCCATAGCCGTGCTGACCAATGCTTCATTAAAGAAGATCCTACTTAAGCCAGAAAGTTCAGGTAGAATACTCAACTGGTCAATAGAATTAACCGAATTCGACATTGAGTACAGACCTCAAAAAACGTTACAAGCACAGCCTCTGGTAGACTTCTTGGTCGAGCTTACGTTCACCAAGGAGGATAACACAAAGGTATCTCGGGGAAAGACCTCAAAAGGGAAGGAGCCATCAAGCCATCAATCATTCAGTTTGCCCAACAACTACTGGAGAGTTTACTCAGTTGGATTGGCCACAAAGAGTATTAGCGGGGATGGAATCGTCTTGATCAAACCAGAGAGTGATAGAGTGTTCGACGAAGCATTGAGGTTCAAGTTTCAAGCCTCCAAGAAGCAGGCAGAGTATAAAGCCTTGATCACAACTATAGAATATGCTAAATGTTTTGGGGCTATCAAGATCGTGGCTTATTGTGATTCCTAATTGATTGTGTATCAAGTCATGGGAGAATACGAGGTACTTAATCCAATTCTGGTCAAATATTGTGAACTAATCAAGAGACTAGTCCAAGACTTATAGTTCTGGGAAATTCAAAGGGTAGACCGTGAAGATAATGAGTTGGCCGACCTACTTTCAAAGTTGGCTACCTCGGATGAGCAACATGGATAACTAATCTCATACTTGGAACAACCAGCATACGAAAGAGTGCAGGTTATATGCTCGGTCAATAGCCTTAAGTGTTGGATTGATGAGATAAAGGCCTACATCGAAACAGGCGAGCTACCAGAAGACGAACAGAAAGATAGAGTGAAAAGGAAAAAAATCCCCCATGTTTACTATACACGGAGAGGCTTTATTTTGAAGGTCATTCATCAAGCCATTGCTAAGGTGTGTCCATCCTCAAGAAGTCCCTCATCTTTTATTCGAGGTGCACAGTGGAATATGTGGAGGACACCCGGGGGCCAGGACATTTGCAGAAAAGATAATAACATTGGGGTATTATTGGCCGCAGCTAAGGGAGGACGCTCGTGAGTTCGTACACAAATGTGACAAATGCCAAAGGTATGCCGACCTACCAAGGCTAAAAACCACCGAGCTAACCCCTGTAGTTGCAGCTTGGCCGTTCGACATGTGGGGGGTAGGTTTGATCGGACCTTTCACACCCGCCCGTGAAAATTGCAAGTATGTGATAGTAGCCATCAACTATTTCACCAAGTGGATTGAGGCAAAGCCTTTGGCCAAGATAACAGAAGAAAACACCATCAAATTCATCCACAATTACATTTAGTGTCGCTTTGGGGTGGCACATTCAATCGTATCAGACAACGAACTACAATTCTCAACAGCTTCCGAAACAGAGATGAAGAGGTTGGGAGTCAAACACTGGAAATTGTTAGTTGCCTATCCCCAGGGTAACAGGCAAGCAGAAGCAGCCAGCAAGCTAGTGTTGATAGCCCTTAGTAAGGGCCTAGTTGGACGAGCAGTCAGATGGCTGGAATAACTTCCCCTCGCTCTTTGGTAGTCCACACAACCACCCGGGGGACTACTGGGGAAACCCAATTTGCTCTTACTTTTGGGTCGGAAGCCATGGCACCGGCCGAACTACAAATTCCTACAACAAGGGTTGCATTGTTTGATCAAAATCAGAATGACTCCAACAGGTTGATCGACTTGGACTGCTTGAGGAAAAACGGATCACCTCCCAACTCAGAATGGTCAACTTACAAGAAAAATGTTGGGTTTTGGGGTTACAAACGCAGTGTAAGAACTTTATAAAATAACAAAACCCTAGCCTTGAATCCGTCTAACATGAAGAGATAAAACCATGAAATAGATTTTACATACCTTAATAGCGATTTGTTGCTCAAAACGGATCTTAGATTCAAACTTTTTGAATCGATGTCGAACTTTGATTTTCTCCTTGGTCTTCCTTGTGATGAATAATCTTCAAGCTTTAGGTGATAACGGAATCACCCTCTATCGATAATCCACACGTGAACGAATCAAGATCTAATCTTGTAGGATTGCTAGATGATCCCCGATTGTTGAATCGATATTCAACAATCAATGGCTGAAATATGGAATTTATTTGGGTGCTTTTGATATTTGATTCTCAAACAAAATTAAAACTTTAGAGTTTCAAAGACCCTAAAACAATGTGTGTTTATGGCAGAGAGAAGGATTATATTTATACTTGTTATAAATCCCTAACACTTAGGGAGAATCCTTGTCTAAACCAAAACCCTACTCAACAAGGAAACACGCGTACGGGCCAATTTCAGCCAAGGGCACGAGTCGTGCCTGAGGGCACGACTCGTGCCTTTTGCCAAATCAGTCGTACCACGAGTCATTCCTTATTTTGCACTCGTGCTGATTGAAGGTACAACTCGTGCCAGAGAGCACGAGTCATCCCCAACCCTAGAATGCACAATTCCACGAGTCGAAACGCAGTCGTACTGGATTAAGGCATGAGTCGTTATCATTGGCACGAGTCGTGCTCCTGGTCACGAGTCGTGACAATCACTAATTTTCCAATTTTCAGCCAGTTCAAATTCGTTCTTTGTGAGTGACCCTTTAGGAATTATATTTATGTTGGTAGTGATTCGAAACATCGACCTCACAAGGCATAAGTGGTTTCTAGCAAACCATTATATCCACCCAATTAATATAACATCAAAGCTTGATTTCTTGATAGATCAAATGTCACAATCCCTTTGTCCACGATGTCAAATTGAACATGAGTAATGGTCCACATCAACTCATATTGTTCAATGCTTTCTCGATTTTGAATATGTTGATAATCCAAGTGCATTTGATCTCTATCAAATCTCTTGAGTGTGGCCACACATTTCATCAACACTATTCATCTAGAGGCCCAAGCAAACATCTCTCTCAATGAGAGAGACAAATCCCATCTTGACTTATCATTCTTCCCTACAAGAATCTAATCGTGGCAACATAGCCCTTATTGCTATCCTATTAAAGATAGTGTTAGACTACATCAAACACAACGTTCATCATGAATCTCATGTATAAAGGATTCCAATGACACGACTATCATGATATTTAATCATGACATATATGACTATAGACCATGTCATAAATCTCATAGGTAGGTAATGTCCAGTACCTTGTTCTCTAACAAGTACCCATAAGTATAATGTGCATCCCATGCATATAATCATCTCTATGATTATCCATTACCGACTTATACTAGTTATTCATAATAACTAGGAACGCAAGTTATTATAATAAACATGCAAACATATAATAAACCAAATAAATATTCTCTATAATAAACAGTAAAGATGATTACATAACGGTATTAAGTTATAAGTCAAACATAACTAAACGCCTAGGGCATTACACCAACAATCTCCCACTTGCACTAGGCTCCATCTGTTATGTATCGTATACCCATGGACCTAACATGACCATCATGCTTTGCTTGTGCGAGGGGCTTTGTAAGTAGATCCCCAATGTTATCATCGGTTGATACTTTGCATATATTAATGTATCCCCTATCAATGAACTCTCGAATAAGATGAAAACGTCTAAGTATGTGTTTGGATCGCTGATGTGACCTTGGTTCCTTTGCTAGCGCAATGGCACCATTATTGTCACAATAAAGTTCCACCGGATTAGTGATACTTGGAACAACTTCCAGATCACTAATGAACTTCTTGATCCAAACTGCCTCCTTAGCTGCATCAGATGCCGCTATATATTCGGCCTCAGTTGTAGAATCGGCAATAGTACTCTGCTTGGAACTCTTCCAACATAGGTGAAATGCCTCCCAAACCGAGCCAAGGCATGAATAAACTGAAGCAATAAAGCAAAAGAGTGTTTGGGACTTGTTTATTACAAAAATCAAAAACTAAGGAATCAATTATGCTGGTCGTCATCATGCTGCTCCTCCTGCCTATGCCCTTACTCCGGCGGTTGTTGCTCTTGATGCTCGACTTCTTTAAATACTTGGTCCTGAGTGACCTTATCTTCATCATCGGCATTGTCAGCATCATCAAGCTTTTGTAAGATGGAATTGAAGTTTCTGGGCTCAACAGCAGGGGCGACCCAGGACCCAGGGCCATAGTCCGTCCTCAATGGACAACTCGACTAAGGGATCGACCAAGGCTCGTTGAGCCATATGTTGGCGTCCAACATTAAAGAAGTCCCTAGCCTGGGACACGATGATGTTGTAGTATTAATCACTATTCTTGAATTGCTCGACGGCCAATTTCGCTTGGGCCTCCTACTCCTATCTAATCCAGGCAGCCTGACAGTCCTCACTCATCTTGATCATCCTAATGTTGCGATCTTGGACCATCTCAGTAAGCTGACCCAGTTGCCCCTCCAGCTTGGCCTTCTCTTGTCGTGCTAGTGCAGCCTCCACCTCCAGGGCTGTCTTAGTCGGAGCCTAAGAATCCACCTAAGCTTGAAGGGGAGCGAGCTGCTCCTTTGCCCCCTTTAGAGCCACATAGGCTTCATCTCTCTCCTTATCATCATTAAAGTGAGGAGCCTGGAGAGCCCGACACTGGGAGTCAGCATCTTTGAGCTTCTGCCTCAGCTCAGCAGCTTCCCTTGACTTGCTTGAGTAGTTAGTAGAGGCGATCGGCTCCATCTCGATTGCAGCCCTCCGACTGCATTTAGCTTGCTCAATCAAGGCAAGAGACAGCACAACAAAGTCAAAAGAAGAAGCAGTTAAGGAAAGTTCGATCAAAGAACTAGCAAGCAGGAGTAAAGGAAAAAGTGAAAGGAAAGTCAAGTCAAGTAGTACCTCAGAAGCGAGCAGGCCGGACCTGTCGCTGTAATCTTTAGGAGTAGCCCCTCCTCAACGAAATGGGCCAGCAAATCCCTGTCGGCTGCCCTCCTCACAACAATTGTCCCAATCCCAGCTCGGGGTATTGGCGACTCAAACAGTTTACCCCTGTGAGTGGGGGGACATCACTCAACTTTTACACCAAGGCTTGTACCTTTTATGTGCTTCTGGTGGAGGGAGCTTGAGGTGGAGGATAGCTGGAAGTTGAACCAGAAGCCCTGGAAGTCCCAACATGGTTATGTCCCAGCTCGGTACAGGACCTCTTCCTATGCAGACCCAGCGGTGGTCCTCCTCAGATATGTCAAGCTCTTCGACCTCAACATCCAGGTTCACTACCCTTTGGGGAGTTTGCCCCACGGATCTTTCCCTGGGCTCAGAGCCCGACTCATGCTCGCCCGACCTGTCGACCTGGTCCTCACCTCCAAAAACCTGCACCTGAGGCTGTTTCTCTATGGGATCCACTTGCCCAGACCCATCAATGGGGACCATCCCCACTCCTTCTTTTGGGAGAAAAGTGTTCATATCATTGCTTCTTTCTCCCTGCTCGCCCTAGCATTGGTAGCTCCATGGGCATTTCTACTTTTCCTCCTATCTCCTAGATCGACAATGCGATCCATTTGGGCTTCTTGTTTGGCTGTGAGAACTGCAAGACAAAGGAAACAAAGTTAGCATACAGACATACGAGCAAGAAGATGAAAAATTAAACAAATCAAGGTAAACACTTAAACCCATGCAGTGGCCCGGCATCCTCTTACAATAATGGCATTGGGTTTCAAATCTCTCCCTCTCGTGGATCACCCAGTCAGGGTACCTAAGGCTCCTTATAATTTGGACTAGGGGTGCCACTTCTTCATCCCCACCTAGCATCATCCCAGCCCAGATGAAGAAGTCTTTATCTGACCCTAGAGTGGCCCAGCTTAATGTGCTCCTCCGAGCAACCAATGTCAACCTGCGAGCAAGCTCATCACTCCACTTCGGGACCCAATAATCCTCCTCATTCATCGGATCTGAATCCACCTCAGGCAAAGGGAATTCCCATCCCTTCCTACTTTCAGCAAGAATCATGTAGTTGTTCCACCCCGACACCGTGCCAGGCAAATTAGCAAAAAGCTTGGAGGCCTTGGCCTTAGCTGGGGTGCTAATCCCAAAGGTTTTTTCGTTCATTACGATCTTAAAAAACTTTTAAAAAATGAACATGCATGGTACGTACCCCACAAACCGGCATACCATGGCAAAGCACACCAGCACCCGGACAGTGTTAGCCCCGAGCTGCTTGGGGACCGCGGTCAAGCACTCTAGAAACTCAAAGATGAAGGGGTCAAGGGGTAGTCTTAGGCCGGCCTCAAACTGACCTTAATAGAAGGCCATCTTGGTCGTGCTTAAACCCCAATGAGTCCAATATTGTGTCTTCCTCTGCCTCTCAGTGAAATGGGTCAGCTGGAAGTCATCTAGAGGCACCTCAAAAAAGTCATGAAGGATCCTGATATGGGAATCGACATTTTTCTTCCCAATGGCCGGCCTGGGGGCCACATATCCCTTCTCGTTCCAACCTGGAACCACCTTCGAGCAAAATTTATCAATCTGCCTGAGGAGGAGCTCGGCGAAGTAGAGCTCGATGATTGTTGATCGTTAGCAACCATATCTACAGAAGACACATAAACAGGGGAATCAGACCTAGTAGAAGATGAGTAGGAGATATATAAGGACGACCTAGATTCCCATGGGAAAGCTAACCTCTCTCGAGGAAATGTGGTTTGTTGGACTTAATGTAGAAGATAATGAGATTCAATAAGTTTGTTGAAAAGATGGAAACGAATAATCCGTAGATCGCCGCCTCCAAGTCTCCCATACTCTCACCTTATGGAAACCCTATCTCACCATAGAACAAGCACCACCTATCTAAGATGGTAACACACTCAGCTAAGGTCAATTCTTTCCATGGACCCTCTAATCTTTTGTAAATCCTAAGGTTCACACAATTATAGCCATATCTAACTCCTAGCTCAAAGCCAAAGGTCCTAGACATGGCGGAATAAAGTGGGAAGCTAAAAAGTAAACCTAGAACAGAGAAATCGAAGGGTATACCTTGATGATTTAGGAGAGGTAGAACTTAACGATGAAATTAATGAGCATGGTAACACCAGAGAATCGTTTATTTGCTTTTGCTTTTGCTCTTGCTGGGTTTATGGAAGCTTGAAGATTGTAAAGTTTGGAAAGGATTAGAGTCCTTCCTTATATATGCCTCATTTTTCTTACCTGAATTGGAAAGGGTGGGGGACATAACCGTTCAACTGTCAGAACATGGGCCGAATTTAAGGCAACCGCCGTTTCCCAATGCAGACGTCCAATCGCTAGAATCCGTACCATTATGACGAATATTACGGCGCATTAAGGGTGTTTTATCCAACCGTCAAAAGTCAACCATCGAGAACGACCAACAATGACCAAGTCGGCCTTTGACTGTCGACTCAAGTGAATCATCACCAATTTTTTCCATAACTTCATGCTCGACAAGTCGATTCAGAAAGTTAGGGCCACTGAACGGAATAAAAGTAATGGACCAGCCCAAAACGAATGGCCCAATATCCAGATCAACCCAAAAGTATGACCAAAGAAGTGGGCCTACCAAGCAGCACCAATCCTATCGGCCCACCAGATAAGATCAGTCGACCTAGCTCATTGTCCGACCTTCCTTGTTCCCGACCTAGCTTCTTCCGACATACGATTCCACACTTATGCAATCTCTGCCTAGTCAAAGCACGAATTCAGGTCGAACTCTGCCAAATAACACGTGCGTCTACCCACGTCGTCACTTGTAACCGCCTTCTACATTCTATAAGATAGTTACACCAACAACATCTCCACGATCTTAGAGATTCATAATGATCCCGTAACGCCACTATATATACCAGACAACATCTAACGTTAAAAGGTAATGTCATCTTCACTATTTGAGATTTAAGTGGTTAAATAAGGTTTTCTATAAACTTAACAATATATCTTATCATCACACCGGAGGGTATTAGCCGTAGACAATCCCGGCTGATCGTTTGTTCGTGATTTCAGGTCTTGATAGCTGAATTACAATCTATTGTTGGATTAAGGCTGATCCGGATTATTTCCTACATCATTAGTTAACATAAAATTTAGTTCACTGCCCATCTTTAATATTAGTCTTAATTTTAATATTCATCAGTTTCAAAATAAATATTAAAAAGTTTCAAATTTACTCATAATTATTATCAAATTTAAATTTTTTGACATTTATTTGGCTCAAAGGAATACTTCTTCGTGCATTAATTTATTAAATTTCGTAGAAGGATATATATTTTTTTTTTTTGATAAGTCTTAAATTCATAATTATGTTTTTTTTTATAAAATTCTCTTCTTTTACAATTTATTATAAAGGAAAGCATGCTAAAATTGGGGGGGGGGGGTCATAAGAAGCACTACTCCGATCTCAAAATTACCGTTCATTTTGTAAGAATAATAATAATTAAAGAGGTCATAGAATGGATGTCTATTATAATCGCCTTCCAAATTATTATTTTATATATATACTTAAATGTTATAAATCACACAATGGGAGAATGAAAAAAGGAACATTTATTTATATTTACTTATTAATCATTAATTTTTTAATATATTGAAATATTTTTTAAACATAATAAATAATCATATTATGAGATTGAAGGAACATCAACTTATAGCTTGGTAAAGTATTTAGGTGGAAAGGTACCAAATTAAATATTATATCCATCTAAAAAAATAGATTCATATAATTTTTATTGCTCAATGTGAAAGCTTGATATACATTGTTGAGCCACGATCTAACAGCTTAAGCTTTTAGATCAAGTGGCATGCCCGATAAAGTGGCATGTTTATGATCTCTCCACGTGTGCGACCGGGTCACACGTGAGGAGGAGTGTGAAAGCTTGATATACATTGTTGAGCCACGATCTAACAGCTTAAGCTTTTAGATCAAGTGGTAACTCTAACACTCAACATTAGTGAACTTCAATCAAATATTAATCTCAATTTAATCGGCTGAAATTATAAAAGTTATTATTATAATTCACTAAATAATATTTATCAATAAAAAATGATAACCTTATTGACACTATTAGATTGACATCAATGTTTTATCAATCAAAATTCACTTGTATTGATTATTAAAAACAAAATGAAACTATTTTTCGGGATTGAATTGATGAAATATTCCGTATCATTTATTTTTGTTACCATTAGTAATAATAACTATAAATCACATATAAGATCATGATGATGATAACAACATTAATAAGTTGTACTAGCTCTGCCCCAAAATAAATAATACGTATTTTTTTTTTTAAAAATAAAAATTCTCTTAATAAAAAAATGTATATCTGACCGTCCCATGCCATGGCCAAATATTCCATATATACATTGCATTTGCATGTATTGATGGTCAGCCCAATGATGTGAAAATCGTTGCTTCCACTATTTCCACACGTAATTTATTTGACTCGTCTTAATTTTCTTATAATTAAATACTCCAAGACTTATTTGGCACGTCTATACTTCTTGGGTCAATTTTGATTATTTCCTTCATTTCATTTACGTTTCTTATTGATACATTTCAAAATAAATTAAATAAAATTAGTATTATTTTATAAAAATATAAACAAATTAAAAAATATACATATATATTTCTTTAAAATATTGATATGCCCGTTAAAGAAAATTGATAAGTCAACTATATTATTTATTTGTTTGAATAAAATATTTAGGATTGAGAAAGGGATAAGCTTGATCGAGTGAGCTTATCGAGCAAAAAGATAAGACGAGAGTATTTGTACCACTTTTATATATTACTAGTTCATAACCCGTCGAAATTCGACGGTCATAGTAAAGCTAATTAGTTAATTATAAATTATAAATGAATAAGTATTTAAAAAGAATAAGATTAATAATTATACATTAACAGTATCATATTAAAATTACAATAATATTATTTGTTAAACTTGAAACTTGATAGTGTTCCGTTTAACAAAATTGGTCAGCTAACTAAGAGATATACTCCAGTCATTTAATGTAAACATTTTTATATGTACATTTTACATTAACACTAAGAACTAATAAATATTTGTCACCTAAGAGAGAAAAAAAAATATAAGAGATTTGCTTATAACAACACATACTTCTTCACTCAAAAAAAAAAAAAAACACATACATACATCTAATTATCATATGAAAAAATAAAAACAAAATCCAATAACATAACCATACCATCATGGGACTGAAGTTGATGTTCCAATAACACACACCAACACAAATTTATCTCACGTATTCAAAGTTACTAATGACTTTAGAGTTTTTAACCTTATTATTCTCACTAACTTTTAGTCTTTAATTGTAACTGTGCAACTATTTATTTACTTATTTTTATGGTTTTTGGTTTGGTCTTTTCAACTAATTATTTTTAATCATGCTAATAAAATTTAGTTCAAATTTTACTCTTCTTGATATTTTCAAATAAATATTTTTAATCATACTTATAAAATTAAATTACATTTTAATATTCTTGATCTTTTCAAATAATTATTCTTATTGATACTAATAGAAGTGAATGAAATTTTAATTTCTTGGTTATATAAAATAATTATTTTAGTCAACTGGTAAAGGTAAATTAAATAATATCTTGTATGTAAAATATATAAAAGTAATTTTTTTAAAATATCATTTGAAAATTATAGGTGTAATAATTTTATTGGTGTTTTTTTATTAGAGTGTACTGGGTCCATTATCGATGTATCAAATGAAATATCGACACCTCATTTTGTGAGCAAAATTTTGTGACTTTCTTTTTTGCCCCTATTTATGTAATATTTTATTTTATTTTTATCCTTGTAAATTATAGGAATAGTAAGTTGATTGGTGTTGTGAGTGTAAAAGTAAAGTATGGGAGAGATGAGTGAAAGGAATAATAAAGATTCTTTACCATTTGGGCAGTCTCAATTCATGTGAGACGAACGAAAAAGAAAATACGGAGAGAGTATATTTAAGATGTATATCGAGTATAAAATAAATTATCAAATTGTAATTTTGAAAGTGTCCTTCACATTGAAATAAATCACTTTAATGAATGCAATCTATATATAATTAATTCATTTTAATAAATAAATGAATGTTATGAGCTTAGGTGGAAAAATAGTTGTTTTGTTGATGATATACTTTTTCCGCTCCATCTTAATCTACAAAATTTTCATTTTGGGTGTCTTAATTACAACAACTATCGACTTACTATTCTCTATCACACTTTCTCTTCGTTATCTCTACTCACAATACTTTAATATTAAACAGTTAATTTTTCCCTAATTCTTATGTATTACCTTAATTAAGGGTTTACATAGCAGTAAACAATTGATACAAAAATATTCTTGATTGAGAACACCTATTTTGACTATGTAAAAACAACAACAACAACAACAACAACAACAACAACAACAACAACAACAAAATAATGAGATTAATAACTAAATCAAATATGAAGTCAATATATTTCATCTAAAATCAAAAGAATAAAATTAAATCTTTAAGTAAAAGCATAAAAATAAACCTTTAACTAAAAGAATAAAATTAAAACTTTAACTTTTAATCTTTACCTTTACTTTATTTCTGTATATCTCAGATTCTCATATTAGCCGAGGGAGGGAAGAACCATTCAACTATTTCAATCAAGCGAAGTCGCCTAAGAACCTGGATAGGAATGGGAACAACAAAGCGAACGGCGGAACTAAAGCCTTTCCAAGTGGGACTGGGATCGGTCGATTGCCGTTACCGATTGGGATTGGAAGTTGGAACAGAGCTTCGAGGCGGGTTTGTTTGGCTAGGCGTCGGCAGTGATTGAGCCGAATTAAGAGGTATTCCGGCGTTTTCGAATCGAATTTAACAGAATAATTTTAATTTGTTATCGGTTGCTATAACCTCTCTTAAATCAATTACCCATTCTCCACAATTTCAAAGTAATTTGCGTCGATTGATTTTGCCCTTGACGTTGGCTGTGTTTGCGTTGCTTCCTTCTTCTTCTTTTTTTTTTTTTTTTAACTATATACATAATGGGCCGAGATAAAATGGGGCAAGGCCAGCGTAGGCCAAAGGCAAGCAAAGCCCGGCCAAGTCCAAGACCAGCCTAAGCCACGGCCAGCCAAGGCCAAGGCTAGCCAACATTGGCCACAACCCAAGGCAAGGCATGACTCATATTTTTCCATAAATTCGGCCATTAATATGGCTTATGTCTTACCAGGATTATTCGAAAAAATGATGACTCAAAAAAATCTGAAAGTGCATTTATATCTGGTGTAGTAATAAAAAACATGCTTTTGTCTATCTTTTTGTTATTATTATGTCAAAAGAGATGCCTCAAAAAATCAATGTGCATTTATATAAGAAATTTCAGTATGTGAAATCAAACGAAAACAATATGGCTAGAGGTATACTCTCTAGTTCCATATACTCTTAATTGTTTAAGGCAAGCATGTTATGTGCTCTTCATTCCACTTTCTTTTGGAGAAATAATATTAAAGCTTACTAATTAAGCTATTATTGGAATCAATACGAATTGTCTTTTATTTAACCTGTTAGATTATATGTTTGTAGGAAGCTTTGAAACCATGCCTTCTTGTCAATGTTCCTTTGCTCTATATAGCTGCTTCTGAATTTTCATTCTCTTTTCTCAAGTATGAAATGACCCTACAATGGTTGTGATACACCGCCATCGATGGACTTTTTATGTGTTTTGAGTTCGACAGGAAAGATTGCCGCGCAAGAGTTGATGCGCCCATTTCAGTGGTCGATGGTTCATGCCCCTCCATATAACCTCGTGGGCTTATCAGTCCACTTTTTTGTTCACTCCTCAGGTTAGTTCTTAACAGAAAATCCTCTGTGTGTGTGTGTGTGTGTGTGTGTGTGGATATATAATTTTCTTGCCATGACTTTTGTGGATTCTCGAATAATCGAAAATATAAATAAATAAATTTATGTAGTTAACACCAAGTAAATTGGCCAAAGACCAAGTTGAGTTAATTAAGTTACAACAGCTGTGGTCATTAGGTAATTCACTGATTGAGTTTTCTCTATGTAAAAATCAGATCTTGTGTTGTTTGTTAAATACCCATTGGAATTTTGTTCATCATTCATAAATTGAAAAGAAAATCTAGTAAATTGGTGATTTTGTTCATCATTCACCCTGTTTCTTGCCACTTTAGAATCTGAAATTGTATTTTCTAAGTACTTCCATGTCCCCTTCACTTCATGTATAATTGGTATTCACATAAATTTTTGTTGCTACAACTGCTCCTATATCCAGAATCAGATGGGGTTGGAGGTTGTCAGTAGACATGCCCATCCACAAGTATATATCTTCTTCTTCTTCGGTGATAGCATGGTCATTTGAATGTGAGAACCTTCCACAACTTCAAAATTAATATAACTCTGTCTGTCACATAGTTTCTTCCCAATAATATGCATGTGCAGACTGTCTATAGTGGATTATTGGAGCTTGGAAGAAAAGGAGTGAATTTTCTATATGTTGCATGTTCACCAAAATGGTTTAGCTGCAATTGACTTTCACCTTTATTTTTATCTGAATATATGTGAGTTCACAGCTTTGGAGTCGTTGGTTTACTTTCATGTGATGGCAAAAATAACTTGCTACTGGTATGTATGTCTTTTAAGAGATTACTGCTTCATTCGTCTGCTTCCATCTGGAAGCCCACTCTTTACTGAGATGTGGTCTTTGGTGGGCCTGCAACTTTGAAGTATAATTGAAAAGAAAATCCAGTAAATTGGTGATTTTGTTCATCATTCACCCTGTTTCTTGCCACTTTAGAATCTAAAATTGTATTTGCTAAGTACTTCCATGTCCCCTTCACTTCATGTATAATGGTATTCACATAAATTTTCGTTGCTACATCTGCTCCTATATCCAGAATCAGATGGCTTTGCCTAGTTATATCAGGTATTGATAGTTTTTATCCTATTATTAATCATACATCACAAAGTACCAAATGAAAAAAAATAAACTTAGATAGTTTTAATCAGAGTATTAATAATAAATTCCAAAGTACTAAATGAATTAACTAAATGCCAAAGAAAATATTTGTTACCCATCAACATCACTCTACGCACAATAATGTCACGCTGGGAAAAATACCAAAGATTATTTAGGAGTATTTAACCCCAACATCATACTTATTTGAAAAAACTAAATTGATTGTCTGAAATAAAAAGCGTTAGATTCCTTCATTACTACTTGTCCAATTTCTCTTGTTTTATTTTCTTGATTTCCTTAGTCACGGATAGCTGTACCTCCTCATCAATGGAAATAATGTCAAGCGAACGCTTCTGAGGAGTAATGTCATTATAAACCGTTGTTGAAGAACTTTCCCCCATTGATTCCATGGGCTTATCCTACATAAGGAAAAACCAAAATAACAAAGTTAAATTACATGAAAACTTTAATAATTAATAATTAAATTATTAAATAATTATATGTTTATTGACTTACACCAACATTATCATTCAAAATAGAGATATTTTCATCATCTAAGTTTAGCTTAGAAGCAACCTCCTGAAATATGAAAAAATGACAGATATATTCCATAATAATTCATGATTTGAGAATGTAACGTGGTTTTGAACTTACATCAGAATTAGTAAGTGATATAAACTGAGTGATGATATTGGCATCCTCGGTTAATTTCTTCACAGTAAAGATTCGATTCTCATCGAAAGTATCCTTGGTTCTTTGATCGATTGCCACTTTAAACAGGCATTGCCTTCCAATCAAATCCCCAAAAGAGGGGGGCAATTGATCGGGCTGGTCATCATACATTAATAATATCTTAATTAGAAAACATAGGATAATGATTATTGTCATAAGATCAAGTAATTACGCACCTCTAAAACTTCTGCAAGGACTTCAAAAGCAGATTTCTTAAGCAAATGAGAAGCAGTGCTATCAAACAACACAAAATGTGTAGCAACTTCATTCACATCCGTGATGTTAATCTTAATTTTGAATCTAAGAAGATAAAAATGCTATTATGAGTCAAAATCTTAATATTTAAAATATAAATAATAATAAATTTTAAAAAAAATAGATCAACAAATACCTGGGAGTTGGGCCATTGTTAGCATAGGGTGTACCACTTTTTTTGCAGTTATTTAAACCCTTATCAAAACCCTTATTACATTTAGCATTACTGCAAGCATCATGGTACCACCTACCAACCGAAGTCTCATATTAGGACCCCAATTGGGGCTTGACTTTTATTTTTTAGCGATTTAGGGCCTAAATTTACACTTTTTGCCCATATCAGGGCTTTTTGACGATTTCAATCCAAAAACTCCGTTAAGTTAACACGTGCATTGCACGTGACTTTGAATGAGGTTTTTTTTTTTTTTGTCATTTCATATCCAGGCTTGGTTAGATATCGATTAAGGATGGAAGGAGTTCATTTTTATGACATTACACAGAAGTTAAAGAGGTTTTTCTACAAATTCCGATAAGTGGGATAAATACTTGGGTGGGTGAAATAGAATTGCATTTTGGTTATGGAGGGAATGTATGAACATTTTCGCGTCTTGTATAACAAACCCTATCACGAAATGACAAAAAAAAAACAACTCATTCAATGTCACATGCAACGCAGGTCTTAACTTAACGGATTATTTGGATGGAAATTGTCAAAAAGCCCTAATTTTGTAAAAAAAAAATGTCAAGCCAGGCCCTAAATCGCTAAAAAAAAAAAAGTCAGGCCCTGATTGGGGACCTCATATGAGACTTCAAGCCCTAATTTGTAATTAACTCTTATTTATAAGGGATGAAAGATGCGTGTAGAAAGAATATTCTTTGTATAATTTTTTTTAAGTTGGAAGTTGTAATATTTTTTAAAGTAAAATGATTATTTTATTTATAATTTTTTAACAATTTCACAAAATTAGTAATAGTTTTTTCAGGGGTTATTTTTTTAATAAAAATGTATTTTCTATGTAATATATTGTATTTTTTTGTAACAAATGAATTATTTTTAAGTTTGCTATCATTGTGAATCTTCCGTCATTGTGCATTACAGTGGGTCACATCCATTTCATGTGTTAGAAATATATAAGGTCCTTTATAACCTTTTTATAACCTTGTGTAAATGACAAAAGGTGAATCCGTCAAAAAGGTTAATGTCTATCTGCTCGGGGGTTGAGCGGCACTACTTCGTATTTGGAAGGTTCACATTGAACTAAGTGCAATATTTTGGCTACATTGGAGCACTTTTCGTATATACTATATAGTCCCTCCAATACGGGTTGGTGCTGTTGTTGATTCTTATATCTCCGTTCCAAAAAGAATGACTATTTTTAGGAAATTTTTATCAATAATTGAATGACATTTTTGAAAAAAAACCTTTCCCTAAATATTTTATTAGGTATTTTGTTTGACCATACATTGTGTGTATTTACAAAACTAAAAATTTACAAAGTAAATAACAAAGATTTTGATTGATCTAAGTTACTAAAAATTACTAATAGATGTTTTTTTTTTAAAATTAAAAATTTACAAAGTAAATAACAAAGATTTTGAGGGAGAAGATGTTGAGAAAAAGATGAACAAATACTAACCTGCAAGTATGAATAAAAGACGCAAACATGCTGAGGGAGAAGAAGAAAACGGGAAAGAGAGAAAGAGAGGAGAACACAACACATAGTTGTTAGGGGATCCGACCTAGTTTGGTTACCCATTTACTTTTCCCTTATATAAGACTTTTTACGATATCATTTAACTTAGGAAAGATAAATATGCTAAAATATCTATGCTAATCTATACCAATCACAATCCCTACATTAGTGAACAAATTACATAAAATGTAAATGTACAATATTTACCAAATTTTGGACTCTCTGGGATTATATACAGTGAGACGTGTGACTCAATTTGTATAGTATTTTCAAAAGAAACTCGTAATTAGATCAAAGATTTGTATATGAATCTCTACATAAAATAAAATCAATTCCTAAATAAAATAAAATTCTAATATTTAAATTATTTTAAATATGTGCGTAAATTTAGTTAACAATTGACATTCATTAATTTTCTTAACTGACTGATTATATTAACTCATAAATGTGATTGAATTCTTATTTCAAATTTCAAACTTAAATATTCCATCTGAGATAGCATTTAAAGTAATATTTGTAAATAAAGAAATGATTTTGGTTATTTATGGCCGTTGAAACTTATATGGTTTGACTTTTTAAAGGACTAAGGTACAAAATAAATCTTTTTTAAAGGACTAAGCTACAAATGATTCTGTATAGACAACAACTAAAACACAAATAAATTAAAAGGACTAAAACACAAATGAATGATTTTTGTGGACCAAAAATGTGAATTATTTCATTTAAATAAACTTATTGGATTTATTTTAATGTATAAGTTTAATTAATAATTAATTTCATTTAAATAAATGAAAACAAATGAATTAAAAGGACTAAAACACAAATGATTGTTATTTATGGACCAAAAATGTGAATTATTTCATTTAATATTGCCAAATTTAAATTTCAAATTAGTTGTTAATATTTCCATTCTTTCCTTAACTGAGTATGAGTTGCATAAGCCAAATTTAAATTTAAATTTCAAATTAGCTGTTAATACTTATTTGTTGAAGGAAAATAAAATAACAAAATTAAACTAAGACTTAACCATTATCATAATATATTATTTTATATTAAATAATTTTCATAATCTTAATTATTTTAAAATGGGTAAAACAAATTCTTTTAAATAAAATGTATTATCACATGATGAGTTTAATATTATATAAAAAAATTAGAGGAAAGAAAAAAAATCCAACCCATCTTCATGTATTATATGCCTTTCATGTACAGTATATTCCTAGATTCATCCCCCACCCAACACATTTTCCATCTCTGTCTTACATAACCAGCACCACCGCCACCCCATCACCACCACTGCCGCTACCACAAATTTCATCACCAACAATAAGCAAATGAAGAAATCCCATTTCAAATTCCATCCCAATCTAATCAAAACAAATCTCAATTCCATTTCAAAACCCACATTAAAAAATCCAATTCAAAACCCATATTCAAAATTTTAAATTCCAAATTTTAAATAAATGGATAAACTTAAATCCAAAATTGAAATCGCAAAAGCT